>VYXH01002951.1:497538-514330 GCA_013397275.1 Burhinus bistriatus | reverse complement strand
CGAGCCCCGCGCTGGGCCGGCAGCTCTCGCGAGACTTGGTGAGGCTCGCGCCGGGACTTCGTTTCCTCCAAGCCTTCAGCGCGCCGGAAGTGGGTGCGCGGCGTTTCCGCGGTGGTGTGCGGCGGAGCCGCGGTGAGGAGCGCGGCGGGCGGTAGCGGCCCTCGGTGCTCGCGGTGGAGGCAGGGATGGACGTGACCGGGCCTGAGACCGACTGGCGCAGCACCAACTTCCGGCAGAAGCTCGTCAGCCAGATGTGAGTGCGGGCGGCCGCCTCAGCGCTGAGTAGGCCGCAGGCGGGCCTCCGCCGCTGCCAGAGGGGCGTCAGTGGCTCCCGCTGCCCCCCGGGGCCGCCCGCGCCCGGGTGGCCGTGTCCTACCCGTCTCCGCTCCTCTGCGAGTCCTTCCCGGTCCTCTCCTTGCTGCGTGGGTTTCTCCGTGGTCCCCGGTGTCTCTCCTCCCCCGGGCCCTTTCGCCGTCCCCCGCTGAGGGGGCCTCTTTACCAGGACTGGCTCAGACCCTGTGCGGGGGGCAGCCAGGCCTCTTCTTTGAGCTCATTTCTTCGAACCTCCTTCCCTTTCACTTTCCTCTTCCCTAGGAACACCGGCTTCCTGTCCTGCTTGACAGCATCTGCTTTAGGGCTTCGATTTTGGTAGTGTCCGTAGTGTTGCCAAGTTGCACATACTGTGTCCTATGAAAACAACTGTTACTATCTTGCATCTGACTTTTTTAGGGCAAAAATGAAACTAAAAACTCAATGATTTAATGTTTTGGTTATTTTGGACAGGGATTTGCTTTCTCAGTTCCAGAGCAAGCATCATCATAATTGGTATCTATCTGATGCTTAAAAGGCTGGTAAAAAAAAACGCCAAAAGTTCATCTTGTTGCTTTTTCAGTTGTCATTTGTGAAACAATCATTTGACTTGAATGACTTTGCTGCTCTGCATGCTTTTTATATTTTATGGAAGGCTCATTTACCCTATGAAAGGTGGTTATTACAGAAGTGAAAGCACTGTTCAGTGCTTCTAAAGTAATCTTGAGATCCTTATTTATGTATGCTTGAAAAGTTTGATCTGGCCTTGTTGCTTATGAGAATCAATATTTAAAAACAGACTGTCTTTTTTTAATGATACATAAACAGTATGCTGTTTGACTGCACATGGTTTTACTGCCTAGCTGTGGGCTTTACTTAAGGTGCTGTTTCAGAATTAAACTGTTATGGTATTCATTAAAGAAATACAATCATGTGTGTCTGTCAAAGCCGTGCAGACTTTCTTGCTGCTCAGAACTGATGTTTTACTTTCTAAACTTTCTGCAAAGTCACTGATCTTGTTAGATTAATCCCTTGCTTTTTCTTCTCCTCTTCTACTCCTTCATCAAAACAAGCAAACAGAAGTGCCCTCGAATGCTGTGTAACTGTGAGGAAATAAATATGAGTAAGCAGATACAAACTGTAACACAATAAACCTTTGTTTTTCTGTTTGCCCTGCAAACTGTAATTGGTTTTTTTTCTCTGAGCAGTAAACGATGCTGATAAATGTTTCAATGGAAGCATACAGCAAGAGATAAAAAAAATTACTACTACTGACCAGTAAAATCTTTAAGGTTAATGCCATATGAAGAAATGACAGTAATCTTAAACTTTTAATTCTTGTTGTGAAAAAATTGAAATAAAATGTTCTCAGTTTATTGTCTTTTACATATGTGCACGATGTCTGCATATGACCTGTGTGCTTAGTTACAGGTGTTTTGACACAGTCTTTTTTTTTTTTTTAAAGATTGTGTCTGTAAGTGATGTTTCTTCCTTGCACTCCATTCAGTTTTGTAGTATACATCATATGTTTGTATTAACTATCTTGTTTAAAAAGCAAACAAACTTGTTACTGGGATAAGTGTACAATGACTGCAGTGGATTTTTCTTTTTTTTAAGTGATTAATATACGCTAGATATCTGAAAAAAACTTGGCTTGGTTTCATGTTGGTACTTGGAATAAAGTGAAGCTAGCCAGAAGTAGAGTTTATAGTAGGTTTGTTGAATGAGAAATGGAAGCAGTATATTACCTAAAAATACTTGAGCTCTGTATGCAACAAATTCCTATTTCTTTCCATAAGCTTCTGGTTTTATCATTTGTGAGTTTTATGTAGTAGGTAGAAGAGGGAGGTAACTAAATAAATATCTGGTGAATCATCTGAAAGTTTTCTTAATTTGTGGGAAGGTTGTTCCTAGCAGTTATGAAAATACACTGTCTTCTATATATGTATATCTTCCAGTTCATCCTGCAAAAACAAGTGATATTTGTAGACAAATATTAACACTTAGTCTTAAAAGTTAACTTAAGTATATGGAACCATTCACATAACTCATTTTGAGTGCCTTGTTATAGCTTCTGGATGCAGAAGTCTTCATGTGTTGCTATTTCACACTCGGGTGTCATTTACAACACTGAATTTAAGTTTTTGGGGTTTTTTATGTATTTTTATTTTAATTTTTTTAAAGGGTGAATGGTGAATGTGGATGAATATTTCAGGGTTGCTGTGTGGAATAGGTATCCTGGTGAAAGTGTCAGTGGTCGATGTGTGAGATTTGGTTATCATCATTTGAGAGAATAGTGCATTTGATGACCTAAGAAGCCCCCTTCAGCATTAGGTTCTTGTGTGACTGCAGGCTCAAGCAGGATTTTCATAGTGTTGGTAGATGAGCTCAGATGACTGAGGCCAGGGAGCAGCATCTCCTACAGTGCGGATGTAGGAGTGTGAATATATACTCGTGCTTGCAGGGCACCCCTTTATTCTGGCCTTTACAGGGAGCAGGCACATACTGGTGCCTTGGGAGTCTCCTTTCTAAAGGCCTTTCCTTAATATCTTTTTAAATGTTGGTATTGCCTGAAGGACAAATCTGAACTGGATTGCGTGGTGGTAAACTGAGTACGCAGTTGTGTACAGTTCCTGCCCCGAGCTACTTCTAGGCTGTGTTAAAAGGGAGTTGTGTTGAGCGAAGAAAAGGGATGTAACTATAGTTGTGTGATGATCTATTAATTTTGTGTTTAGTTTTTTGCTTGAAATTTTGATACGTACGTTCTCACTTAAGATTGAATAGGTTTTAGCTAATGGCTCAGCTCGATGAGAAGAAAGAGCATGCGCGAATGGTAATAAGGATGGGAACGTGGAGAGCACATGAAAGGAGGTAGAAATGGAGACTGAGGATCAAGCAGGCAGGAGATGAGTGGATCAGCTAAAGTTTTTTGAGGCAGGGAAGAAAAGGAAGATCATCTGCATTACTGTTCTCTGACACACTTCAAAAAACGAGTTCATAAAGCAGCCATAGTTTTATATTCCAGCCCAGGTTGTCTGATGAGAATTCAGGCAAAAAAGGCCAAGAAGGCAGATGATTCTCCCTTCCTGGGACTGTAGAAAGTGAGGAATTAGTTTTATAAATGCTTACTTTGACATAACTGTGAACTGAAGAAGCTACTGCCTCTGCAATACCTTTTCATTGCAAGTGTTTGGGTTGCCATACAGCGAACCTGATCAGGAAACTTCTCAAAGTTAAAAATAACTCAGAAAAAGTGTTTATTTTAAACCTTGGTTGTTCTTCAGTACTGCTGATGGTGCAGCCACACAGACATAGCTTGATATAACTTGGAAGGGGCAGCTTCTTACCTAGTCACCTCTGCTGGAGGATAGCACTTGTGCTGGAGGGTGTGCTTCTGAAGCTATGAAGGGGTGATTCTGTGTGTAGTGGAAAGAGGTGGTGTGTGTTTTGGGGTTTTTTTTGGTTTGGTTTGGTTTTTTTGTTTTGTTTTTTAATCAGGGCAGAATTGGAAAGAAAGGTAATGCTAGAACAAGGCCTTAGGGAAGATGGATGGTCCTTTGCTTTCCCCTTTCTAGCTGAAGGTGGTGTTCTTGGGACTGAGGCGCTTTGGGCCTTTATGTGTTCTGTCAAGCAAATGTGAATAAGTAATATGGGTGCTTCCTGTTTTAGGTCTTCTGCTGGTCTGTGTTACCTGTGTATTCCTGCAGTGAGGGCTGCTATTGATGACATCTGGTGCGTCCAGTCTGTAACTAACAGAAATGTTGTGTGGGACGGTGTCATGTGTACAAGATCAAGTGATGAAATCTTAATATATTTGTTGGTGTTTACTTGGAGGTTTTTAAACATTCTAATGTGGATAGATGTGGCTAATGGCTTACCAGCATGCATGCATACACACACACACGCCCCCGTTGTTGTTTTAAGCAAGAAAGTTTTATTGAACTGAGTGTTACAGTGATCTAATAGTCAATTTCATGAAGCAGCATTTGATGATGCTTAATGTGGTGTTGGCCCTGGAACTCATTGATCTTTTGTTTCATTGAAACAACTGATTTATGCAGTCGTGGTGTGAACTGGGTAGGGAAGCTGGTATAATTTTGAAGGAGAACGTGTTTTGCAAGATTTTTTTCAACTAGACCAGCTGGCCTGAGTGAGAGATTGCATGTTGTTGGGCTGGAAACAAGCTTCTCGGGAATGGACGGGGAATTTCTGAAGTTAGTGTTGGTGTTGAATGCTCCATCTTGTGAAGCCGCAACTTTGAGTGTTCTGCATGAAATGAAAAGGAGGGTTTTAGTGCCCATCTTATGACATGTTTAGTAAGTGAGGCAGATGAAGCTTGAATTGGCTGGTACCATCTAGTTTTCAGAGCTTTGTTGATTTTGGTGTTCTGCAAGGATATGATATATTTTTTGGTATCTTTAACTCTATGCTAAAGCTATGGGTTTTTTTGTTTTAGTGACTTTCCCAGTTTTTAGTGATTTCTCTAGTCTTCTAGTTTGAATACTTTTATGTTGATTGCAGATGAATAGGTGAACAAAGAATAAGTTGTGTCATTTTTTTTCTTCCTCCTGGTCTAAACCTGTATTGGAATGCTAACAGATATGACATGGAGTGCTTGGAGTGACATTATTGGTAATGCAGATGTAGTAATTGTAAAATGTCTTTCATGTTCTATAACATCAAAAGGAAATGGTAGCTACATATAAAAGTAGATAACTTCTTTACTGTGGATTTTTTTTCTTAAGTTCCTGATACCACATTGATCGCTCTCTGTATGACAGCCACTTAGTACTACCTACCTGTTACTTCCTTTACTTCCCTCTGCATAATCTTTTTCATATCTTTCTGCCTGCTCAGTTCTTGGTGCTCTCAAAATGAGAGGCATTGTCATTGTATTATGGGACTGAGAAGTTAAGGAGGATTCAGAGAGTAGTGTGGACTTACAGGCAGCCTTTCTGAAAGGGAAAGCATTAAAGAGGGGAGGTGTCAATAAAGAATTGGATATAGCTTCTTCCTCTGCAGCAGAGCTGCTTTACGAGCAGCTCACTTTAAGGCTTAATTGCACGTAGAGGAATAGTTATTTTGCATTATTTTCGGATTCTGCTTTGGTTTAAGTAACCTTCATGTATAAAGAGCAGGGGGTTTTTTTAGTGTCTGCCAGACCACATGAGCAAGTTACCATGAGAACCTTACAGCAGGTAGCTATGTTCTACTGTCTTGTACTTTGCAGGCTACAGCAGGTTAGCTATATGCTACTAGTCTGCTAATTTGCAAGGTAAGGGTGTGAGTTGTGGCAGCCTAAGTTCCTGCATTTTAAGGCTATAGCATCTGTTCTTCTCACTTCTGTGACGGTGTTACTGAGTTAATTCAGGAACCTGAACCAGCTTACTGCTTGTGCAAGCACCATTCCTGCTGCATGAGAGGTGGTAGAAGTTCAGGGGGAAGAAAACAGTAGTCCCTCTTCAGGATGGCTGAAACATTCAGGGATCATTACCGTGACATGCGTTTAGGGTAGCTGCTCATGCAACAGCAGTTACTGAGAAGTAAGTTGCTGAGATGTTAATCACAAGGTGATAGTATTTCCTGGTAACTTGTTTGTGGAAATCAGACTGTAGCTGCTTTAAAACAGGAACAGGTTTTGCAGTGAAGTGAAATGTTTCCAAGAATGAGAGTGTCTGGAGGATTTGAGTAGGGCTTTTCACCTGACTGAACTCCTTGTTTTAGGACATCTTTATCTTGTTGTACATTTCACAGTTGAATTGCTTGCTACTTTTTGATGTACTGAGAATGCCCCATCTTCTTCACCCGTGTCCTTAGCAATGTTTAGGGGTTTGTGTTTTTTTGTTGTGTGGGGTTGTTCTGGTTTTTTTTTTCCTCATCTTGCATGTTCAGTGTCCCATCCAGAGGGCAGATCTAGATCCAATTTACTAGAGGTGGGATGGAGAAAGGACAGCAAGTCCCCATGATTCTGGCTGGTAAATGGGAATTTGGAAGCTTTTTATTACCAAACCTGTTATTTTTCTTCCCCTCAACTTTCCATCAACAGGACCTTCTTTTCATCTTATTGCTTCACCTGCTGCTTTCGTGTTAGTTATCCCCTCCCTGCCCTGCAAATCGCTGCACCTCTGCTCTTTTCGGCCACTGATCAGTGCTCCCACTTATTATTCTTACCCATTGGTCAAACCTCTGTGCCTTTAGGCAATCTTTTTCTTTTTTCTTTTTCTTTTTTTTTTTCTTTTTTAAATTCTTCTGCCTTGTGTTTAGAGCATTCTTTTGAAAATGCAGGCTCAAGCCCATTGTTCGCCAAACATGGATTACATTAATTCTGTCATTCAGCTTTCCTCAAATGAACAGGTCCTGGTATTTTGTCAAAATAATATGCCAGGTGGTAAAATTACGACTTGCTTAGCAGTTGTTCTTGCATTTCTGCAAAGAATATCTGTTGCTGTCTTTTAGAAATTAGTTGGCTTTTTTCTCCTTTATTTGAAGAAATTTTAAAGGGTGGCAGTTTTAAGTAATGTATATGGTGGTTGGGTTTGGTTCTTTTTTATTTTTGGTTTGTGGCTTTTTTTGGTGTTTTGGGGTGGGTTGGTTTGTTTGTTTATTTTAAATCTATAAATGAGAGAGGGGTAAAAAGCTGTTTTACCGACCTTCCTAACTACAGAATGTATTTTCTGATGTCTTCGATTAATACTCAACCTTATTTTTTTTTTCTTTTTTTTAGTGATGATGCTATGAGGAAGGCTGGTGTTGCCCATAATAAATCCAGCAAAGATATGGAGAGTCATGTGTTTATGAAGGCCAAAACAAGGGTAAAGCATCTCTGTTTCCAGAAATTACTGGGGTATTAAAAGAAGTTTGGAACAACTCACAGAAATAACAAACCCAATGCACTTAGTTAACTGTGTCTGTGTAAGAGTACATAATTATGCAAAAATTTTTGATTTATACGTGCTTCTTTTACCCTGAGGGGAAGTGAGGTGTTTTGCGTCCAATATATGCATCAAACTGGACTTCAGTCCAAGACAGCTGCAGCACTTAATGCATTGTATGGAACCACACTTAATTCTTATCTGAAGACTTGCGTGTAGTGAATTGCATAGAATTTCCTTTATCTACAGTGTAGCACCATTCCTTATAACCAGTTTGGTGGTCAGGAGAGACTAAGATGTCAATGAATAGGCTGTGTCAAGAGTAAGACCAAGGGAAGTGCTGTGGTCTCTGTGAAAGTCTGGTTATCATGTACAATTCTAGACTCTACCCAAATGTAAACTTTTTTCCTGGAACTGTGTTATAAGAAATTGGATACTGTTGCTGTCTCCAAACAAGCCACATTTGAGATAAAACTTCTCTTGGTGAAAGTTTTGTAATGCTGATGTCACAAATTTATGCCTGCTGATGGCATCCTCGCTGGTGAGTTGGTAGTTCCATGGGCAGGAAGGCTATCTCAGTCCTGTGCAGTTTCTCTTACGCTTTATGAAGCACACTAACAAAATGCTGCAAAGAATATTTGTCTTTTCACTTCTGATGCTTCTATCATAGGTTAGTCTTTAAAGTTGTTAACTTACTCGTATTTGTAATACTAACTTAGCTTAAAAGAAGTTCTTGTGTGTGAATGTGACATAGTTCAAGAGCTAAAGTAAGTCAGTTTACCACATAAGCAGGTTCAATCCTTAAGAAAAAAGGAATTGGAGTGGATAAGAAGTGGAAAACGGATGCATTGGTTTATAATTATGTTCACCTATTATGATCCTGGTAGTGTGACTGTCACAGAGGTTCTTTCCAGTGAATTTCGAGGTTTCTTGGCCTTCTTGTACCATCAACCACAGTGAACTATTAGTAAAAATATTCTCACTTAGTTAATGAACAGACTGTTCCTTGCAAGTGAACTGCTCTGAAAAACCCACGGACATTGTAAAGTAAAATCTGTTATGTTGAGGAAGAATACTGAAGAACCAGAAAGTCATGGTTGCAAAGTTTTCATTTCCTATGCTAAAATACTAATTTTTCACCTTTAGGAGGAATATCTTTCTCTTGTGGCCAGACTTATTATCCATTTTCGAGATATTCGTAAGTAATTGTTTTGTTTTGTTTTGTTTTTTCCTCAGTAATGGGATTGCTCATCCCGTCCTCCCAAAAAAGTAAATTTCAGGGTTTGTATGTGTGGTTTTGCATGTGACAAGTTGCTTTAAAATATTTTTCTTGTGTTATACATGCATAATTTCTAAGTACTGTTTCTTTCACACATCCATGTATAATTGAAAAGTCTTTGAGAAATCATTTAAACTTAGTCCTTTTTACACCTTTCCATTGTTTAAGTAGCATTCTGGTTACCAAATTGGCTTAGGTTAATGTGTTTTGTTAGAACTACAGTAGACAGTGACGTTTTTTATTTTTTGAATTATTATGTGAATGTATTTCTTGTAGAGAGTATAGCTGAAGGGCTAAATTTATGTGTGGCAAGATTAAAAAAGGCAACTAATTGTTCTTCCTTTGCAGACAATAAGAAATCTCAAGCCTCAGTCAGTGGTAAGAGCTTTTTTGGTTTGTTTGGGTTTTTTTTGACACCCCCCTCTTTCTAAATAGAACAGCTTAGAAATCAGGGCTGTGGTGTACTAAGAATAAGAAGGCAGTGGATTCCCTAGCTGGGATATTAAATGCTGCTGGAGGAAAGGAAAGGTAACATGGTAGTCTTGGGAGTTCAGTGATGAGGGTGACAGGCTTGGACAGTGTTTTGGATGTAACACAGGAGACTTGTTTGTTTCCCTGTTTGTACTTTTTTTAGCTCACAACACTGAGATTCTTGAAAGAATGGGAGTGATTGAAAATAATCTCCTGCTGAGCAGTCCAGGTTTCTCATCGTGTTGCATCAGAGGCAAATAGTTTGTGGGGCATACACACTCTGCCATTTGACTGAGGTTAAATCTGATCATGTCTTCTGCCTCTGTGCTAATTCCTACACCAGTGTGTGTTAGGATCCATAGTATGATCCTCTATTTTTATCCCCCTGTAGGCTAAATGTGCAGTGTCTGTGAGGGATTAACATCCAGCCTAGACAGTTGGAAATTATTTTATAAGTATTCTTAAGAAAGACCGGTTATTGCATTCTGTACCTGATTAACATTGCTTCTGCACCCCATGTTGTGTTTTGCCCTCTTGAATTGCCGTTCCCTCATTGACTTTACTTTTCTGTGGGCCCAGGATTCAGATTAAGATAATTGTCTTGAAAGGCACTGAATTTAATAATAATAAACTGCATAATAAATATGATGTTATGGGGGTAACTGCATAGCAAAGTACTTCCTCTGGTCTGAGCACTGCTTCTCTGTGTTGACTTCAGGAGGAAGGGGCTAATTCGATCCACAGTGGGACTCTCTTCTTGGTTTTTGAGGTTATGAGCTGCATATCCTCGTGGAGTTTTGTTGGCAGCTGGTTTTGACTTGCATATAAATTCAGAGGTGGCGAATAAGTTCCTTTTTTCTAACGTATTTAAAATCTATTTGGAACTTTGCCAGTCTGAAGCACTTTAAATAATCCCCACTCTATTTACAGAGAGGCAAAGACGTGCCAGAAGCTTCTTGTGGTCTCACAGGCAGAGCGGTGAAAGTTAGATTCTCAGGGTGCTGGATCTAGTCGTGGTCTGAAGCCAACAGATCAGAGTGGATGATGGAGAACAGCGGATTTGGGGGAGGCAATTGCATGGCTGGCTGCATATTGGTTACTATTTTCTTTGTAGATCCAATGAATGCCCTGCAGAATCTAACTGGGGGTCCCCCAGCAGGGGCACCTGGAATGGGCATGGCTTCCCGAGCTCAAGGAGCACCGATGAGTGGGATGAGTGGCCTTGGTCCAATGGGACAACAGATGAGTCTCCCAGGGCAGCAGCAGCCTCCTGGAACCTCGGGAATGGCCCCTCATGGTATGCCTGGTGTCTCTACAGCTACTCAGCAGAGTAAGTGTTCAGTTTGCTTCAACCGCTGAAATTGTTAGATCAGCTTTTCAGTACCTAACTCTTTTCCACAAGGAAAGGGTGCTGAAGAGACTTCAGACTTCTGGCTAAATCAGCCAAGTGAACTGCAGTAAGAATTGATTCCAACTACTGCTACCTAATGGGATAAATGTCTTCCAGTCTAGCTGTTGTATGAGCAAATGCTTCGTTCATACTACAAGATACTGACTTCAGAGCTTTGTTTTTGCAGAGCTCACCTGTGTTTTCTGTGGGTACGGTGCTTCCTGCTGACGACCTCTGTGCATGTTTCCTCCTGCACATTTTCACATTCTTTGCCTAGGTTGCTGACTCAATATAGACGGTGAGAATTAGAGATTGGTAGTAGGAAGTGTCATTAATTCTGCTGCTAATGTGCCTCATCCATTTGGGGAAGCAAAAGTATATGCTGCTAATGAAGAACATCAATATATTTTAGAGATGATCTTCAATTATTATGAGTTATACTGGGTAACTGTCTCTTGCACTGTTTGGGTCTCATGTTTTAAGTACAGTCTACCTTCTTTTTAGCCCAACTTCAGCTTCAGCAGATAGCTCAGCAGCAACAGCAGCAGCAGCAACAATTCCAGCAGCAGCAGGTGGCTTTGCAGCAGCAGCAATTCCAGGCCCAGCAGTCAGCCATGCAACAACAGTTTCAGGTCCAGCAGCAGCAGGCAGCAGCAGCTGCAGCAGCCCAGCAACAGCAGCAGCAACAGCAGCAGTTACAAGCCGTCCAGCAACAGCACATGCTGAAACTGCAGATGCAGCAGCAGCAAAACCAACAGCAGGTGATGACAAACAACTACAATGGCAATTGAGGTGATCTGTGGTCAGTTACTTGTCAAGTGAGGCCTGGCTTGCATGGAAGTACTGAGTGTCAGCTCTGCCGGTTATTAATGTGTTTCCACTTCAGGGTAGGACTTGAGTTTAGACTGGCAAGTTAATTGGCAATAATATATTACATCCCAGAGGAGAGGCTTAACAGTCATTTGGTTGCTTTCTTCTGTCATAGCAATAGAGAATTAAAACCTTTGTCTCTTTGTCTTTATAAACATCAGGATAGTCTTTCATTCTGACAAGAACAGAGATGTGGGAAAGAACTAAAAGCACTTGTATTACTCTGGAAATAGTGGTTGTTTTGTCACTGTGTGAATTAACACATTGCCATTTTAAAAAAATATGTGCTGAGCACGTCATGCATATGTATCATCCTTAGGCAAAAAGCAAAGAGGAAACTTCAGCTGTTGTGCTCTTTTGCAGTTTCTGATAAATAGTCGTGCTGATGCAGGCTGGTTACATTTGAAGAAGTGCTTCTGAGCCCATTTGTAGAGGAGAAGCTGGTGGACTTCATCTTTGCTTTTGAAAACTGTTTTAGTAGCAAGACAAGCTTGTAATGTTGAAACCACGGGATATGCACTGTGTTGACTTGAGGTATATGAAGAATGAGTTTGGGCTTTCCCTGTGGACTTAAAACCTCAGCCTGGTGTGTTAGGATTCTGTTTGCTCTTGGTTTATGCTATAAAAATAAGTTAGCTATTGCATTGCTGCAAGCTTTAGCATCCTGGCTTTTCCTGCTTTTCAGATGCAGCAGCAACAGCAGCAGCAACAACTACAGCGAATTGCCCAGATGCAGCAGCTGCAGGCAGCACAGGCTATGCAGGCACAACAGCAGCAGCAGCAGCAACAGCAGCAGCAAATGCCACAACAACAGATACAGCAACAGCCACCTCAACAAGTAATGCAACAGCAGATGCAACAGATGCAGCAGCAACAACAGCAACAACAGCAGCAGCAGCAACAACAACAGCAACAGGTTGCTCAGGCACAACAGTCTCAGCTTCCACCACAATCCCAGCCTCAACCCCAGCCCATGGTATCTCAGCCACAGGCAATCTCGGGACAAATTCCTGGTCAGGTTATGCCTGTTACTCTTACACCCCAACAATTAAAAGCAATGCAGGTAAGGGCTAGTGACCAGCTGATTGTTGGTTCATTATGATCCTCTAGAGAAATAAAAAAACCCCACTCTTTGACTTTTGCTAATAATGAAGTAGGAAAAAACATAGCTTATTAAGAGATCTGTACTTAGCATGTTATGAATACAGTGGTTTTAGAGGTTTGTGTCTGGGCCTGCCAGTGTCTAAGAGTAGGACTTCTGGAAATCTGTGGAAACCATTTATGAAGCTAATATTTAAAAATAATTTCTTGTCTTACTTTTGAATGGACAAGTGAAAAAAAGAAAAAGAAACAAACTCTGGTTAAAGAAAAATCACCTCCATGATGTTTGCTGTTCTAGGACATGAGCAAGTGCTTTGAAGTGCCTAGTGCACGTGACTGGAGCCAGCGTTGGCTCTCTAGCATGCTGGCTTTTCTTCTGCTGCCATGTTTAGAGTTCTTGGTCAAAGTTTAAGGTACTGATAGTCCAGGCTTTGAAGAGAATGTGAACAAGACAATAGTTTTCCTCTGTTGAACCTCTTGCTGGGTCATCCTTTTAATGGTGCAGCTTTTTGAACTGTTGCATTACAGTCAGGTTTTTCTCTGTGCTGTTGAGCAAAAGCTCAGATGTAATCCCAAGGCCTGATTTTCTTTGGGGAGGAGTGGAGTGTCTGCCACACTTGAGAAATTATTGACCCCACATGGACGAGTTGATACATCCACTTTGTGCTCCTACCAGCTAAGCTAAGAAGTAGTTAGAAGTCGTGTACATCACACTAGTAGTCGTAATGAATATATGTATAAACATTTGAAATGTTGGTCATTGGTAGGTGCTTAATACAGTGTGCTTGAGGGAAATCAACATGTATGTGGTTAACTATGTTTGCCAGAAAGTTGAAATACCTAGTATTGTCATAGGAAGACCTGATAGTACAGGGAAGAAGTTGCAAGAAGAAATCAAATCTTGAGTGCACGGTCTGTAGGAAGACTGTTCCAAATGTTAGAAACATGGGAACTTGTTTTCATAAAGAGAGCTCAAAAAGTCTTTAGAAAGAGTATGTATGTGAAGCTGATCTTGTCTCCACACCCCTTTTGAGTGTAGTCAATGTAGTTGTAACAGAAGTGTCATGCCCTAATCAGGTGCCTATGTTTACTTTGTTCTTTCTTTTCATACTCAAGGTAAGAGCTCAGCTGGTCCAGCAGCAGCAGGCAGCCGCAGCAGTGCAAGCAGCTCAGGCCCAAGCTGCTCAGATGGGAGCTTCAGGGCAGGTAAGGGCCCAGGAGCCAGTGTCACTAACTATAGGCCTGTAGCAAGTGCATGCTAGAGGCTAGCATGGAGATGGGTTTCCAGTGGCTTTTTGATGAGGGGTCTAACATTGGTCATCCCCTTTATAAAGGGTATATGGGCTTTTATGCTGTTTCTCCTTTGCCTGGAGTCAGAGGCAGGATTTCGTTGACAACCTCTCTGTGCATGCTCTCTGTCCTAAGTAGGTAAGATTGTTGCCTGTACTGGCACAGGAATGCACAATCAATAAGACAGCCTACTGTGGTCACGCTGCAAGTCTGACTGTTGGTATCTGGAGTCTATCACCTCTTTCGTTAGACTTTCTTAGGTGACTGCTTTGTTGTGTAAACTGATCTCTGTACTGTGAATCTTTGCCTGCTATCTTTACTCACATGTGATTTACCTTCCATCTCCATATATCGACCATAAAAAATAGTATAGACAGTGAAATCTCTCTGCACTCCCCTTTCATTCCTTTCATCTTTCATTCTTTTTCTGAGTGAAGTGGGCAGTAGATATAGATTGCTCTTGTTCTGGATGTGAATTGTGAAGAAAAAATGGCATGTGTCACAAGTGGAGAGTTACATTTGAAAAAGAAAAAGAAAGTGCTGGGTGAAAGCTTATTGTCTAACACAGTTTTCTTATCCTGCAATACACTTGTAGCCCCAGTGATTGTTCCTTGATGTGTGTCTGGTATGAAGGAGACATGGGGAAAAAAAATTGGGAATGGCTTGAGCTGAACCTCTCATCCCATTTTCCACAAGAATACGAAATAGTCTTTCGTGGCTTACCTCTGTAGTGTTTCATATTGAGGCATTTTACAGACATGGGTAAGTACAATTATCACCACTTTGTAGATGAAGAGACCGAGGCAAACAGATGAAATAAGGTTGACTAGGATGAATGTCAGAGTTCTTTTTGTATATCCAGACATTCCATGCTTCACTCACCATTTCCCCTTCAGCGCACAAGTAATATTATAGATTCAATGAGATATTTGGAAGCTTCTTACATGGACTGTGATAACAATTGGTTCTTCAACATACATCTCCCAGGCCTGTATTGGGAATAGTGCCTTGTACCATCATTGTACATCCTTGTTGGTGGCTAAGTTCTGTTTCTGTATTGGTCCTTTTGCTTGTGTCAATGTAACCCAGGCTGTAAAAGCTGAGCAGTGGTAAGTATAGTTGGTACAGTACTGGCAGCAATGCAGAATTGTCTTTCTACAGTTGAAATGTGAATTAAAACTTCTTTTTATTTCTTTAAATAATTTCCAGGTGGGAGCTGCAGGGACTTAGGCTGACTGGAAGGAGACTTTGACTTTCTTTCTTTTTACTAACTTAATGGTGCTCTTTCAACTCCTAAGCAGATGGATTGTGCTTACGTAGAGTCACCTTAATTCTTGCCCCATTTAGTGAATTCATATGCCAGTGGCTTAACAGCACGGTGCATTTGAAAAGTTTTGGGTGATAAGATGGTTGACAGTGGGTTTTGTATTGAAGCTTTATTCAGACATAGTAAACGCAGGGATTGCTCATTATCTATCACGGATGGAGTTCAGAAAATTCCACATACAGGCTTTACTCCATTTGTGTTCATGCCATTCCAATATAAGTCTACAAAAATTCACTTGACGCTGTCAAGTCCAGTAATTAAAAGGTTTCTTGTACTTGTGTAAATATTGTCTGTATATAGTACTTAGTTTTAAGATTGTGGCTGTGTACAGTATTACAATGCAGCTTTGGTGTTGAGAGTGTATATGGAATTTCTTTAATTTGTAAGAAGTTTCTTTTAAGAGTCGCTTTTGCTTTGTATTTGGTACATTTTTCACTAGCACCAGCACTTTTAATAAATCTGCCTTGATTTCTTCATTTGGTTCAGGCAAGCTTTTGTTATAAACAAACCCTATCATAATCTTTGCTTGTTACATTTAAACTTAGTCTCTAGGGGCTTTCAAACTGGGAATTTTGGTTGATATGGCTGCGTTTTTCCTTTTCTGCAAAGTTTCTGTTCATCCTTCCTACATAAAAGTAAAAGCAATCCCAGGTTTAAACATGGATCCATGTGAGTTTTGAAGTTCTTCTCTGAAGTCATGAAGACACCATGCAGGTCAATGTTACCCTGCTTTGGGTGTTTAGTCCTTGTGAGCACGTAACTTACAGGTGAAGCTGATTAAATAAAGTAAGTAGTGTCCTAGTGAACACAGAGTGCTACACAAGTGCTTGCAGCACCAAGAGAAAATCTGTAGTGAACTGGAGTTAAGTATTAATATAAGTTTAAATCACTGTTCTGGTGCAACCTCTTCAGGGGCTCAGAATGCAGATTGGCTGTTGCTTTTTGAAAATCAGAGCTGCCTTTAGTGGAGTGACAGTGGCACAGTACTTATGTGCTCACCAGAAGCTGCATATTTATGGAATAATGAATCTTTGGATTTTAGATTAAAGAAAATTGCAGATTCAGGATTCTAATTGTTATATTCCACTTCATTTTTATCAAATAATGGGGTTTGTATCTTACAGTGGAGGTAAACTCTCTTCCTCTGCTTGCTGTCTGTTTTTATGGGGTAAAATTCTCAATTCTGTAAATTGAGATAAATCAATTTAACTTGTGGAGGAGGATTTGCCTTCAGTTTAAATCTTTTTCAAAAGTACTTGAACACTTCTGGTTTTCTTCTGTTTTCAGACTGGCAAAACCAACTTCTTCATGAATATATTGCTTTGCATAAAACAGATGCAGTCTTTGGAACCCCCTTTCCTGACTCCTTTGTCAAAGGGTCGCAGGCTTCATAAATGTAAATTAGCTGGAGAATGGGAAAAATAGACTATTTCTGTTAAGAGAGTGGAATCAGTGTCATTTTATATGTGCACTTCCTTTCCAAAGCACATGTTTCAAAATACAAAAAATCAAAACCAAAATTGTATGCATGTGCATACATGTTTGACCAACCACAATATAAGAAACAACTGAAAGCCTTTGAGTTGGACTTTGTCATGCTGGTATTCAGTGATTTGCCAGACACTTAAACTGTGAATATGCTTCCAATTTCCTTGACGTCGGAGGAAGTAATCTAAATCTTCACACTTTGGTGGTGTGGCATGAGAAACAAGACCAAGATGGGACATGTGGGTCACCATAACATCCCTGGGATTTCACACGCTCCAGAGATCCATGTGCATTCACGAGGGTCTAAGATGGGGTGATTGTACCTGGAAGGATATGTTTCTTTTTTTCTAGCAATGTCCTCCCCCCGCCCCCCCCTTTTTTTTTCTTTTTTTTTT
>VYXH01002951.1:459849-491853 GCA_013397275.1 Burhinus bistriatus | reverse complement strand
TTTTTTTTTTTTTTTAGTGGAGAGTGACCTCTTGCATAGCTGTCATGTGATATTCCAAGAAAAGTATTTCCTGTTATAGTCAGTGTGTACATGTAAAAGTAGGCCTTTCAGTACTTACTTTTTAGTGTACCAAATGTCGTGTCCTCTGGAAACAGTTGAATGTTTTAGATGGATATTTAACCAGTGAGTGAAGGACAACACCAAATTGCAATGCCCATGAAGTGTCTGGGACTTGTGGATTTACTGGGACCTTTGCTTAAAAATGGTTTAGACTGAGGGAAACAGAGTTGTTAATTCATAAAGGTGCTGACTTACAGAATGGACTCATGAGTTACTGCCTTCTGGGGGCTAGTGCAATTTATCTTTGTATGTGCTTATTTATAGCCTCAAGTCATAAGAGCTATGCATGTGTCTTAAACAAACATGATCATATCTGTATTACCATACCATACTCCTGGCCATGATATAGGTTTTTTTGGTTGGTTTTAAGTGATCAGGGGGAAAAAAGTCCATTAGAACAAATGTGAGAAGTTGATTTGAGCATCATCTGGCTCTGAGACTTTAGAGTGTACAGAATAAATTTAGTTGTTACCCAGAGTTTGGCACTGTTCTGGAAGTGTTCTTATCCGTCTTTTTGTCCTTTAGGCACACCCCATCATTCTCCAAAGGTCAGAAAGCTACTTCATTTTTTTCCACCCAGCCATTCAGTTTGGAGTATTTCTGTGTCCACCCAGAGTTTCAAAGCTGAATATTTAAACAAGATGTTGGTGGTTTGGCTTACTTAATTTTTTTTCTTCCTTCCTCCTAAAGAAAACCAGTTGGGAAGCTACAGTCAAGTCTGACAGATCTTTGAAGACTGTAATTAAATTGTCAAAATAAGGAGGGGTTTTTATGGCTGTTAATTCTCCAGTTAGAACTGTCTTTTCTTCCTGCTCTTCTTTAGTTCTACTAAAGTACAGGTTTTTCAGATTGCACTTCTGACATTTTATTTGCAACATGATGGTTTGGGAAATGAAAAACAATTATTATACAGTTATTCAGCGGTTTCAATGGTTATTTCTGGTAAAGTTGATATCAAGTACTGCCCCAAGAGCCTCAAGAGTGATACAGTTGGGACTGTCATTATGAGGGAGAGCAGAAAACTAACACTTTCATTTCTTGTAGGCCTGAGGATACTCTTGTCTCCATAGGTAAAGCCTTTTAGTTAGGTTCCCATCCTGTACTCCCTTTTGTTGTTATTGATCTTATTTTTTTCCACACTTCAGGTCAGCCAGAACAATATTACCATGATGTCATCCCCATCTCCTGTCCAACAAGCTCAAACACCCCAATCGATGCCTCCGCCACCACAGCCACAGCCGTCTCCTCAGCCAGGCCAGCCAACTTCTCAGCCAAATTCAAATGTCAGGTGAGCTAGACTGCAACTTTTGAGGACTTGTGTCAATGCTGTAAGGGTGAGGTTTTCAGAAGTATTCAATATGTCTTACTCTGTTTCCACTGAAGTGAATGAATTTTAACATGAACTTCAGTAAGAGCACAGGTGGGATTGTGCCGAATACACTCTGAAAACCCCCATTTTAAATAAAGATGATGTGTACGAAATCCTCACTGAGTCTACTGGCAGAGCTACAGAGTGCCATAGCAATGCTTTCTAAAAGCATATCTGCTTGCAGGCTGATCATGCTTCCTTATCTGATTCTGACAGGTTTGATTGTATGCGTATTTTTCAGCTCTGGCCCAGCTCCATCACCCAGCAGCTTTCTCCCCAGTCCATCTCCACAACCATCCCAGAGCCCCGCAGCTGCACGAACACCTCAGAACTTTAGTGTCCCGTCCCCAGGTCCTTTAAACACTCCAGGTAAATGATCTGAGAACTATACTGCAGACCATGAGTTGGGGTATGTTTTGGTAACGGTAGTAGTTCGCAGGAAACCTGTTATTGTTTGACACGATGCGAGCTCTACAAAGCAGCCAGCATTGCGGGTGGTGAACATGTCACATGCAGCACATAATACAGCAACATGGATATCTCAAATCAAAATCGATTGAAACCTCTTTTCTCATCACTGAACTATGTAATGAGATTTTCTGACTTCCCCAGTCTTCTGAAAAAAGAATGATACTTAATTTAATGGAGCAAGTTTATAGAGGTATAGTGATTCCTTGGTTCCATGCAGGAAGGAACCATTAGCAACAGCATGCAATTGTAAAGGATGTAACCACTTAATCACAGGCGGCAGGCTGCTTTGCTCCAAAACATCTTCCTGGGTGTACTCTGACACTTGTGCTCTTCTCTCTCCCAGATGTAATAAGCAGTTTCTGATACTGTGAATGGAAGTAACATACTGACTCCTTCTAATACCAGTGTTGTGTGCTCTGCAGTTCGGAAAGCACTGACTTAAGGAAAACTGCAGCAAATTCAGTGTGTTGATTTAGTGTTCAGTGCACCAGAGTGAAGGCAAAATGAGGACCTAGAAAATGGGTATATGAAACTTTGGACCTTTTCAGAAAAAAATTGTATTAAATGGGAATTGCTGTTCTGTCCACAGAACATGTTGTTTCTGCAGAAAGATTAGAGGGTTGGACAAGCACTTAAACTGACGAGGGCATCCAGTTGTGGATTTGGATATCTGACATGAGCTACGCTTTGAGAGTGCCACATTTCAGATCTAGATTCTGAAATGTGAGAATGCTGTTCTGCTGTATCTTTTATCATCCTTGTGACATGCAGTCTTTACTTCTTCTTTCCAGGAAATCCAAATTCTGTCATGAGTCCAGCCAGTTCTAGCCAGTCAGAGGAGCAACAGTATCTGGAGAAACTCAAACAGCTATCAAAATACATTGAGCCACTCCGGAGGATGATCAATAAAATAGATAAAAATGAAGGTGAGGTTCCCTATGTTTAGTCATGCATTTTCTCTTTGTCAACTATCTCTTCTGATGAAAGAAGCAGTACCTTGCCTTTTGTGATGGTTTCTATTCCAGGGTTTAAAAATTACAGTGAAAGTTAGTTGCTCTTTCTTGCCTATGACTGTAAAGATTTTACTGTGAAGAGTGGGTAAAATCCTCATCCTTAAATTCCCATCAGTTTTCCTTTACTTCTGATGTTTTTGAGACACATAGAGCTTACATAATGGATATATTTATGACTAGATGAGACATCTTTGATCCTCACTTTCTTCGGTGTTGGCTCATGTTTTCACTTTTAGCAAAGTACAGTATTTCTGTCTGCAAGTATGGAAGCTATTCTTGTAGTCACTGTTTGTCTCTCTGATATTATTTCAGATAGGAAGAAGGACCTGAGTAAAATGAAGAGTCTCTTGGATATCCTGACTGACCCTTCAAAACGGTAACTTTTTTTCCTTTTGGCTGGACATCAGTTTCACCATCTCTTCCAAAAATTTGTTGTTTAGCATCCAGCCGTGCTGGCATTGAAGCTGTCAGTGGTGCTCAGATAGCAGAAACACTTCAACCGAGGTGACCATTTTGTGGTGATGAAATTTCTCCTTTTCTGCAGGTGCCCTCTAAAGACACTGCAGAAATGCGAAATTGCTCTGGAGAAGCTGAAAAATGATATGGCTGTGGTACGTAATGCTTTGCACTAACAAGAGATAAGCAATTCATTCCAAAAGGTCTTATGATTTCGCAAGATAATTTTTTGCATTTCTTGTTGCCCATGCTGTTAAGACTTCAAGTAAGGTTGGACAAAATAAGAAAACAGGAAAAAATGGTCAGGCATTTACTTCATATAAGTCACCTGTATGTGTCTTTTAACTGAACTTTCAAATTCTTGTGCTTTGTGCAAAAGCCTGAGTAATTCTTTCTCTGAACTTTTGCAGCTGATTTCAGGACAGACTGCCTAAATTGAAAGCTGTGGAGTGTTTTGTGCTTTTTTTTGTTTTGTTTTGGGTTTTGTGGTTTGAGGTTTGGGGTTTTTTTCAGTTTTGAGAATCCTTTGCATTTCATGCATTGGAAGTTTACTGCTATAAAATTTTGTAGAATCAATAGCAGAGATTTGTTTTTTGGTGATGATTAAAAGAAAAAGGGCTTCTCTTGTGTTTTAGCCTACTCCACCACCTCCCCCAGTGCCCCCCACTAAACAGCAGTACTTGTGTCAGCCACTTTTGGATGCTGTTTTGGCCAACATCCGTTCACCAGTCTTCAACCATTCCCTTTACCGTACATTTATGCCAGCTATGACTGCAATTCATGGACCACCGATCACGTATGTATCACTGACCTTCTGTCTGTCTTAAACGTTCATTGTTTAAGGGAAAAATATTTATTTGTAGAAAGTATTAAAAGAACAGATGGGTTTATGGATGGGTGTGAGTTATATCTTTTCTTTTTATACTTGTAAAATATTTGACAAATGCGGTGTTGGCATAAAATTTTCACCTAGTCCTTTTGCGGACTGTATTTTGCCTAGGGCCCCAGTTGCTTCCCCTCGAAAACGGAAATATGAAGAGGATGAAAGACAGACCATACCAAATGTCTTACAAGGGGAAGTTGCAAGATTAAATCCTAAATTCCTGGTGAACCTGGACCCTTCCCACTGCAGTAATAATGGCACAGTTCATCTCATATGCAAGCTAGGTAAGCAAGAAGAAACTGAGGGCTAAATTCAGAAAGAAGTGCTGAGCTTGATTGTAGAAATTTGAAGAGTTTTGTTGCTAACAGTCTTGAATCTTGCCAACTTGTGATTTCTGCATGAGGTCTGCACTTACCAGATTCATAGCACTGCTTAGTCATGACATTCTGCACGGGCTGCTTCAGGGTACACCTGGAGAGTTCAGTCACACTGATTGATCCTTTTTTGCACTGAACTGGCAACTAGTAATCTCATTTAGTGTCTAGAACATTACTTGTTGCTACCAATGATCCTGATTTGACCTATACTGATATATAAGAATTATTCTGCCTCCCACAGCTAGGACAGAGCTAGGGAAATGTTGAGTTAATTTTTGGGAGGGTCTATTTCACGTTATACCAATGATCACCGACAGTGACATATGTTCAAGACAGAAATTCAAATTGCATCTTTCTTTCATCTCAGCTGAATAAGCATAAAGTGTTACAGTCTGTTAACTTGTTTTGCTCTTGGATTCCAATGGGAAAAATAGATTCTTTCCTCCTCCCTTTTGTTTGAGAAATCTGAACTGGTTTTGTCCTGAATATTAGTACATAAGGCACTTAATTTTAAAAAATGAGCTTAGTGAAGTTCAGCTGATGAAATGTTGAGATTGGCAAGGTGCAGAAATGTGTAAGAGATGGAGCTATGTTTGCCAGGCTTTTCTTCCAAGAATGTAAGAGCTGTTAAAGCAAGCAATGAGATTGCCTTCCAGTAAAAATGGAGATTACAGCCTGGTTCCTCCTTGGGGTTCAGAGGCTAGAAACCAAGCTGAATTATGCCCAAAACTCCCCCCTCTGTCCAGCCAGGAATGCTTTGTTCTGATGGGAAGTGTGTTTGCATTCTAGATGACAAGAATCTTCCAAATGTCCCACCGCTACAGCTCAGCGTTCCAGCGGACTATCCAGATCAGAGCCCTCTGTGGATCAAAAACCCCAGGCAGTATGGTATGAGGATACTAGCATGACATATGTTGGGCATTTATATGTGGTAATAGTGGGGAAATGTGAACACTTAATGTTACTCTTTTTTTTTTTAAATGTTTATTTTTTTTATATTATTTTTATTATAACTCTGTTTATCTGTTATCTTTTTTTCCAGCAGCCAATCCCTTTTTGCAGTCAGTTTATCGGTACATGACTTCAAAACTATTGCAACTTCCAGACAAGCATTCAGTCACAGCACTCTTAAACACCTGGGCACAAAGTATTCGTCAGGCCTGCCTCTCTGCTGCATAACATCTCACTTTCTAAATAGTGAAGCAAGAAAGAAGGTCTCAACAGCTGGCCTCTTCCACATGCCACAGGAAAATCACGTTTTGGGGAGGGTACTTCAGAAGAAAGAAGCCTTATGTTGTTTTGTTTCTAGGTGTCAGGTTCAGTAGAGAACCTGATGTTAGATTTAGCTTTTATGCTTTTTATCTTCTGCCTCTGTGGACTTTTGCCAGCATTTTCAAATATACAAAATGTGTATATATGGTTCCTGAGACTGTATTAGGATGAGTTTTTATTGTCTTCTTAGAGAAGAAATTATTTGTGGACTTCCATCAGGGAGTCTGGTATAAGAGGGAGCAGGGAGAGAATGTCCTAATTTGCTTCAAAGTTTGCTCAGTGCCAGTATTCCTTTCACACTGTATGTTTTGTGACCTGATACTGCCCCAGAAATAAACTAGCTGCAACCAGAATGAGCTTGCAAACTTCTCAGTGGTTGCAGGAATCTTTTTGCCTATTATCATTGCCCAGAGATGGGATAAATTACAGCCTTTTAAGGCATCCCTCAAATATGTGAGATAAATCTGGATAATTGTACTTGGGGGGCGGGGAATGACATGGGAGGGATGGACGACAGGACACCAAATAGAGAAAAAAATGTATTTTATAGCTTATTTTAAACACTACTTTGTATAAGCGGTTTTTCGTTGGCGTGGACCATGTGTTTCTCACTCCAAAAGAGTGAGGTGATTAGAGAGAAGAGATATCAGTGTGCATGCTGACTCCCTCTATAAACTCAGTAAATGTGTACGTAAAGGTGCCAGGGGAAACCCCAACAGTATAAAGCCCTGGTAACACAAATCAATCCAGCAGGCTTGTAGCTACGTTTCTTCTCTTACTAAGAGTCTCTCTGAGGTGTCTGGCTTCCTTTGGAAGTTGATGCTGTTCAGTGAAAATGCTTCTATGCTACATCAGTTTGTTTAAAAACAGAAGGAAAAAACAGCATAGCTCAGGAGGAGAACTGACAACTAATATTTTGTGCCTTGAGCAATGGAAATGGGCACTCAAGTCAGTCATCAGCTGCCTTATTGTCGGGCACTTCTAATGACAACATTTTCCACAAGTAACTCTAATTTCATGCATAGTGTGATTGTTTTATAAGTTGCTCACTCCTACTTTCCTGGTGCAGAATAATTTCGTATTTCAGATGTTCCCATTATATCCTGCTCCATCTCCCTGTATTGTGCAGCAAACCTTAAAGAGTAGCTGGGCTCTCTTACAGTAGTGTCAAGAAATTGCTATGACCTTCGTAAATCTGTGTGGTGTCATCAGTTTTAGGATGTTTTTAAGTGTGGGTACTTAGTAAGCACTGACTGAGGCAGCAGAATGCTATCAGTATTTTGTACATGAACTAATGCATTATCTGTTTGTTTCTATTGTAATAAATTTATTATTATTCCTGTCTTGGATGCTAACATTCTACTGCTCTTCCCATGTTGATCCTTAGATACCAGTTTTGTTGTGTCCATTGGATGATGGTTACTTTGTTCTATGGTAAGTGAAAACTCATAGGCTTTGAAGGTTAGGGGAGAAAATCGTAAATGGCTGTTCATCCCTTGCAACACTGTCTTTACTGTGTTCTCATAGTGAATTGGAAGACCTGGTCAAGGGATCAGTAATGGTATCTACAAATGAAAGATGTCGGTTTTTAACCGGTACTGTTACATGACTGACTCTTTCCTTAGGGCTAAAGAACCAGCAGCATCACCTATACAGTGTGTAATACATAATTAAGTCATAACCCAAGGAGTGAAGATAGAAACGGGAGTGGGGGTGTAAAGATATTGCCAGGGTCTAACTCTGAGACATTTATAATATTTATTTCTTAACAATTTGGTTAAAACATAATCTGGAAATAGATGCAAAACATGCACATCCCTCGGATTTGCAATAACTTTCCTAGTGCAGTTTTCAGAGCTGTCACTGCAGTACCTTTCAGTTTTCCTTCAAACAAGGTGTAGTGAGATGTTAGACTAAGAGGGTGGGGTTGGCATCCTGACATACAGCTGCTTCTCAATTGGGAAATAAATCGTGAAAGCTGGAAGTGGGTCATGTACCCACAACGTGTCAAATTAATAGCTGTGTATCATATAGCTGCCTGCCTTTTCTGTTGATGGACAAACTCTCATAAGCTGCTTATAGATTTTGGCTAAAATAAAAAATACAAGCTTACTCCCAAAGCCTTGGAAAGATGCACCAAAGTGGGAGTAAATTAGTATTAATGTTTGAGTACTTTACCAGCTGTTTGGGGCATTAAAAGTGAATTCAGAAAATGCCCCCATTATGAAATACTCAGGGCGTCATGTCTTTCAGAAATGCACAAATCGGTTACGAAATCAGAAATGCACAAGTCTGATCCTTTCCTTTCCTTGAACAAATGGCATACAAAATTAATTCATAATCAGCTTTTACTTGAAATGAGGTGACAAGAAGAATCTAACAGGAAGCTTCAATGTAAATGTTCAAAGCAGTAATAAGGAAATGAGAACGATGAATAAGAGTGTTGAATTCAAGTGCTGTTCGATGAAGATGGCTTCTTTGAATAGCCCAAATTCTCTTGTCTCTTAACAAAGCTGTTCGCTAGTGTTTGTTTCAGTGGTGGCAAACCTGCCTTTTTTATAGTAGGCACTGATGTGGCAATCAGACTGCGGAGAGGAATGCAGCAAATCAGTGTTACTGTGATTACCTGAAACCATTTCTTTTTCAATTAAGAGAGATCTTGGGTTAGGATTAAGGCCCTACTGATGAGCTCACTTGTTGTGTGACGGACTGTCCTGTCTGGCTGATGAGACTTTAGACTTCAGTGAGAACTTTTTTCCCCAAAGTTCTGGTATTTTAAACGGATTACTGTTTTTCTTCATGGAACAAAGGTATTGTATGATTGACTGTTCATCTTTTTTTTTTTCAAACTTATCTGAGGCAGAGCTTTTCTGTACTAAAGTCCAGCTTCTTGTCTTTGCTGTATGAGCTACCCTGCCATTGTCTAGCATGGCCAGGCAGCAGGTGCATCAGTAGCGGCCAAGCCTAGCACAGCACATCCTGCCTTTTGGCTCCCCAGGGCTGCTCGCTCTTCCTAGGCTCTCGAAACTGGATGCTTAAGGGCAGAACATGAGGGTACGTTCTTGCAGGCACCCCTTTGGGGAATTATTGTGCTAATGAGTACATCTTCCTGTTTTGAAGCACCATGTGTTTGTTTTCTGGACTCATCCTTTTTACAGTACACTACTGAAAATATTTATGCCTCAACGTACTGTAGTTATTTTACAGGATATAGTGATGCTTAAATTTAGGAAAGTGTATTTTTTTTCTTCATCTTCCAAAACTATTGACTCCCACTAGAATGTAATGTTAAAATTGCTCTAGTCTGGTTCATTCTGCGCAAAAGGGATTTTCACTAGTAGATCATTTTTATGGGCCAAATTTGACCATAAAAGGCATGAAATATACTAGAGAGCCAATACAGCTAATATTGACGATACGAGCTAATATAACTGATTCGCCTATCGGTGGACTAAATTAGAAGAATTCTTTCATTCCATTCTGATAAGGGCTGCCTTCTTGTGTGACTGTATCTCGTCTCTCTTTCTCACGTCTAAATAGCCAGTGTCTTCACAGAGTGATTCAGTCTTTGGAATAACCCACTGAAGAAATGGTAGAACACATTCTTTACTCTAATTGCATCTTTAAGAGAACTGCAGATCTTTTGCTAAAACTGGTTGTGTAAGACAAGCAAGTTCTTTCTGGCTCGTGGAGAGAGATAGTAAGAGCGAAAGGCCTTAACTAACTGTTCTTGGCTACTTTCTTTTGTTCTGTCTTATTTACTGTTGTGTCTGTTTAGGCAGCAGTCGCCTATCTTGCAGGCTGTTGTATCAATTAGCGCTTGGATATGGGCTCTGTTATACCAAACAATGTACTAAAATAAACATTAACCACCTGATTCTCTGGGAAGCGCTTTCCAGTTGAGGGGATTGACCTCCAGCTTCAACCTGATCAATCTTTCAGACTTTTATTCCTCAATGCATTGTTTTTTAAATGCAGTAGCCTTAAAAAATTATCTAGCAGGACAAGTGATAACTATGTATGTTAATCTTCATCTGAAAACAAATGTCTATTCTTCATTGGTTTAGGGCTATTAAAAATATGACAAGCAGTCTTAAAATACAGAAGAATGGTTTAAAACTTGCTCTGTGTGTATAGGTACATAATATACATAAAATTAAGATATAAAAATCCTGGAAACCTGAAGTGGCAGTAATATTGTTGCTTGCTGGGAAGTGTGAATGATTGGATATCCAGGCCATGGTTTTTGTGTTGTGTCGTGTTCCTGCCCCCTCCCACCCCAACGCCATCCTTTACAGAAGCCTTTTCTAGATTCAGAAGTTCCAGATGGGCTTCACCTATAGAACGTGCACCTCTGACTTCCACTTAACATCCTGCAAACTTCTTGGGAGAAAAGCTAATTAAAAAATCTTTATAAAGGAAGAGAGTCAGAGTACAGTACCACATAAGCTATTCTAAGTTAGTTCCAGAATATTAGACAGATTTCTAGAGGCATTTCCTTACCTGATTTGACTGGTTAGTAGTCTCTTGGAATGTTTTCATTCTTGTGGATGTCTTCCAAACATTATTTCAGATGCACTGAGGAAGAGAGAGCGCTTACCTTTCTGCTGTTTTTCCAGAAGACTTACTATCCCCCATAAACAATGTGGGGTTTGTAGGCTCCGTGAATTAGTAGCAGTCCAAGTTTAGCTTTGTATGTGTTTCTAAATGGTTCCCTTTGTCAGTATGATTAATGAAATATGTGTGATAAAACTAATAGAAATGGTAATAAGGCCACATAACAAAATGGTAAGATGTCTTGTCTGATGACTGATTGCTGATGTTTCTACTACCTGAAAGGTAAGTCATGCCTTTTTTAGCAGTCTTGCATGCGGAACAGTTAATTGAACTGGTCCTTGCAGAAGGCGAGGTAGAAATTTTATCATCTGCAGAAAAAAGAGAGAGAAACTATGACCTAAGTCCTATGACTGGAGAGCTGATGGCAGGCGTAGTCTGCAGTGGCAGTTTAAGCAAACGAATTTACAAAGCCAAGGCCCTCTAGTATCGAATTGCTCAAATCAAACTTGCAGCCAGGACAATTATCTGCAGCATCACAACACAATGCCTAGTAAGTAGGAAATATCTTCTCTTACACTTGTGTGGAACATGGTGGGCATGCAACCCTTACACAGCTCGAAGGCTCAAGCAAATTGGTGCATTTGTTAGCAAAAACTAGTTATTGCAGCCGTACTTTCATGATACTGAATGCTTTGGTTCCTACAGTGTAGTTTTGGATGTATATTTACATTTAGCTTATAGCTGTTTTCTTAACCTTATTTCACTTTGTTCTCTCTCCCACGTGTGCTACCGTGGCATATTTTTACTGAGCACAAAATGGTTGTTATTTTCCTGACTGAGTTGCCTTTGGAAGCTGATCTGATCGGGATTCCTCTTTGTGGCATCTCTTGGTGTATTGCCCCGAAGAACATTTGGTGTTAATAAAAAAAGGAGCTTGGAGAATGGAAATTGCAGGAAGGGGTGAGAGTGAGCATGGGGACAGAAACATACATGCAGCTGTGCCTGCTGTTTGCCAGTTTGCATACTCCGAGGGCAGAAATGGAGCCCCTTAGTCCCAGGGAAATAAGGATGTTTTGAAATCACAGAACAGACTCTGAGAAGACCTACTTTTTCTTGTGTAGTACGCTTGCCTGAGATCCCGACCCTTGATTAGAGATGTTTCGAGGGACGGATTTTTTTCAATTGCTGAATGTGTTCCCTCCAGGAACCTGACATACCTTTTACTGAGGCATTCTCTTTTTAATCGGACGTTTGACTCCTGTGTCATCATGGGGGGTAAGTATTGTGATGATAAGCTGGGGATATAAGATGCAGGTATCTAACATGGAGATGTACAAGTTGACCTTTTACATAGTAGCATCATGGAAGTTGCTAGACAGCATATAGACTTGCTTCTAGGGGACAGCACTTTGATATTTCTATCATTGTAATGTTAAATAAAATCCACCCCCCAACATTCTCAGCACTGTATTTTGTTTGTTTCAGAACTTCTGATTCTATGTTAGCCAAGAGCAGAGCTTTTAATAAAAAAACCCAAAGCCAACACACCATGACCTAGCAGGTGGTAACCCAGAAGGGGACTCCCTTACTGTCTAGAACTTTCCAAAAAGTAAGCATAATTTTTACTTTGTGTGCGTGAACAAAATCCTCCTAGTTATAGCTTATGCCGAGTAAAGTGCCTGACAGCGTATCTCACAGCAGCTTGGTGTGAGGAATAAAATGTCTTGCTAAAAATGCTGTACTGCAGCAGCAGGCAGTACAGAAATACTGCATTCCTCTTTTCCCCATGCTTCCAACCAGTATAGATAATTTTGTGTGCAGATCTGGCTTGTTAAAATGTAGCTCAAGCTAGTGCTGAGAGTAGCAGCGTGTTGTATCGCTAGCAACACGCCTCCATCATTGCCTCACCTGTTGTTGCTGTTAGCTTGGTGGTTTAGAAGAAACAACTGTATTTCTAGACCTGAGTTTTGTAAATGGCTCTCAGCTATTCCATTTTTCTGTATAAGCTGGCCGGACTGCTCTTGATTATAGGAGAGAGTATGGCTCTGAGTTACAGCGTGTAGGTCATCAACAGCCCAGGGGTTGAGACACACTGCAAGAAAAGGTGACAGGTTTTCCAGATTTCCTCGCAGCTCAGTCTTCTGTTTGTGCGCATTGATGACAATGTCATGGGCGACCCCCGTCACAGTTTTTAATTCATCCTGTCTGCAGCAGCAGGAAAATGTGGCATGCCTTTTAGTAGCAATCCCTGATTCATTATGAGTTTCATGAATAATGAGATTAATGAAGATTGTAATAAAGCGGGGGAATATGTATAAATTTTTTTAAACTGGTGTCATTCAAGGAAGTGCAGAGAGTGACAGATGCTGCTGAGGAGCGGCTGTTGCTCTCCCTCTCCCCAGTACCACCATTGTGTTCCTGTTGTCACTTGCAGGGAGACAGAGCTCTGTGTCCACCCACCGCTGCCATGCCCCTTGGCCTGCCCCAGGGTCCCTACAGCAGCTGTAGTTTTGGGGAGGTGTGTACGGGGGCTCTGGGCCGCTCCCTTGCCCTGTCCCAGTGGTATCAGCTGGGTGGCCCTGGCAGCAGTGTGGCAATGCTGGACAGTAATGGAAGTGAGCTGTGCGGTGTTTAACTGGGCCCTGTATCAGATGCTGCCACAAATGTGTTAAATTCACATGTGTAGGTGCTCTCGTATTTGTTTAGTGAATGGTTTCTCTCCTGTCTCACTGCTGTGCATGGTCCTTCATGCTTTACAGGAGAATTGCTGCTGCAGTGCACCTGCTTGAGATGGGAACCGATGGATTCCTTAAGCATTTATGGAACAAAAAGGGATTTCTTACCCTTTTTGTGTCAGGGGAGAGGACAACAAAGTATTTGTTGAACTCCAAGAGAAGAATGCTCCTATCTGCTGGCCAAAACTGCCAAGTTAGAGTTATACTAAGGTTATAAGGGAAAGGGCAGTAACTTCTGGTTTTGCAACTGTTAATACCCCATTGAGCACAGTGACTCCACAAGAGGTGCAAACACATGGAAAAGTGGTTTATGGAGGCAGAAAGCATAAAGCTGCCTGGGCTGGGGAGGCCTCAGGTAGGGAAAAGGAGGTTTAAGCCCAGCACTGGGCTATGAGATGCCACTCTTGCTGCCTTGTCCCACCTTCTGGGTTTTTTTGTTTGTTTTTTTCTATCAGTGCAACTTCCTATAAATTTATTGGTGCACTGCAATTTCTGTTGCCTTTGTAACTGCTCTGCCTGTAAGCATCATGTGTAAGTAAGTCCTACAGCTAATTCTGTTTTAGAACAGACTAAGAGGCTTCAGTGCAGGTATTGCTGAAACAAAAATGTTTCTACGTGTGGCATGGTTCATGTCAGTATTATAAATAGTGATGACTCATTCCCCCGCCCCCTCCCCCCCGCCCAATAAAAAGGCATTTGCTACATTCCATAGGAACACTTTTATAAAAATAAAATTTACATTGATTATTTTCACTCCACAAGACCACATCACTGTTTATAAAACTCAATTAACTTTAATATTAAAAAATACTTTAGAAAGAGCTGATATGATAATTCAAACATTTTAGTCATTGAATCCCAGGCTGGTCCTTAAAACATTTATTTTTACAAGCATAAGCTGACAGAAAGAAATTAGTGTTCATGTGGTTTCCATCCTTCAGAGAAAAAAGTCATTATTACGGCATAAAGAAAATACCCAATCAGGATAATGAATGTGCAGCCCACTGGCCCAATGTAAAACCAGGATGCAATGAAGTAGATCATCAGCAAAGAAATGAGAGTCCTGTAGCTGGCCAGAAACCTCAGACTGATTCTTGGTGCCCAGTTCTGGCTTGTTCTGTCTTTCACCACGGGACTATACCTGATTTTCTGTATGAGGTGGGGATTGGTAAGATGATAGCGACAAAGTCTACCAACAAAATCTTCCCTGGAGCAAAGCACATCCATCTGATCAGCAAACTGTGGTATGAAAAGTTTAAACATTAGTATTCTACTGGAACTACTGTCACAAAGTAAGTGTAACTTATTTTACAATTTTCTTCATTTATAGGAAATAGAGGAAAAAATATCAAAATGTACTTTTAAATAGTAGAACTGCTTTAGCGCAGGCTTGCCTTTTATCTATCATACCTATAGGAAGAAAAGGATTTGCTTTTCCTTTTTCATTCTAAATGATATTCCCTTTGTTCATCAAGCATAAAGAATACATTTTAAATGTATTTATTAATGTTTTGTGTAGGAAAAGCAGAACTACAGGTAGAGAAGCTGATACTATTAGGAAATGTTCATCTAAACCACGATAAAGGAAATAGCAAGAACAAACCTAGTGTCATATATGTGCAGGTGCAGTGAAGAACAGGAATTTGCAATGGAAAATACAAAAGGAGGCAGTGCTGTACTTACCCTTTCGTTAAGCGCTGAGGATAAACGAAATAGCAGGCGGACAAGAGTGGCATTTTCGTAGCTTCGGATGGGCTGAAGCTCAGTATCTCCTTGATATTGCACCTCAAATCTACGTAAGCCATTTATGATCTAGAAATGAGAAAATAAACCCCTTGTCTTGTTGCTCCCATCTGAAACACCTTTATACAGGCACCTCTCTTAGCCCCAGGTAAATTGCATTTCTCTTGATGTAGAAGAACAACTTGTTTTTTCAAGAATGATCTGGGGTGGTTATATGGAATCTTTCTTCTCTTACCTGGTACCTGCCAAGGGGTGTAAGAATGAGGCCATCCTCGCTTTCAATGCAGTCTGGAAGCTGTTTTTTTCCATTCTCATCTTGAGCTGTCCCACACTTCATCATCATCTGGGTCAGTTGGGCTTCACTCAGCTACTCAAGAATACAACAGTTCTAAAGCATGTTTTTGATCTACCCCCCTCCTTCTATTTCATTTCTTTCTCCCTTCAAAAACTCCTTAGCAGTGGAACCCTTTGAAAGCCAGCACAGATACCAAGAACTACTTAATATCACCTCGGTTAGACATTAAAAGGAGATAAGTCTCCAGATTTCTTGTCTGTGCTCGTGAAACCCAAGAGAGGTGTTCTGTTTTACATGTCCCTTACTCCTTCAGGCTGTCAAATAGCTGTCTTCTCCTAGGTCAATTCTGTATAAGGGAGTGTGGCCAACAGAGAAATTAATCTGTTCTTCTACCAAAGAAACAGTCATCTTCTACTTCATCCGTTAATCCATAGCTGCAGTTATATGTTGTATTTTTATAGCTCTGGACTGTTTTTAAAATTTAACTCGTCTTGCCTGTTTGTAAATGTGAGAACAGGCACAAGTAAAGAGGCAGGTTTGATATAAACTATAGTCCGAGAGAGCGGTCCCTTGAAACAAAGTGGACTTAATATTTAAAAATTAAGAGCATCTAGTTCTAGCTATATTGAAAGTGGTTTTGAAGTGGTTAGGTAAAGTCAAGCCTGAAAGATGTTTACAACAAAACTTGCTAGCAGAATCTCTGGATGTCCTTGTGACCCCACAAAGTACACGAGCGACAGAAGTCTGTTTGAGGAATCTTGACTCTTGGTCACACTGCCACATAGGGAAAGTTCTTAGAAAGATGTTACATACCTTAAAGATTTGGCACAAGTATTCCAGTGCCTTCTCTAAATATTCATCTGTTTTTTTGATGCTGTCTTGCCCAATTTCGTCAAGGTCGTTGCCTGTGTAGGAACCATTCATCTCAGATGGTGTAAATCTAAACCATGAAAAGAAGGACTGGCTAGCCGTTGTCTCTGCAGAATGGTCTGATATGGATTTTGCCGTCTGCTGCGCCTGACAAATTAACTGAGCCAGTTTTAACACCTAAAGCAAAAAAAAAATAATTAATTGTGTGGGACAAAGATAAAGGACCACTAAACATCAATACATGGATAAAACTGTGCCTTGATAGCTGGCAGTGAGAGCAAACCCAGCAAACTCACTCTTTTTGTTCATATGGACTTGTGCTAAGACTGTTAGTTGCATTTCCAAGAGGGCAAAGGTAGTTCTTTGCTGTTGAAGCATTTAAAAAACTCGAGTGCTTCTAAGGTTTTTCAGCTGCTTTGTTTTCCTCCTGCTATTTTTATCTGACTTGCTGATGGATACTTATCAATACAATGAATCAGAAGTTCACCATAAGTGTGTTTGAGAGGAAATACTTGCAAGGTACTACTCCAAGGCAGCAAGCTGTTACATTAACTTCTCATTTAGCAAAGAGCAAGCAGGTTTTTACAGCCGTGCTGGATTGAGACCCCTCAGGTTCCAGAAGTCACCATCAGTAAACTTAACTATACAGTAGTGCAGGGCATAAAGTTTTCCCTCTTAATGTCTCATAATAAGGACACTCAGCACTGAGAAAACACCTGTCAAGTAGAAAGACGTGTGACAAGAAACTTGTTGCTTACCAAGTTTCTGACTTCTGTGCCAAACATCTGTTTATACTGGAAATCCTGTCCTTCCAGGCTGTAAACGTGACTCTTCACCTTAAATGAGGCATCTGTAATAGTTGGAGGCCACGATGAGAAGAAGCTCCCACCAAGGGTGGGGCTCATAAAAAGTCGGTGTTGACGATGTGGAATAACAAGTTCCGGCTCCAGGAATAACTGTTCTCCTAGAATTTGAGAAAAGTAGTGAAGATGGTTACATAGTACTCCTGTTTCTGTCTGGGGACGGTCTAGCTACAAAGCATCTTAAGTCTGCTAGGCAACTTGCTTTTAGGTAGGCAGGTAGTTCTAGGGGGAAAGAGGCCTTAATTGTCTTTTTTTCATTTAATCCTCTCCACCCACAGCAGAAAATGTCAGAGTGCATTTAAATGCAGACCATACAGACAGCATTTTAAGTCTGTAACTTTTTTTTTTTTTCAACGAAGGCAGTGGAGAATCATGATGCTTAAGACGATACTTGTCAAATCTTGCCTCTCCCACGTTTACTTATCCTAATTATCCTGAAGTGCATACATAACTAGCTGACTAGCTATTTTGTTAAGTATAGATACCTTTAGAGATATAAGAAGATTTAATCCTGAGGTAAATAATCAAGTAAGACAAGTGTAAGAAACACTGACATTATTGTAAACACCAATATTGTGTTCTTTATTCTTTAAAGTGTGGAATGACATCTAAATGATGGTGGTTAGAAAAGAACTATAGCCATATTAAACTGATAGGACAAACATCAGTGAAGACACGGAAACTTCTGAATAGTAAAATAGCATGGAAAATGTCAGAGTAAGTCTATTCACCTCAGTGCTTCCAAGGTACGATGTAGCCATTGTGAAGAGAGATTGAGACAGGACAGCGTAAGATGTCAAAATATCCATTTACCTTTCAGGATCATTTCCGCTAGATTGGGCTGAGCAAAGACCTTGGCTACTCGGAAAACCATGAGAGCATTTTTTGGACTGACCAAGTCTGTTCGAAGAGCTCTGTTCAGAAATCCTACAAACAGCTTGGTATACATAAGTAGGTTTTCTTGAATGAAGGCCGCCCTGTCAAAGTGAGTACAGGATTTGTGAGTACAGCTATTTAAATAATTATTATTTTGTCTTCTGCCAAATGAGTCATTAAGGGAATGTTTTATACTATCTCTGGAAAGATGCTTTATTTGCATTGAGACAAAAGAATATTCCTCTCAGAACAAAAGCTTGTAAGAAAACATCTCTAATCCTGTACAGGAAGCTAATTCAGGTTGGTGGACGGTTCTTGAAATCCTGCTGTTTTCCTCAGGATCTGCGTAATCTTGAGCTTTGGTTCAGATTACTCACAGCTGCTTTCCTCCTTACCATTTCTCCGACACGCTGCGAGCCAAGTGGTCTGCACTTTGTGGTGGCTTTTCCGGCGCATACCTCCAAGGCTGCAAGTAACTCAACCACATCTCAAGAACCTAAGCAAAATCCCACATAAAAACACATAAGTATCAAAACTTTTGGAAAGGAAGACAGAAAGGGTTTTTTGTTTGTTTTATTTAAACCTAGTGAACATTATCTTAATGACACCTAAAAGTTTTTAGGAATAAAGGTCTTTCTAGTAATCTGAGTATCTTTGAAAAAAAACCTTAAAAAACTAAGTGCATGTTCATTAGGACCAATCTGGATTTTCTGTAATGCCCAAATGAGATGGCACTCAAACAGCTACTACAAAAAACAGAAGACTTAGTTGGTGGCTATATTTAAGGTGCATTTAACAGCTCTGATCTTGTTCACTGAATCTCTATTGAATTAAGTAAACAAGATGCTACATGAAAATAATTTCAGCTCTTGTCTTCTGCATAGACGTACCTACCACCCTGAGGAAACACAGTGGAGTCCTGATTGCACTGAAGCCAAGAATAGTTTGCCACGGCCTCTGTAAACGTTTTTTCTGACGTTCTGCCTTACATGTGTACCTCAAACACTGCAATACAGCTAACTATAGTCGAGTGAGCAAGATCTAGCCCCGTTACATTCTGCACTTGTAAACTACATTAATTACAGAGAGTCATGGTCTGATATATTTCTTTTCCTGCTTGCAGGAGGTAATATTTGCAGTATCTATTGCAAAATAATATCATGTTACTTCTGTTTACGACCTATTGTATTAGATAAGATACTAAGAAATTAGGACCTATAAGAATGTATCTGCGTCAGGCTGATTTTCCTGACACTGAAAATTTCACCTGTAGTAATTGTCACCAAGATCTATTCAACTTCATTCTTAGGTCTAATTGGCACTTTCTCTAACATTAAATGTACATGTTATATAAAGAATTTCACTGCTCTAGGGGAAAAAAAAAAAAGGATTTAAAGACAAAGAAATAGCTGCTAAACAGCAATAACTAATTACTAGTTATGTTGAGTATAGACTTAGAAAGAGAAGCAGGTACATACTGCTCTGAAAGAGGCATCCAGAGGCCAGTGGCCAAAACAGTGTTGCAGAAAGATATAAAGTTTCTCCTGGACAAACCGAGGAATTACAACCCTGCAAACAGATTCAAAGACAGTCACATGTATAAACACAGCAGCAAATTTTAAAAACAAAAAAACCAACCCAACCAACAAGCGAACACACTTCCACAAATGCAAATACAGGAAGGACTGACCCAAACTTGTTCTTTCTTAACTGAAGCTACTTCTGGCCATTGAATTTCAACTCAAATACATAAACACAAAATTCTCCACTAAGCTTGGCCAGAATCCTCTGGTAGCATTTTCTTTTCTCTGTCTTGTGCCAAGATATAGACTAGAGCAATAGCAAGACATGTCCTCTCCTGAAGCTGCCCCCTGCCCCCATCTAGTGGATGTGGGAAACACAATCCATTAGCTCTCATGTACTTTTAATAACGTACTTCTGTATTTAGCCATCAAAACAACCTAATTCAACCTCTTGGTGAAAGCAGAGCTTTTCAGGGACAAGCTCTATGTTTCAGACAAAGGCTGCTCATGTACCTACCTTTTAAACTCCTCTAGTGGGCTGGCTGTGTGGGAGTGCGCTGAAGGGGAGAGAGGTTCTGGTTTCAGGCTGTTGCTGAAAGCATGCAGATGTTTCACAAGCAGTCTTACCACTAGCACGTGCTCTTCAGTGGGCTTAAATGACTCCTAGATTCAAAGCAAAAGACAGGAAGATAATGAGTATCATATGCTAAGTGTCCAGGAGATAATTCAGGAAAATTATATTCTCAGATCAGAAATCGAAATACAAGAAATGCTCTCATCCTTCTAGGTTCTTCACTGTAGTTTGGAGCCACCTGATTCTAGACAGACTTGCTCCCCAGGCCAAGCTGCATCAATCTTCTGCCATCGGTTCACTAAGAAACAGTAGCATATTTTTGATAATGTGATTGTAAGAAAAAGTATCTACGGTACTCTAGTGAACTGAATTTCAGGCTAGCATTAAAGAACAGAATAACTTGTAGATTTCAACTTACCCTTTTCTGAAAAAAGAATATTCAGCCTTTCATTATGGTTATAAGTTCACTGCTGTGGACAGCACAACAGATCCTTTGTTTATGCTCTTGGCTGGCTTTACTGAGTTCTCCTTCCTATGCTGGTACTCATCTGCCTTATAAGAAAGAATAATTCTAGAAAGAGTTATGAAAAAAATGAGAACTGCTTCAAGTCCTGCATGATCCTGTTGCTTCTAGCGTCATTATGGGTAGAAGTAGCCTGGGCGGGAGTAGCACAAGGCGCAATGGTGAGCCACAATGATGTTACTAATAAACAAGTGAGTGTATGATATAGCAGGGAGATGAATGAGGTAAAAAAGAGCTAGTTCTCCTGAGTGCCCAGTGCCAGAGCTGGTCTGCTGCAGAATCTGGGCACAACACACTAACTCCTTTGCTACTATAATCTGCTTTAAGAGCAGTGAACTAATCTCAATCCACTACTGAAGGCAGATTTTAAGATATCATTTGTATTCTAAGTTTCACAGTTCTCATGTTTCTCAAAAGTTGGGAAGAACATACGTGAAACAAAAGTTACAGCTGCAAGTATAACAGAAGATGCTGGAAGTGTGTATTAGACAATAGCTGCAAGATGTTTCCAGGGTGCCAAATGCAGCCATGCTGAGGTAAGATGCTGAATATGACTCTAGGGGACTGACAGGCGTTTTTCTAAAAAAAAGCTTCCACTTCTTAAATCCATTCAACAGTATTTCCAGTGCTGGGGGTGGGCAGAGAGGGGTGTCTGTGTAAGTCTTTATGTGTCCTTTCTGTGCAATGCCTGAGGCAAAACAGATGTGTTTTTACAGTCTCTTAAGATTTTTAATACACTGTAAAGTACGCTCTAGGAAAAGATTCAAGGCTTGACGATATAGTCATGTAGTACAGACAGATCTGAGACTCTTCTAAGAGAGAGGATAACCTGTTACCAGTTCTAAAGAAGGCTAGTCTTGTGTTCTTGACAGCTCCTGACAAGTCAGCATGTTTTCTACAGTCCTGAGGGGAGTTCATATACGAGGGTAGAACTCTGAGAAGTTACTTAGCTCTAGGAGTTTAGATCAGGATCTCCAAAAAGCAATTAGAGAGGTTGAGTACTCTGCTATAGGCCTCGAAAGGGTGGAATTCTAAAAAAAATTCTAGGGTCCCCTTGAAGGTACCTTTTGAACTTAAAAAGCTACCAGCACCACTATTTCAATACGTCATTTCAGGTGATGCTAGTAGTTTTTCCACTTAGCAATTTTTATAATTTCCTCTTAGCCCCGATCAGCACCATTAAGAACATTACTGGTTTAAAAAATATTTTTCCTCACAAGTGTTTTTGTTTCAAACCTTAGCTTACAGGACGGATGTACACCATTCTTTTCTTAACATAGTAATTAGATAAATGTAATAGTAAGAAAGATTTAAAGACAAGTAGTAGTTCCTTTCTAAGCAGTACCTTGAGGTATCATAGCACTTAGTAAAAAAAAAAAAATTAAACAGCAGGAAAATTCCATGTAGTGCTAAAGAGCTTTATAGTACATATGCTCAGCCCTCCCCTTTCCCAAAATGAACACCCAATGAATAAAGGGCTGAAGTAGGGAAAGAGGAATCATCAATCTGTTCCAACAGGAATGTTTTTGCATGCACATTTCCTGAACAATCTGCAAATGTACCACTCGTGCTTTTGCAAACTGGACAGTCAAGTTCACATTGCCACTACAAATTTAGTACTACCCAATGACATTTCACTGGCTAAAAAATCCTAGATGTTACCTACCTTAATTTTAAGGGACAGCCATGCGAATTCTGATCTCTTCAATGCAAGGTTTGCTTAAATGACTACAGTGTAAGGGGCAGAAATCTGCCATCGGTGAAGCCAGTTTTGGTGTCAAAAAATGTCAGCATAGCTGATAAACCTCTTTCTACAATGCATTACAAGAATGCATCTCTAAAAATGAGGTTCCCAATTAGACCTCATAATATGCTAGATTTTAACTATTCTCTCCATGACTTTTGCTAATATCTCTCAGTATCTGTTTTTGCTGAAAATTTAGTAAAACTCAATGCAGTGTTCTTAATCAAGTTGTAAAACCACACGTTAGCAGAAAAAGCTGCTGTACAGCTAGCACCAATACATTTTGCAGATTATATGATGGAACAAGATTTTTAAAAAGGAAACAAAATGAAAAGATGATAATACTTGGTATGCGTGGAGGGCCTGGTAGCTGGATTGGGCAGGACTACCGTGGTGTTTACTGGAGATACTGAGTCGGTAGTGGAGAACCTCCAGCTGAGACAACAGAAACAAAAAGGAAGGGGAGGAGGGAAAAAAGGAGAGAAGAGAGCAAGAGAAAAAAAAAGTGAGAATGAGCCCAAGGAAGAAGGGTGGGGGGAAAAAAATGAACATCACAAATACAGTCAGGGACAACATATCACAATAACAACTGCAGCCACAGTATCCTCTTCTTTCTGGTGTTCGGTAGATTGATTCCACAGTATTTCATACCCTTTATCAACGTGGAAATACAACTGGGAGCAGGTGTCAAAAAAGTATAGCTGTAAGTAGCTGTGGCTGTTCTCTTTGCTGACCACAGAGCAAATACTGGTAGGGCATATGGAGCTTTTGCCAAATAAACTCCCCATTTCAGAAGTTAACTGAACTGCAGCAACAAAGATTTACACACTGTTACAGTGTTTTATTAAATAATGGAGTAAAAGCGTTCAATATTCTGCAAGCTTTTTAAATACTGTTTTGAAAACTGTCATTTCTTCCTGTGCTGCTGGAGAAGCAGGGTTTGTATACCGGGAAGAAACTCAACTTGATACTTTCTTCTTTCCAAGGAACAGGAAGAAAAAGAGTTTGGCTTTTCATAATCACTGTGAGCCTGTCCAGTAAGTTTCCAATTTGGAGAGATCCTCTGTCTTCTCCTTCTAGTTAAAGGCCTTTTGGGAAGGCTGCAGGTCTTGTGAATTTCCTCAAAAGAGGAAATTACTTTTACTATTAGGGAAACATCATGTGTATAAAAAGGCAAAAGATATATATAACATCAGTGCTATACGCAGATGCAAAAGGTAGCTTGCCTTAACACTGAAATCTCTGCAAGCCTCAGCCAGATCCCTTCTTGGATGAATAAGGTAAAGAGTATTTTTTGTCAATGCGATGGCAAAGAGAATACTGTAGCAACAGTGACACACATGTATGAAATTAATGAAAAAACATAAAACAAAAAATGTACACTATACAGATCCCAATGACTATTGTCAGGCATCTAAACTAACTCTCCAGATCACACCTCTGCTGTCTTTGAATAGCCCCTACCCAATCTCCTCTAGTGCCAGTTTGGTACTCTTCTAAGAGTGGTAGGACTGTTACTGCAAGCTCCCCAGCAGCTTGAACACATCGTCTGCTTCATAATCAACTCCCCTGCCACAGGAATCAGCCAGAGCCTGTAGTCTAATGGGTCTTCCACATGCAGTGCTGGGGTCTGTGGCACCTGGCATTGGAAGGTCAGGAAGCATTACATAAAGTTCTATCAAACAACTTCTTTTTAAGGGTTCATTGTGATTACAGCAGAAGGGAATAGGAAAAGAGATGCCACACGCTTGGGCTCTGGATCAGCTGAGAAAGAGAAAGTGAACAGACAATGTAAAAGAATGGGAAAATAGTTGAATTAATGGGGAAAACAGTGAAACTCAGCATAGCAAATAGCGTCAACCTCAGGTTCACACCAGACCCAGAAAGAATTCAAAGCAGTGAAGTAGAAAAGAAGTACATCTTCTCAAAAGAAATTATTTACTAGTCATTCCCATTCCATCCCCTTCTACTTGTAAATAGAAGTCTATGATGACATTAACAAGGTTTAAGGAAAGTCTATCGTTCCTTGAGGCACTTCACAGGAAAGTTACATATCTGAGATCTCACTTGGCCCATCAAAGCAAACAAGTCTGGCTGCTGGATAAAGAAAGAGCAAGTTCTGTGGAACCTCATCCCACCTTCCAATACAGGTATGTAGCCATTTCAAGTCACTGACGGTCAAACAGGTCTAGATCCAGGGATGAGTGGTCACCAATTACCCCTCCTTCCAAACACACAGAAGGCTAAATGGACTTAAGTGAACCTGCATAATTATTAATAATTTTAAGAATAAGGTTTAGGGTGATCTTGGGTTTCCAGTCAAGCCCTTTAACCCTTACCTTAAAACAAAACTTGCATTTCTGCATATTCTACTTCCTCATTTGAGGAACTACAAAGCAGACTATTCTCCTTCAGCCCACCCTGAGATCAGTCTACAAAGCTTAGTTTAAGCATCACAGGCTTATGAACAGTGCTGTCCCCAACTGATCTAGAACCTTTCCTCAGTCCTGCGGGAGGGATCCTTCGTCCGTTTATGGATGCTATGGGGAATTCCAGTCCCTTGTTCAGGTGTTGAACCCCCAAAGAGTGAAGTCTTCCTTTTTTACATGCTTCCCATCAAAGATGAAACTAAGGTATCATCAGGGAGTTATGGCCTCAAGCTGTGGCTCAACACACCTTGTGGAGGATCCTGAAGAGATGATTTTAGAGAACTTTAAGCTCTACCTAGGCCCTGTTCCACCATAATATTCACAGTTATTGTCTAAACTGCTGCTCCCTACTGTTAGAAGAGAGCATCTGAAATACAGAGGGTGAACAGAGGAGAGAAGTTTAAAGCAATCATTATTTCTGGCCTAAGCACAGTGCTTGATGCACAGAGACTGGACAGACAGACACAGACCAAAGGTACTTCAAGCAAAGCCTTTCCAGCACAGGTGCACAGCCATGCTGCTGGGAGTCCCAAGTGGAGACTTTGCAACATCAGTGAGTTTGCATTTTGACCTCAACTTTAAGAATAAAAGACAAAACCCATCACACTTCAGCTCTCCACTGTTTTTTCCCTAGCAAAATATAAAGATGTTTGTTATTTTATAGCCTGTGGAGTGAAAGATCAGAATTTCTCAGTCAATCAACTCTCATATTACTCTTTCACACAGGAATAAATCCTGAGTAGCTTTTATATTTCTCCTCCTTCTATGAAAGTCCCACCGTGACCCAGAGGGAATTCAGAGGATCAACATTTTCTCCTTCAAATTCCCATTACATTTATAGTGCCTTTGATCTTAGCCTCCCCAACACTTACTTAATTTTTACATGCAGTAGTTTGTTAGTGAACAGGCCACCACAAACTGCTTAAAACAGTGCATTATCTGAGAAAGAGCTTGTAAGATATTCTGAACTCTGTAGCTAGAGAACTGTTTCTGGCACCATTATGGTGAAAAGCGTATTTTGGAATATGAAACTAAAATGGTTTATTCACTTAAAACTGAAGGACAGTTTAGTAAGATCTCCTCTTAAAATTTGTATTTATGCTAAAAAATGGTTACTGATGTGAAAAATTATTAATTGGTATTTCAGTAACAGTTGCTATCACCACTGGAAATCAATTTAGATAATTTTTAGCAGCCATATTGCCCCAGTGGGATTTAACACTATGGTTTTATAGTGGCATCTTCCCCATTATTAGTACTTCGATTATTGGTGTTCAGATTGTTGTGACCATCCCACAAACTCGTCTTTTACAAAAAAACAAAATAAAAACAACACAGCTTCTGCAATTAAGGCAAATCTGGATGACACACTTATTCACAACATTCTTCATAACTGGATTAGCAATTTTGACACTCTCATGTAGACACTCTGGTAAGTTATTTCTTTCCTTTGCACCAATACACCAAAAAAATTCTCCACTGAATAGGAGATTTACCCCAAGATAAGAGGTCAACCATCAGATGATGCTCATGAAGGAAGGACAAACTATTACCTTGACATGAGGGGACTGCATTTTCTGATACATTTCCAGGGAATAATGATGAAGCCACATTTCAACAAAGATCTGCAAAACAAATACTTGCTCAGCTAGGGAAAAAGAAATAATCCAGGACTTGTCAGTCACAAGCTAGATATAAGGGAAGGCCACAGTACATAAATTGAAAGCTGTACTTGTAAATAGACAGGCACCGATTCAGAGATGTTTCAGGTTACCATCATGTCAATGTAAATGGCTGAGTTGGCATACTGTTAGCACTGGCTAATCATCAATAATTCAGTTCAGCAACATGGTAGCATTTGTTTCAGAATAACTGTTAAGTCCAGATTCTCCTTTCCCTTCCCTTGATGTTAAACAGAATCAACTTCTCTGCGCTCAACCTTTGCTTAGTGCATAGAATTGATGTAAGACGAAAGGGATGGAAAAGAAATCAGGTTTAGAAACTTTTCTGGGAAAAAAAAATTATCACTCAAATGCTCGAGATCAGTTGTTAGATATGCAGTCTGAAAAAAGATATTAAGTGCCTTTCTAAATTAAAACTTGAGAGTTTCACAGGGCTTCTTTGTTTCACTAACAGAAAATGGCAGTTGTACTGCTCAATTCCAAAAACAAGCCAAACCAAATGGCGTGACTGCCTCTGGTTTAAGAAGAAGAGATTCCTCGGCAGCAAGAAATGTTGTGGGTTTTTTTCTTTCTTAAATCCAACTTACCTGAAGCAGTGTTTCTGATCTCCAGATCTCCTGGGAAGCTGGGTCAGCATTCACAGAAGGCTGGTGCGCAATGTGCCGTTTCAGCAAGCTGGTGTGATGCATGCCGTAGGAAGTGAAAGGCACTGCTGGAGACCTTTAAAGACAAACGAATGGAAATACTGAGGTCAGTAAGTCTCAGTACAGGAAAATATATCATTGCTTTTAATCACTGATTTATAAACTGAAAAACAGTCTTTGAGAAATAAAACTGCATAACTGATTACATATCTTAAACTTCTGCAAGATGTTAGAATTACTAGTCACTTTAACTATAAACAAGGGCTACATCACTATTCATACTGTATTGAACCACCTTAACACAGACCTGACGTTATGTTCAGTAATGCACGGTTTTATACTTTCTCCTTTTCAGTTTATTTTCTTTCACTCTTCCTTCCATATTCATAATTCGTTTGATCTGTATTTTCCTAGGTACATGCTAGGGCTCAACAGACCATGGAAATGGATATTTGAAATGCATTTAAAATGCAACTATAGAAAATATAATGACTATTTATTTTTACATTAGTATTAAATTGCTAATATTGATAACCTTTTATAAATTTGAGTAGCAAAAGCAATTTTGAAAATGTGGACTTTCACACACTTAGCCATTACAAAGAACGAAAGACTGGGTTCTTGTACTGGAGAATTTTCACTTCAACTTTGTGAGTTTGTTTTTATGCCATTATCACATAGACATATAAAACTGCAGTAAGTAGTCAAAAAATCTTTCATCCTCTTCCTTCCAGTTGTGGCTAAATAGCTTGATCTATTATCATGCAAAAAGTCACCTGAAATGCAGTCGCTCATTATACAATTTGATTATGAATATGTATCTTGGCTTTTTAGATCAGGCAGTTATGAACCAAGAAACCCATGAGCACTATGAGTCTGCAACAAAGTCACAGACATGGTCCTGACACAGCAGTTCAAAGAACTGCAAAATAGGTAATGAGAGCATTAAATAATTAAGGATGGCAAGCTGGGAACAGAAACAAAATGACCAACTGCCAAGTTGTCTGGCTTTATAGCAACATTAATGAAAGATGCAAGTTTCCTTGTAACAGTGGTTATCACCAGTGCCATCTTTACCACATACCATACATATCTGAAAGTAGTAAAAACTACTGTCAAGTTACAGTCAGATCTGTCCTACTCCAGTTGCAGGGCACAAAACACAACTGGAGCTGCTGAACTGATGAATGTCTGTTGCTTGTACGTGTCTTTTCTGCTCCAATAATAGCTACCTTTCAGACTTTCAAACAAAACCTTTATGGTAAAATTAAGTGAACATAAACCTATTTAATTTTTGTAATTATATAATAAGTACATCTGGATCACAAAGAGCAGAGGTGTTTCCTCCTTGTTAGAGATTTCATTCCAACAAGCCATATTTCCTAAGCACTGTTCCCACAATTTGCCTCTGGCACTGCAGTCATTACCTGGGAGTTGGGGAAGGGATGGCTCCCCCAGGATTTGAATAAGGTGGAGGAAGGACACTTCCTTCTGTGGGCAGGAAACACTTCAGGTACGTGTCCACCAAGATGAAATAAGCACTGTTGGAAGGGCTGACATGATGGGTGACAGGTGAGTTCTGAAACAGGCAAAGGGATATACTTGGAGTTACATACTGTTACTTTAAGCCACTACTAGGGAGTGTCTGCTACACAGCCAAACTCTTTTCGTATAAATAAGGACAAGCCCAGTGGTCATAAAGGGTGAATTGACAACAAAGACGCTTTGAAGCAAAGGAAAAGTAACTCACTATAAGAGAAGCGGTGCTGTAGTAGTGAATGTAACCAAGTATGAGAAGACAGCTGCGTTATATAGCACAGGTAACAACAGGAAGAGGAACCAAATAACCAGACACCATAGTACAAAGCTGTGGTTATGACTGTATAAATGGTGTTACTGGATAGTGGGGTAGGAAACCCATTCAGAATCCATTGGCTGCTCCATGTTGGCACGTTGTTGGACAGATTGCTTACTGGTATATCTAAGGTGGGTATTTTGTTTATTATGCAGCCTTACATCATGAACTGTTACAAAGCAGTAACAAATTCTACAAGTACAGATAAAACTGCTGTTAATTTAGCTGGACAGCATCTCAGCAGGCTCTTAAAGCATTGTGAAGAAAGGCTAATACTACTTTAAGGGAAAAATTGCAAAAGGTACTTACCTTCTGTGTAATCAAACTAATTGCAAAGTAAAACATGTAATATTCAAATGGATCTGGAATAAGAGAGTCAAGGATCAGACAATAAGAAACAAGTAAGCTGCCAGATATCTGGGGATGCTGACTAGACATTAAATTTTTATTTTGTCAATGCTAAATTAACTTGCTAGAGCTTAACAGCAAATTCAGCTTTGCCTTCTTGCTGTCCAGCTGACTCAAACATTGGTAATTCAGGTTTTCTCTATGTGGCAAGCTGTGTTTGCATTACTCTTCTTAGCACATTTGACTATTTCAAACTGAAACCACTGAAGCTGCAGCAGGACTGCTTCCAACGAGTACACTAGCTGCAAAGTTAACATGCCCTTTTTCTATCATGTTACATAAACTATGAGTAGTTACGAAAACAAAAATTGTGAAATACAGGATCTACTGAAATCACTGGGAATTTTGTTGTTGACTTGAATAAGGCCAGAAATTCCCCCACGGGACTTTATAAGAGGAAGACAAATTTATTTTTCATTGGAATCTAAACATTTCTAATCAGCCCAAACTCTTTGGCATGACCATGATTTACCATGGACACACAATAAACATACAACAGAAATGCTCATAATCTCTCAGTTTTAGATATTTAAAAGGAATTAAATATCCAACTGTTAAAAGGATACTAAGAGCCAAATTCAAACCTAAACCACCAGATGAAGGAAACTGGACTTTGTTGTGGTATAAAGAGCATTCAGGTAGGACTTGCTCTTGTATTGAAGCCTTCACTGGGCCCTGAAAGACAAAGTAATGAAATATTAATTCAGGCTACTCAGCATATTTACAGAGTATGTTTTCAGATACTGAAGTTCTGCTGCATTCCAGCATTCTGGGATCATATCTGCATTCAGCTCAGTAGGATTTTACTGCATTGCAGTAGTTCCTTGTGCAAATGCATACTCTTTAGATAACTGCCAACTTCCTCATGAAAATGAGTATACAGTATAAGAAGAAAAAAAAAAAAAAAGAGCCTTCACCAAGACTCTTCCAGTTGGGAGTGGGAGCAGAAGACTGGTGTTTGCCTGATAGCTTTGTTAGGGTGAGCGAGCTGTGGACCAGCAATTACTATATACTCAATTGATGAATCCTTTTGTTAAAGACTATAGAACTACCTGAATCAATTTCTAGACAGCAGGTAGCTGGTAGCAATGGAAGAAACATAGCAAAACAACACTGCAGATAAACATTTTCCTTTGAAACGCCATACTTCATATCCAGGACAGCAGTCAGTCTTCAAACACATGGGCACAAAGCGCTGCCAGGGAAGGCACCACTCTGTGACGAGCTTGGAAAACTATTTTCAATCCTGCAACTAGCAGTAACCAAGATAAAGCACGTAACTTTCTCTGGGGACAGGATAAGAATCACAATGCAGCTTTCTTGGCTGAACAGCACAAATATCTAGCTGCTAACAACCACCATCTCCTACAAAGTTTATGGGAACTCTCCTCCTTTAGCAACGATTTAAAGAAATGAGTATGCTCTAAACCTCGAGCACTGAGGCTACACCTTGGCCTATATTGATCCGTACATATAAAGTCTGTGCAAAGTTCCAATAGCTGCAACAACAACTACATTCTCTTCTTACAAATTTTTCAGTTACTCACTGGAAGATATGAGACTGGGAAATCATATCTGTACTCTTCTGCTTGGAGTTTGTAAACCAGCTTCATCATTGGGCCACTGCAAACAAGCATCAGAAAGAAAATCCATGGTAAGTACCCTCTCCTGTCTCGCTCCTGTCAATATACATTTGCACAACAGAAAAAGGTCAAACGCTGGTTCTTTGTTCCCTGTACATTTTTTAATCTGTGCCGAAATGAACGAGTTTACCTGGGATCCAGGAAATCCAAAGCCACAGGATATTCAGTTGGATTTGTTTTTCCTTGCAAACAGCGAAGATTCCAGCCTACAATGATGCCATCCAGGCTACCAAAAATGCTCTCCACCAGCCATGGGAAGATGCCATGTAGTTCCTTTAGGGAAAACAGACACACAAGTAGTTAACGTGTACAATTCCTCATTTGAACAGTCTCTATTGCAGGTAACAGAATGCACAAAGATACTGTCTGCCAGCTATGAACAGCACAGGATTAGTTATGACTGTTGCCAGATTATCACTGTCTGGGCAGAGCTTCTATTCAAAGGAATGTGTTATAACATGACAGTTACAGGGAATCTATCCTGATTTCTGATCCCACTAAAGTTGCAAGGATACCGATCAGCATTGCATGCAATTATTTGTCACATTTTAAAACCTAGTTTTCCTTGTAAATTGTGGCTGAAAGTTACAAATGAAGCGCAGTCAACTGAAACGATCTTTTAATGACTAGAAAAGGATTTTAACTCCTGGAAAGTACTGGATTCCCACTGTTTCACCTGGGGTCCTCGTAACTCTTGATAAGAGAAATAGCAACAAGGAAAACAGCGATATGAAAAAAGCAAATTTCCCTGAAACAGGCCGGGCAGCGAGTTTCTGAAAAGGCAGCGACTGCTCACCTTGGCGGGAAACTCCTCAATGACCCTCTCCAGATCGTGGCACCTCTGAACAAACGGCTTGTTTACACAATCTGCCTTCAAAGTGGCCTGTTACAAACCATAAGGGAAATCAGATCACCACAGGACAATACTTATCACGGCCAGGACGCACGAAAAATCCCCTAATTACGCCGCTCCTCCGCTACACCGTTTTTATTGACGTGGCTGAAGATACACCGACCGACCTTATAACTCCGCAGGCACATGACAAAGCCGGCCGTTAACCAGAAACCGCAAGCGCAGC
>VYXH01002951.1:429028-458879 GCA_013397275.1 Burhinus bistriatus | reverse complement strand
CCCGCCCCCCGCCCCCGCCGGGCCGCGCCGCAGGAAGAGGAGCGGAAACGGCTGTTAACGCTTCCCGGAAGGACGGCGGCACCGGCTCCCCTCACGGCCGCCGCCGCCTCCCGCGCTCGGCGCCGGCGCGGCCCTTGTGCGTCACTACCCTCGCCCGGCGCGCCGCGGTGACGCCCCCCCCAGCGGCGGGCGTGCCGCTGTTGCCATGGGGACGGGCCCGGCGCCATTCCCCCCTCAACATGGCGGCGCCGAGGGAGGGACCTGCCCCGCTCTGCGGGGTGGCCGCGGGCCGAGTGGTTTCAGCCCCTTGCCGGGAATCCATGTGGGGGGCTCCCGGGTGTTTTTTGCGGACATATCTGGAGAGGTGTTAAAAATGAACGGTATCGCCAGACAAAAGGGACCGCGGTCAGACAAGCCCACGGCAGCGCGGGGTTTGGTGGTGGTGAAGCTGAAGCCACCCTTTGCTCAGATACTGGTGTTTGGAGAGAGCGTCTTGAGAGCAAGTTAAGAGCAGTGTGGCCAAAGACAGACCTCGCTGAAAATACATACTTCCCGACTGTTCAAAAGACCAGTTTCATCCAAACTGTGGGTGAATTTAAAAGCAGTGTATTAGAACAACATCACAAAACTATGGAGGAAAAGTGGGAGGTTTTAAACAGAAGTGTATGAAATGGCCGGAAAACTACATCAGAAAATGAGGCGGCTATTACATGAGACTGTTAGAAATGAGAGCTGCATGCATCAGTTGAGCTATAGGAAACAGTAATTACACATTTCAAATTAAGAGAATTGATAAGGGAAGCTGAAGTCACCAGGAAAAATGCATGGTTATAGAGGTAAGGATAATCACTTCTCAGTGTATAAGGAGAGCGAAAGAAGTCCTTGTGATGGTAATATCCCACTGATCGATAGGCAAAATTAAAATTTCTATTAATGCAGAAGAGTGGTACATGCCTATAATTCATATTTAGAAGGAAGCAAGATGATATGTTTAGTTGCAAAGCCCCAGTAATTTGTATGCAAGAAAAATAGATGGTCAGAAAAACTATGTGCTGCTCATTTTTTTAAAAATTGGGAATTTGGGGGAAATTCCATAAAACCAGAGGAATGCTCATATTGTGCCAGTATTCAGAGGGAGAATTCCAGTCAAAGATCTAGAAAAGAATAATTAATTTTATAAAATACCAAAGACAGCTATATAATTAACACCAGTAAACATGATTACAGAAAATAATCTTGCTCAGACAAGATTTAGAGGTTTTGTCAGAAAAGATCGGTGTGGGTAGAATGTAGATTTTCTTGATCATTTTGATTGTTTTATGCAAGGAGGTGCAGGAATAGTTGAGTGAAATGGTCTGGTTTAGGTTGTGTAGGAGGTCAAACAAAGCGATGTGGCCTCATACTCCACTGCTGTCATTAACATTAAACCAAAATGTAAAAAATTGTGTTAGAGAGAAGGACAGAGGAATTCCTTTTGTAACATCAGCTCTGCCCCTACAAGGTGACTATTAATCCAGTTTAATAGGATTATTTACCCGTGTAAAACGATTCAGTATTTACATAAATGTTTACAGGATCAGAATTAGAAATGGTACGTTATTTCTTGGTATTGACGTCTGCTTCCACTCCAATCTGGTTTTCCCAAACTGGATCTCAAAACTGTTTCTTCATCTGGGGGGTGAGTAGAGGAGGGAAGGCAGCAGCTGCAGTAGCAGTAGAGCAATCCAGTTCCTGACTGCTGAAAAGACGAATTAGTGGGTTGCAGACAGCCCATTTTAGAATCCTGCCAGGCTTATTTGCTTATCCCTTTCCTTTTTTATGTTACATGTGGTTTTTTTTAAACAAATGTCCAGTATTTTGAATGTAGGAAGCTGGTGACAGATGACAGAAGAGTTCTTTGACATGTATAGCAATGTGATTGAATAGAACTGTTTGAGCTATATTTGATGTGATGCATATATATGTATTTGAAACGCGTGTCCTGGGTGGGATGCTGGCCATATTTTAAAAGTGCATTTTCAGATGGAGACTGTCTCTGGCAGTGAGTGAACACTTTTCTTTGAAGGGCTGGTCCCTCCTCCAGGTGGGGATAAAGAGCTATTTTAGCTCCAGAAAAAGCTGTTGGGACTTGATGGCAAAGCTTCTACAATGTGTTTATTTAGCTATAAAAGTTACAAGTATGATTGCCAGAGATTAAGGAAACAGTAGACCTGATATATTTTCAGTGGATGATAGAATTGGAGAAAGAAAACAAGAAATAAATTACTGTGTAAATAAGTGGAAACAGAACAGTGGAGGTGCTTGGTAGGGATGGCTCAGTGACACTTGTGCAAGTTATTAAAATAGCTGCATGGGAGAAATTTATCAGATTATTTTATGAACTAGGGGAACTGCTGAGGAGAACTGTACAATGACAGTCTCTTTATAGGTCTGTTCTGGAGCCTACTGAAATCAATGGTATAGGTCCATTATCACTCTTGAATATGGCATTTTCAAATGTATATATCAGGATTGTATATGTATTTTTTCCCATTTTGCAGATGGAGAGACAGAGGCCCAGAAAACTTATGTCACCTGCTGATATGTCACTTACCTAGGTTTCCTTTTTCCCTTTGTCCCAAATTATAGCTGTCTTTAAGGCACAGCAACAAGAAGGGCTTTTTTGATTTGTTAGTATGTTTTTCCTGAGAGGAATATTCCTGACATAGTTGGAGGTTGAGCTGTTTTCTGAAAGTATGAATTCCATTCAGTAATCTGCTTTGGTGCTTGCTCTGTGTTTTTATCATTCATTGTGAGAGAGGTTTCTGTTAGGTGAAGAAGAACACAGCTGAAGTGACTAACTTCAGCCATACTAACCTTCTCCTAGGTAGCTTCAAAGGTAAGCCAGCATTTTGTTACCTTGGTGTAATCACTACAGCCTTACAGTTTCAATCAAACACTACAGAGGTAATTAAGTTCATACAAATGCCATAAAGATGAATGACTCAGTAGAGCACAAGCAATTTGTGCATAGTAGAGTGAGCTAATACAACACTCAGTACCAGAAAATCCACTAGGAAAAGAGACTCTCTAAATCCTCTGAGGGCAGTTTGCACCGTTACTGATGCTCAGGTTAAACATTTGGGATATGTAAGAAACCAGACTTGTGTGGTTCTGGTGCTTGCAATATTATCTCTGGAGCTCGTATGGCCTTCTTTTCTGAAAGCACTATTGAAAAACTTCGAATTAAATCATTTGGGGCCTCCACTGCATTTTACAGAGTTCAGTGGGAAGTTTGGGTACAGGAGCAGGTTTACATCAGTGCATTAGTAAGCAGCTTACCCACTTTAAAATGAAGCAGTGTTTGTAGCAAAAGATGCCATCTTTTATAAAGCCAGTGGATTTCAGAGGGAGAAACAGACGAGCTTTTGGGCACTCCAGCTTCTCTCGAAGGCTGACTCAGATGCAGCAAACAACTTCAAGCTGGGAACAAGTTACTGTAACTTTAACCTGATTATGTTAATCAATGAATCGGAGAGAAAATGATAATTTAGAAATAATCTAAGAAACAGCATAAGTTTCTGATAAATTAGACAGACCTTGTTGCTTGTGCAGGATTAATTTAATCTCTTCTTGTAAGGACAGGTTAGAGTGTCATAATAGCGAAGGATCAGTGAAGTCAAATGTTTTCTTTTGGCTGGAGAATTGTTTGGGTGTTGATATGTCAGGGATAGATTAAATGATTAGAAAATATAGTCTGTTCAGCTGCGATGGCAGCAAAGCCAGACTACCACTTAATGAGAATTCAGCTGGAACAGAGCCTGGAGTCATATAGGTGAGGAGAAAAGGGGAATTTTCAGAACTGTAATAATGGTTCTGGTCCAGCTGAAGCAACTTCTTTTTCCAAAGCTCTCCAGCTCATGCATACATAAACATTATACTGTCCCTAACATGCACAGACCTGCTAAGGCTGTAAATCAAAATTTCGCATGGATAAAGATGAGATTTCCTTTGTAGTTTGAGAAAACATTAACCCATCCATTGTGCGTAATGACTTCTCTTCTGAACGAAACTTCAGCAGGCTCTCAGGATATGTTTAATCATTGCAGGGCAATGTATCTGCCTGTCTGCCTACTTTTAGTGTACAGCTCTTTGAGCAGTCTATTGTACGTTTAATTTATTTAGCCAGGACAAAAAATTTAAATATTAAACTTCTCTCTCAGGATAAATAAATACATATCTCGTATCAGGATCTTACAAAAAACTAATAGATTTTCAAAGGATAGGACTTCCTGTGGATTCCTTTTTGGATTATAAAATTTCATCTGTAAGAAACAGGAGATTATTGCACTTGTGCACTACTGGTGCCAGGACACTCTCAGGCAACAATGGAAGGCTTCATAGAAATGTTGCTCTATCTTATGTCTTATGTTGCAGCTCTTTTATTAGACCAGAGAGCATTTTCTTTGTCTTTTAATATAAAGTAAAGACTGCAGTAACCCTTGGTGAGAAAAGACCCAGAATCAGGGGACAGTGGTGCATTGGAATGGGTACCTGCTGAAATGTGTGCTCTCCAGGGGTTGATGGAAAGCAACAGGACAGCTCTGCAGGGAAACGTGCTCTTTGAAGTCTTGCATCATATACAGGAGGGAGAGAAAAAAGATAGAGTTTTTTTACATATCAGTTAATTTCTGTTGGGGTATATGCATTAATTTCTCCTAATGATTTCTGCAAATTTGTTACATTTTTGCCTGGCTTCTGCAAAGAGAGTTTGCTTAAGATATTGCATGACAGCATGATATCAGTAGTTCCAACTCCAGCTTGTCTCCCACACTCTTGAGAGTACCTTAAGAATAGCCTGATTTAACATGCAGTGTATTTTGTGCCTTTTTATGTGTACTTTGAGTTTTGCAACTTTAGCAGTCCCATTTTGAAGACTTACTTCTCAATATGAAGTGCTAGAAATTTGTTTTTGATTAAAACTGGATTTCTTGTATAATTGTGTGAATCCAGGAGCTTGAGGCATAAGTAATCCCAACATTTCAACACTTGGGATAAAATATGGGTCCTGGTGGCAGGGCATATAAACATAATGCATTGTGCAGGGAGCTAAAGCAACTCTTGGATCCAGAGTCTGAGGAAGTTTGAATACAGTGAGCATTACTACTGAAACTACTTTCTGAGTTTTGCTTTAATAGTATAGGGGTTGAGGTCTGTGGGTTGGGCTTCAAGAAGTAAAGCAACATTTAATGTACCATTTTCCATGCTAGTTGCTGGTGATCCATTTTCTTATTTTTAATTTAGCAAAGTTAGCCTGGGGGAAAAAACCGCTTTGTTCCATTTGTGAGAAGATTTTCTTGTTCATTTGGAAGGAAATGGCACTTCAAGCTGATAACAATGGATTCATTTTGTTTCTAGATATTTCCCCGTATTTCTAAAGCAAGATCTTGATGCAGTAAGATAAGCATGAATTGCTCAGCATTGACTAATACTTGAAGCGTGCAGTTAGAACTCTGCTTGCTATTTATACTTTGCCAAATTGACATTGCTATTTCTCAGTTCACCAGGTTTCTGCAAAATGCCATTGACTACAATGTCACCTTTTCTTATTTGAGTTGTAGTTCTATACTCAGAGCTAGACGTGAGCACTGTGAAGGATTGCCTTTGGCTGCACCTCCTTCATACAACTGGATGTGCGTACTGCACCGTATAACACTAAGAGGAGGAGTGGGCTCCCTATGAAATGCTACTCTGACTGGGGACTTTGTTACAGAGCCCCAAATCGGCCTCTAAATTCAGTGCATTCCAGCTGTAGAGTCTGGGCCTTACAGAGAGAATCTGTCGTGTGTCAGGTAATCATTGTCCTCATTTAGAACAAATGTCTCTTTGTGTTCTCACGTATTTCCTAGTGTCTTCCATAACTGCATGATAGTCAACAATGTGGCGGAGAAGCATCTGTCCCTCAACAAAGGAGACAGTGACACTCCTCGCTAGGCTGTGCTGGGTACCTACAAATGTGATTGCTCTTTCTGTGTGCCTGAAAGGCGGCTTCTCTGTCTACAGGATGTGTTGTAGGTGAGTTTTCCCAAGGATCCTATATAGCCATCACCATGGCAAGATGTCCTTGGATTAGTTTAGCATCCAGGTCCTTTTATAACCCCAGGACTCAAAAAAACACTGAATAAGTAAATGCAGCTCTAAGCTGCTTAATAAAGTGAAGTATAATAAAGAATAAATAATAGCCTTAGGAAGGGAGGCAGTTCAGAGCCATAATGTGGATGGAGTAAGCTGTAGCTGGTTGGGTTTGTGACTGATACAGTATTTCATGTTATTTTTATCCTTCCAGTTAAACCAGATACTGCTGTTCTTAAAGAGCAGTGAATCTATTTAATGATACCTTTAATAATCTCCTCTTTCCTTTTGAAAGCAGTATTTGGGAAGCAGAATGTCTCTCCCACTAATGGCTATCTGCCAACAGGCTTTCATCTTTATCCTTTCTGATTCTGCAGTCATTTACCCATGTGAGGCATTTGCTCTTAGAACATGCAGTTTTTAGCTCCTGGCAGTCAAGATGAAAGAAATCAATGTAAATTGCTGGGGTGAGTGACCAGGAGGTGACAGTCGAAAGCCTTGGGTATTGGGTGCTTCAGCCTGACAAGCAAGATGAAGTATGCATGAATGGGAAATTGCATAGAGCTCATGAAGGAGGATCAGTTACAGAACCTCAGAAAAAAATATAAAAAAGAACAAATAAAGAAGATCCCCTGAGGTAGAAGGGAATTATTTCTTAAATCTCATGTAAGAAACTTCTGCGAATACTGGATGGGGCTCTGGGTCTGCAGAAACCAGTGGAAGAACCTGAGTTGACCTCAATACTGGGAGATCATTGTCTTCAAAACTATTTGCCTATGGACCTTTTAAGATAAGGAATAAGGAAGCTAAGTATTCTCTGACAGAAATTTCCTTAAGTAAAAGCATCTGCTATTGTGCAGCTTTACGAAGGGGAGCCTTGAAATGGCTCTTGGAATTTGTTTGCTTACACTGATCTACACCACTGTGATTTGGGAGCAGGCTCCCTGATATCTGAAGGAGAGACACTTTATTTTGACTCTGATTTGGTATTACCAGATCCGAGTGCTCTAAGTCAGGTGAGCGTTTATGAGGTCTATTTAAGAAGCTGTTGATTCTAGATTTTTTTAAAAGTATGTGCGGTATCCCTAAGAAAATATGTATCGCACATCTTGCAATAAAATCATGGAAGCTGGCATTACTGCTGGTCAGTTGAAAGGGTTCATGGAAAGGACTATGAGCAGATTTTCTGCATCTTGAGACGTCTTTCTACTAGAAGAATATAGATTCAGTTACTACGAGACTTCCAGTGAAATATTGGGAATATATGTGTATTTGACCTAGAAACGAACATCTGTCGTAGATAATCGCTTCATGTAAGTTTGAATATTGTCTTTGAGCTTGGACTCTGAATCCTTTTGAGTATGTGAGACGGATGCTGTTGATTTGACTCCGTCTCCCCTCAGCTGCTCCTCTAGAAAACTCAGCACTGCATTTCAGACCTTCTGGTGTTGATTCACCTTTCAAAGCTTTGCACAGGTTTATTCTTCACTCTTTTTCCTTTATTTGACCTAACTATCTATGTGGGAGACCACAGATTTTCATGAAGATGTTTACAGAAATGGCCTGGACATTTGTATTCAGCCAAATACATTTTAAAAAATAGTTTGGATTGATATGTTCTTTAATTTCTTTTCAGAATCTGACACTTTCTTGTTCCCTGAAAATGGAAGATGATGTGTTTCGTTGCAGTACATGAGAAATTACGTTTTGAAGCTGCTTTTCTAATGGTGGTCGTGTAACACCACTTTGAATGCATCAGATTTCCCATTATCCACTCTTTGACTTTTTTTTTTTTTTTTCATTTCAAGTGCATAAGTTTCTAAGAAAAATTTTCGTGATAAAATTTCAGTCATATGAGACTGGTACTTGCATAACGTTAGAATGGAATTGAGAGTTTCTGCTTTGGATGCAGAGCCAAGCATTCAAGAGCATTTGAAATGTTGAGATGAGAGAAACTGTCTTGGAACAGGCTGTTCTTATCCTGAAGCAAATTTCTTGGTGTATTTCCAGAAGTACTGAACATAACTGTGAAATGAACCCAGAAGAAAAATTTGGGATCCAGTAGAATGTGACCTGTTCTTCTATTGCTTTTTGCCCTTTGGTGTTAGAGCCAACCTAAAGCAAATTTTCTGCCAGGGGCACCAAGCTCATGCCTGCCATGTGTGAAAGCAATGACACAGAGCTAGCTGGAGCAGATAAATTACCAACCAACAATTCATCTTATGCACATGAAGTTCTCAGTTGCCCAATTTCCCAGGTTGAAGTTTATTTTGTAGCATGAGACAGGATTAAAATAAACCCTGCAGTTCTTCATTGGGTGTCAACCTGTACTAAATGCAGGGAGGTCAGTGAGATCATATCAGGTGCAGGATAGTATCTAAGGGCTTACAGGAATATTATAAAAATGGAACATCACATTGTTCTGTTCTCAAAAATACTAAAACTTTATAATCTTGTCTCTGAATATGAAATACTGGATAGTGAATGTCACAAAAGGTGCCTTTAATATCATTCAAGTTTGGAAAATAAGTAAAATGTTTGCCTGAGGGGAAACCATTTCCCACCACTTTGGTGGGAAATGAGTGTGATTTGTAGGATCAGTGTTGATGAAAATAAAATATAGTTTATTGCATAAAGATGAAGGGATTCAGATGAGTGGCGTGTGTAGTGTTATTTCTGTTGTGCAGTATAAATATATGGCTGTTAGCTATTGACAGCTTCTGTCCTAGGAAGCTCAGAGACAGAGTGAGGGTAGGAATTGTGTCTGGACTGGGCTATCTTTCAAGGAGGATAGAGTTCAGGTTGTGTGGGCAGGTACCTCGTGTCTTCATATCCTGCTCTCATATCCTTCATATTCAGAAGTTTAGGAATCACTGAACAAGCCATAATAGAGGAGAAAAAGATGCTGGCAACCTTCGGTGTCTGAGGTGATGTTAGCTTAAAGTTATTGAAATGCTGTTCCCCAAAGCTATGAGAGGACTTGCAGACAAAACGGTCAGCTCAATTTCATCCTGCCAATATTTATGCTGTCCGGTTTGCATGGAACCAAATCTGCTTCCTTTGACTGCCTTACACTTTGCACCTTGTCTGAACATCTCCAAGGGCATGCCAGCTTTCTATGAACAAGGGATTCACCGAGTGTGTGCCTAACATAAGTATGCAGGGAATCTCACAGAAGGCAGTAAGCATGTGTTTAAATGCTTTGCTGGATTGCCACTAGTCATGTAGCTTTTCAGAGCCTCAGTTTCCCCTTTCTGTAATGAACGTTTTCCTACTTCACAGGAGTGTAGTGAGGAGAAACATTGAACAATTGCTCTGGCACTCAGGTGACTGTATATCATACAACCCTTCAAAAGAGCTCTTCTAGACTTCTATTTTTCCACCAACCTCTAAATCTTATTTACAGTAATTCTTCTGCAGCGGATGAAACAGCAAGCCATACAATATGCTCTGAGGAATCAAAAGTAAGGTCAGTCAAAAAATGATCCCCAAATCAGTGCTCTTTATGAACTTGCTCATTTTCTTAGATAAAAGGACATGCTTGATGCATAATACCTTTGCTTTGTTTTACTTTTACTTTTGGAAATAATCATAAAAGGAAGAGTAAAAAGTTCACAGATATAGAAAACAACACTTCTATGTAAGTAAAGACAATTTTTTTTTTTTTTTTTGTCTACACTTTAAAAGTGTATTTGAATTTTCTTACCTGTCTGGCTGGGAAACTGTGGTATGTCTTTCTAAGATCTCTCCAGAGAGGAATACAGTGTCTTTTTGATATGCACACTGCATTTTAATCTTCTAACTCTTAGTTGTGTTAGCTTTTTGACTGTGGAAAGAGAGCTGTGTAAGTGTTGTCTGGCAGGTGGAGTGAGGAAGATTTCATCCTTGGTTTTTGTCTTAATTCTGCCACTGACTTGCTGTATAGCTGTAATTTAATCACTTGTATCTTTCTGTGGATAAGTCACTTCTGTCTCTCTTAGCCTCTGCTTTGTTAAGGATAGCAGGGTTTATTTGACTGTCCTGTGTACATTGAGGCAAACTGGAATTCTGCTACCTTCACCTGAGATAGTTACCTGAGCACCAGACACTGCTGTAGCTTTGTATATTATTGAAGAACAGAGGAAACGTTTATTGTGCTCGGGTAGGAGAGACTTTGCTTAGTGCTGTGGTGCATGAGAGACAGAGGTAAGAGAAACAGGCTGATTTAAGAGGCAAGTAAAGTCACACAGATGAGGAAGTCTGATAGCGTAATTCAGTCCAGGTACTTAGATAGGTTTTGAGGCTAGAATTGTCTAGAAGAGCATTAGGACTGAGATCAAGGAAATTGTTAGCTCCTGTTGGCTGGATACAGTGTCCAGGGGAACTTGCTTCGTGCAATTCTTTGTACACAAAAAGACATAACCAGAACAACCCACAGGTGTCAGAGTGTTGGTCAGCTGCAGGGGTTAAAAAATCAACACCATCAATGCCAGGAGAGCTATGGCTAGACCTACAGCGGCATGAGTCATCTTCTCCAGTCCTGCCAGCTGTTCTGTGCAGAAAATGAACGGGATGATGTGGTGTCAACAATGTTATTGAAGCAATGCTTAAGGAACAGCCTGGGGAAGATCCCTCAGCCCTCTTCCTCTGGGTGTCCTCATCTCCCAATCTATTAACTAAATTGAATATTCGTTTCTAAATGCACTGAGGCACTGATGGATCATGCATAGATTTTTCTTATAATACAGCCCACTTGATAGGGCAGAGTACTCGTCAAAGCATTACTAGAGAATAGCAGTAGCTCTGCCTTTGGGGACTGTTGGGTCCACCCCCACCTAAACTTTACCAGGTTTTGTGGTGTATGCCATCGTGTAAGACTTGATGCAGGCACAGAGTTAGGGTTAGGAGTCTAAGAAAGAAATCCTATATGTACAGTGAGAAAGGGACGTTCAAAAGGGGTTGCCAAAATAGTTGGAAGGCTGTTGGCAGGGTTCTCTCAACTCTGTGTGACCTGGGGATGTGGCTGAGATTCTGGCTTAGAGCCCAGTTTAGGTTTAGAGTCAAGATTAGTGCTCTGAGAATGAGAATTCAAGCCATATAGTAAACGTGTAGTTTAAAGTGGATGTCAAAGTAAAGTGAGGGCTTCTACTCGGGGTCTCCCCTGAGTGGTCCTTTGCCTGGGGGACTGGAGTGCCCCATGGATAAGTGCCAGCCTAGGGATAGGTGAGGGGTAGGCCCAAGTGGCTCTTAGGCTGGGACACTGGAGTCCTCTTCAACCAGAGCTTTATACCCTTCTGGCTCCTTCTGAGTTGTATTTCCTGTGCTAACTGTGGATGGTGTGCATGCCAGCACCAAGCTGGGCATCACAGTACACTGGAAGTGTAACCAGTACCAGTGGTATAGTGTGCCTGCACAGTAGCTCTCAATGCCCTGAAGGGGGAGAGGGGGGATCCACCCAAGCCAAAAGGATTAGGGCTGTCACAGCTAAGAGAGGAAAGAACACGCGATGACTATTTTCCCCTAGCACAACCAGGGTTAACACGTTACAACCTCAACACCCACTCATTTTTTCTTGGGACAGAGCTACTCTCCTATGTAAACAGAGATTAAGTTCATTGCATCCTTATAAAGGACCTTGCTATCACATTGCATTTAGAATTGCACAGAGGTCCAGGGAGAGGGCAGGGTTCCCAGTTTCACTGATGAACTTTGTTTTTTTTTTAAACTCTTCTCTATTTCCCAGAAATGTGTTCTGCTTTTCAACCTTCAGTGTTCATGTCTCGTATATCTAGCATGCTGAGAGACTCCAGCTCATGCTTCTTTACTTCCTGTCCTTGATAGTTTAACCTCTAGGCATTCACATTGCTCTACCACCATCCCCAAGCTGTAGTTTTGCAATTTCTTGCCTCTTGCTAGCCATTTTATATTGTTCTCTGCTGTTCTCAGAGTATTTGGATTTGACATTCCTCCTTCCTCTAGTAAAAGGAAGTGACTAAACACCAAGGAACACAGAAGAGGTGACTCTTTTTTTGACATCAGATTGCATGAATGTTGCTGTGTATTGCAGAGCTGCTGGAATGCTAGTTCTTCAGCATATGTAAAGCTGTGGTCATATGCATTTCTCCTTGTTAGGGAGTTTCTGGCAGTGTCTTGAAAAGCCAGCCCCTTGACAAGAATCTCTTTGCTTTGTCTACATTCTGGCTAGAGCATGGTTAAGTCAGCCCTGAAGAAAATCACAAGTTCACTCATTATCTTTTAAATACTTCCATTCCTTTTATATCATTTTACTAATACTGACACTTTGTGGCTGATCAGAGATGCCAAATTACAAGCCCAAGAAAAACAAAGCTTCTGTTTTCTTACAAGAACAATATTTGCAGGATAAGAACTCATGCTGTGCTGTTGAAAATGAATAGCCATCAGCTTGGAGCAAAGAGGAAACTGAGGGCTAGTTCCAACTTTCGGCCTTGTTATTGAGGATACTACTGTGACAGTAATTTTAGAAATGTAGACACCTGTCCTCTGCAGCAAGTGGTCACCGTTAATCCTCACTTTGCTGAATCACTGAAGAACCACCAATGGAACTGCTTGGACTCGAAAGCAAGTTTCTTCTTTAATTTCACGTGGAAGCTGGCTATTATGGATAGTTGCTCTTAACTATAGTCTGACCTAAATATTATTCTCTGTCATGTTCTCCGTTGGAACTAATTTCCAGTCCATCATGTGTTTTCAGTGAGACAAATATGTTGTCACTGCTTCTGTTGTGATTGTCAGTTCAGCAGTTAACACCTTTAATCTCAGTTGACTTCAAGTGTCAACATAAATATAACTGGGAAAGGACTTTGCTTTTGGGTTTCTAGTGGGTCATGCGAAATTAAGTTTATCATTTGTAAGCTGTGATTTGAGATGGTTCTATGTTTATGTTGAACTCTTCTGTCATGGCATATTTGTGCTTAGCAGGAAATCCCATTTAACAGGCCAACACATCCATGAGGCACAAGTTAAACATTGACTGTAGGTGCAGGGTTATTGTTGAACAGATAAAGCCTATGTTTTTGGATGAGTAATCAGTTGCTCAAATCTCCTTTTTTCTTTCTTGTTATAAATCCCTTTTTAGTTCATATTCCAGGACTCCTGCTGGGCTGTGACTGTACTTCTGTTTCTCAGAAAAGCCCCTAAAAGTTGGCTCAGTTGCCTAAAGGGTCCTTCACACAGTACAGGCAGCTCTTTCAGTCTCAGCGGGTTTCTTTCTCTCTTATTGTTCATTTAGAGTAACATTCCCAAAGACTTTATTCCAGGTCCTTTCATGGGCTCCTCCCTGGGACTTCAGAGATCAATATCAGACAGGAGGGTGTTAAAGGGGAGATGATTAGCAGTGGGTTTCGGTAGAAGTAGTAGTGCTGCTTGGAGAGTGTCTCTTTCCCAGTAACCTTATTGCCCTGGACTCACAGGAGGACCAGCAGTAGGTGACAGGCCTGACAGCACACAGTACTCTCAAATGGTGAAGAGACAGGTCAAATACAGCTACTTTGACAAGTCATGTTTTTCTAAAGTGGAACCTCACCACTGTTATTCCACTGCTGGAATAACAGCAGTCTAGAGGCCCTAGGGTGAAGAGCCTGAAGGGATGCAGCACAGTGAAGATGTGGACTGTTTCTCTAGAAATTCAAGCATAACCAGGTGTGTCCACAGGCACTGGAACATGACCGCTGGTGTTGGCAAAGTCACCAGCACATTCCTAATAGTGAGTTTGGCCTGTTCTAACCAGCAATTTCCTCAAACAGCTTCTGGGTGTGGGTTGGCAGTTAGGGAAGTCAAGGAACTATTCTCAAAAGGCACATTGCTGTAGCCATCCAGTTTTGGGACTAACCTGGACATGGCTGCTGTATACCAGCTGACTTCCATGTGCCCAGTTAATGTTCTACTATAGGTGTTGTCATAGAACCCACAACGAACCAAGTCTCAGCTCATGTTCAAGCAGGGTTTGATGCTGATGGAGTGATAGCCATTGGATCTTTTGAGTGAGTCACTCCCACTCTTTCCTCCTCTCCAAATCCAGAAGCTGGTCTTCTAGTAGGACCTAGAGGAATCATAAGATTGCCTTTGAGGCTTGCAAAAGGAAGTACAATTTTGCAGATACTAAGGCAATAGTTAATTGTTAGGGATAGCTCATTGTTGTGTAATACTGAACCTGTTTCATTGTGGTGCTGTGGCTTTTGGAATTGTAACAGCATTAAAAAGCAAGTAAAAACCAGGCAGTTTCCGTAATTTACAAGTAAACAATAAGTTTGTATTCAGTGTTTTTCTCTGAAAACCTTCAGCATCCAGTAAATCAGAAGCTGGACGAAATTAGAGAAATTCATGAAACTAAATTATCAAGGGCTACCAGATGCAAAGACCGCAATTGTGGCTCAGGAATTTTCTGAGTTGCAAGTATTTGGAGGCTGGGAGAGCATTTAGGGGAAAAATCACTACACAGTTATTGCTATACTCTTCCTTCTGTAGTCTTCCCTGGGCATCCACTGCCGGCTGCTGTCAGGGGCAGGATACTGAGCTATGGGGCTCTCAGTTTGACCCACGTGTCTGTTTCTGTGTTCTTATGTAAATATAGTCAGCATCTAAGCCTATTGTATAGAAAGGGTGGAAACTGAATGGAAGCAAATCAGACAAATATTATTCAGCTGAAACAGCATATATGACCATGAAACCAGGACAGGGCTGCACTAAATGTCTTTATATTTGAATGTTGAACTATTTTGGTTTTTAAAAAAAAAATATTTTTTTTCTCCTTCTAAGCAATGTCTGGAAAGCAGAGATGTTTTCTGAATACAAGCACTTTTGCTTTTACTGAGTTTATATTTTCAAAATGGCTGTTTGTTTGGCCTTGAATAAACAAGCCTCCAAAACACTATGTTGGGCAATCTTGGCCCCTAATGTGTGTGTGATGTATGTGTTTATGTGTGTGTCCAACCCGGTTCCGACTGACTGAATTTCAGTGTCAGGCAAGGAAATATAAAACGTATACAGTCTGCCGATTGTCTGGGCTTGGCAGGTTTCTGGAGTCCATCACAGATCTGCCCTTGAGTCTGCAGCAAGTGTCAGACCTTGAGGAGGAAGTAGAAGAGGGGAAGTCCAACTTGGCTCCGAGACTGGTAAGTGGCACCTTTTTAGTACTTGATATGAAAATAGAGACTGACACCCAGGAACTGAGTATCACTTGTCTCTTTCAGTCACCTCAGGCTGTGGAGAGTGGGAACAGGCAAAGGAAGGAAAGAATAGTGGTGATTGCCTTTTGGCAGGAGCAAAGGGCCTGCTGAGGATTGAGTCCAGAAGAAGTGTTTCTTTTGGACTTGGAGTACCCCTTGGTGATTGCTACCTGGGTTTGAAGGACTATGTTTCCTCATTCCAGGAGGTGATAGATGCTGGGCAGAGCTGCTGAAAGAAAAGAAATGCCCCTGTGGCAGAGACACAGTCAGGCTCTGCCATACCAGGAAGGAATTACCAGGGAGAGAGTGGCTCCAAGCACCAACTGACCAAGAAAGAAGAGAGATGAAATTTTAATAATAACGCACTGCCCATGCTTTGGGGCAACCCAGAGGATCTCTGTAACCAGTTATGGATTCCACATGGGTTTGGGGACTGCATGCTTTATGATGGTGTTAGTGCTATGCAGCACTCAAGAGGCTGCACCAGGGACTGCCAGGTGGGAAGGTTGTGTGTACATGATGTGGATCTCAGGAAGGCAGTACAGAGGAGGACAGATGCTCTCTGTGTGATGGGAGCACCTGCAGTCACCTAATGGGAGAGCTGTGGATCTCAACCCTCTGTAATTCATCCTGGGGCCTGAAGTGACAGAAAGGTTGGTCACTACTGGTGTACAGCATCCAAAACACTCTGCCTGAACTAAGTACTTAAAAGTGGAAGTATTGCAAAAGCTGCTGGTGCAGACAGGGAAGGAGAAGAGGGCCAGAAAGGAAGCCAAGATGCAATTGGACCTGTGGCTGTGGAATGTGGACTTGGGTTTTGGCTTCTTGATTTCCAGAGAGGATGATGTGTGAGGCTGAAGGACCAAGTCCATTTCCTTTTTGTTTCAGCACCATTCTGGCTGCTAGCACAAAGCTCTGAGATCCTCTTTCTGTGCTTCAGAAGCTTTCAAATTAATTTAATTTTCATTAAAATAGGACACCATGACCAGTCACTGCTGGAAGTCCTTTAATCTGTAGCAGACAAAAACCAGCTGTTTCTGTGTGCATTATTTACTTTACAACCTTTCTACACTGGCACTGGTGCACCATGTATAATCTGGTCTGTTTCTCTTTGCTAAATACTGCTGCTTCCACCTACATTTTGATATGGAGGCCAGTAGCTCTGCTTTTTATGCAAAAAAAACCCCACATCTCAAGGTTTTCTTGAGTCAACCTTTTTCCTCATGCCACTACCTTTCTTTTGACGACTTCTGTGGAAGTCTGTGCATTACTAGCTTAGGGTTTGAATCCAGAGGAGGCTTATGGTGAATACAGCAGAAGTAAATTAAAGCAAAGAGATGAAATATTCTGTGCTGATACAGCTACTGCTACATGATTTGGAAAGGGACTATGTTATTGCTGGGAACTCTGGTTTCTTTACCCATCAGAAGCCTTGCTCAGGATGGTGTTTTTTAATGTTTGCTGTTGCACTGTCCCACTTCCCAAGAGCTCTCTGACAGGATTTGCAGGAGGTGGCAGGCACCGAGCTGTATTATTTTACTGCTCTAAATATTTCTGTTTTCCATATCTTTACTTTTTCGATTTGTACTACCTGTAGTTAACAGGTGTATAGGTTCTTGCTGTCTCTGAAAGAGTACTCAGCACATATTTATCAGCGCAGATATTTTGGGGCATGTTCTGGCATTGTCTTGGCAATCCTATGCTACTATGCATAGCATCCCATACAGCATTCACCAGTCTAAGTGCTGGCCTGAGTAGCCAATCCAGATTTTGGATATAAAAAAAAGGGAGGGGGGAAAAAAAAAAAAACAAACTTGCTCGTGAAAATTGTAACTGTCTAGAATTTATTGCTAACAAAAACTTACTTGCATTTTCCAATTTGATAAGCTGAAAATGTCTTACTCCAATGTGGCAAGAAATATAACCAGCTGTTGTGCAAAGAAAGGTCTTAAAATTAAATAGACAATTTAGAAAAGAAGGGAAGGATATGCATGAAATTCTGAAAACAGCTTATTCGCTGTTGAAATAAAAATACGTAGCACTCATCCAGCTCAGCTCAGATATTCTTATACTACATATTTAACATCAACAAAGATTAATATTCCAGTTTTGAATGCAGGGGAAGCAGGTTTTTTTTCCATTCCCATTGCTCATTCTCAGGAATGAGCAACAGTTGAATTTTTGCAATTTCTACCCAATGTTCCAGCTGAGTAAATTCTGGGATGATAACATCAGCATGTCCCTAGAGGAAAGGGTGTAAAATTTTGAAGGAAGAAAGGAGCCATTTGCAACGATCACTGTGTGGGAAAGTGTTTAAGGATAAATAATAGAACAGCTCCAAAGGGAATTGTGCAAGAGCTTACAAACACCATTTCTTGAAAGGATTTGAACACTGGGGAATTTCCAAAGTAAAACAGCAGTGAAAGATGAGCAGGGAAAAAGAAAAGGACAGAAAACAAAACCCAGAAGACTGAATTTCTCCCTTCTTGCGTGCTGCCCCTCTACTTTCTGGTGAAGAAAGCAAACGGTTTCTTGCGTTCTTGCACAAGAAAAGGATTGTTTCACACAAGCTCCTGGAGCCATTCAGAAGGAAGGGAATTTATTACAAAGCAATGCCCTTATCCCTGCGACCAAGGCAGAACTATGAGCCTACATCTGTAGTTGCACAATCAGCAATAAGCCTCTTTTTTTTTTTGCACCAGGACATGGCAAGGGCTGTTTGTGGAGTTGCTGTTTCTCCTCCTGTCAACCTCTCCGTTGCTCTGCTTGTGAAGTACATGAGGATCATAAAGGCAGTTGAGAACTTGCTCTTCCCCGCTTCCCATGCAGAGAATCTCAGCTTGCACTGTGTTTGCTTATGTGCTGGTTCTCGTGAGATACTTATTGACTTGCAGCACTCACACATCTGGCTTGTACTTCCAGGACTTACCCTTCCTGAAGAGCTGGAAGTGCAGCAGGGAGAGAGGGCAGCAGTGCTGAGTGCTTGGGTGGTGGTTAAGCTGGGACTCATGAGAGGGGAGTCTATGGCAAGTGTGAGTCCTCCAGCAGCTTGTGGCTTCCCAGGGGCACGTCCTGGTGCGTTTCTGTACCAGCTGCACAGGTTCTCCCTCCCTCCCCCTTTCAGCACCACCTCTGATGCTGGTGGGTGTCACTGGATTCCAATGAGGTGGTAGGAAACTGCAAAACTCCAGTGGGGATGCTGTGTGTATGCTCTTGTTTCTCAGGAAGAGCTGCAGGGATAGGCAGAGAAGAGGCCTGCTGTCTCCAGGGGAAAGTGGGATCTGTTTGGCTCTGTTCTCTGATGAGCATTCCTGCTCGTTTTGGAGAGGAGATGAAATCCAGATGCTAGTCTTGGTCTTTATTCTTGACTAAAAGATTTCAGTGTGATTAAGCCCTTTGGAAAGGCTCACTGTGTGCAGCAGTACAGCTCTGTCATTTACCTGGGAATCCCAGAAAAGCCTGGTCTCATTTTCTTTTCAGTTCTTCTTTAGGGGATTTTTAAAAACATATTTCCCCTCCTTGCTCCTCTTCCTGAGAGCACGAAGTTGTTTTCAGATGGTCTCTTAAGACAAAAGTCCCTATTGTTTCTATATATCAAGAACTTAAAAAACCCCAAAAACCAAAAAAAAAAAAGAAAAAGTTGTACCAGCTGCATAAAAAGCTTAATGCAGACATAGCATCACAGTTGCCTGAGGCTCAGTATGTGCAGCCTATGGAGTGTTTGCCCTCTATGTCCTGCATGGTGTTAGCATGTATTGGCTGACTGTGTGAGGCAGGAGCATGGACCAGGGACCCAGAGTGTGTGGGGGTGGCAGGGGGTGGGAGATGGGGGGATGTTTGGTGGGGGAGAGTCCCTGCTTTGTGGAGGAGCAGTTAGAAACCAGGGTGACAGGGGCTGAAGAAGCAGGTAGAGGGCTTGGGAGACGATACACAGGCAAGCTTGTGGGTTTTGCCAGCATTTAAATAGTCATTTACATGTATCCCTCTCCGCCATTAAAAACAGTCCAGCCCAGCTCCAAGCCCAGGTCTTTCAGCCTCCCCTGGCTTGGGCGTATTGAAACCAGAGGAGTTTCCAATGCCTCTGTGTGAGGTTAAAGAGGACAGCTCAAGCTGACCTAAGGATTCACCACTGCCCAGGCAGGGAGGTCCCTCTGTATTTCCCCTCTGTGTTTGTTGCACCTCTTCTCACCAGGAATTTGACTTTTAACAGGCTCCTTTTGTTCAGCTCCTTCTGAGCTCCCAGGGCTCAGCTCTCATGGCAGATGAGAGTATTTCAGGCGCTGCCTGAAAAAGAGGGGAATAACGGCCCTTGATCTGCTGACCGCACTCCTGAAGGAGTCCAGTATCTGCCAGCCAGGTTTGCAGCGTGAGCACATTGTGCCGCATGGTCAGCCTGGCTCCTGCTGCAAGCCCAGGCCCTTCACAAGAGAGCCTGTGCTGAGCATGGTGTTATTCTGCCTGGGTGCAGACCTTTACCCTGCTCTTTACCAAACTTCATGAGGTTTCTGTTCAAGATCATCAAAGGTCCCTGTGGATGATGGTCTGCTGCTCATCCTGTCAGCCACTCCCCTTAATTTGGTTTTAGCCAGAGATTTGATGAGAGTGCATTTTTGTCCTCATTGTTTTCCTTTTTGACTTGCCAACTGTATTTCAACCAGCACACCTGGCCTGGTTTGAGGTAAAACAGAACCAATTTTCTGTTCAGTAATTTTACTTTTTAGCTAAGCCTCTCCTAACTACTGAAATTAACACCATATTGTGCAGAAACTATTCGGTCTCAGAGTGATAAGACTGATGTTTATAGTTGATACCAAGGAATAGTATGCAGAGAGGGTCTTGCTTATCCTTATTACTGTCACAACCAAGGTCAGCCAACTTTGGTATTTGCCCTGTTGGAGGGTCGGAAGTGGAAGAGCGTAGAGGGGTCGCACCTGCAGGGAGGAGCAGACAGGACAGGTGACCCAAAACTGACCCACAGGGTATTCCATCCCACCTGCCTTGTGCTCAGTGTAAAAGCTGAAGGATCAAAGTGTCAGCCCTCTTTCTTCAGTGGCTGGCGTCCAAGGAGGACTCTGTCTGTTCGTCTGCCTTTGACCTTGGTCCAGAATCCAGTTCCCGTCTGTCACTGAGTCCAGTCTGGGACTTCCCCAGTGCTTGCTGGTGATGTGATCGTCATCCTGGGAGCTTGATATGGTTTTGTATATATTTCATTATTTTCTTTTTATTATTTTATTAGTAATATTTCATTAAAGTAGTTTAGTTCTTTCTAAACTCATAAGCCTTTCTCTCTCTCCCTCCTCTCCGTGAAATGAGAGGTGGGGGAGAGCGTCTGTCATTTGCCTCATTGGCCAGTCTAGCCCAAACCATGACAACACCTTTTTCTGAACATCCTTCTAGGGCTTTTGGCATTAAAAGGTTCAGGATTTGGGTATTTTGCTTTCTTCACTGTGTGAAGATCCCTGGCAAAATCATGCATCAGCTTCCTCGGCTGATCTGCTTCCCTTGTACATTCAGAGTGGCTTGTGCTGCCTTGTGCTGTGTTCTGTGCAGACCAAGAGACCTCCAGGCTGCACAGGACCTGGTGAGCAAACCCCGATCTGGGCAACTCTTGAACTGAGCATGGCACTGAACTGTTACTCCACTGACTGTGACTCGCTGAGATTTTATAAAGCCTATGATGGCAGCTGTATAGGTTGTTACATATAGGTACCTGTGTATTTAACTATAAATATGTTATATTTAGTACTTTCAGTGAGTTTACTACTTTCATGTGAGTTAAAACCCTCCACAGATATCCTTTGGTGTCACTACCATAATACTTTGGCCTAATTTAGTCAATACAGAGTTCAGACAGAGTTTACTGTTGTTGTCTTTGGATGCACACAAAGCTTCCTTTTGTTTTCTAGTGTCAATACTTTCAGCTGCTGTAATAATTGTATTAATGAGGTTTAGTCTTTAAGAAAACATTTCCTGCTGGATTTGCTCCAGAAGAGCACTCAAGAGTTAAAGACTGAATCAGAAGATTTCACTGTTAGTCTAATCTTGAGCATAGCTGCACTGTTATAGGAAGAATAAAATGCTGATGCTGTGCAGTAAACTGTGCTGGGATATACTCATCAAATAAAGTTAATGGAGAAAAGTTTCCCTTGGGCAGTGGTCCGTGGCATGTGTCTCACTAAGCAGAGTCATGCAAATAATTGACTTTCAATATGTTGATCAAACTGTAGAACAGAGGTTGTTTAGGTTGGGTTTGACACAGAGTATCTTTCAGGCATTACTTTGTAACCAGCAGGAAAGGAAGAAGTAGGCAGCAGCTCTGCCTTTAACCTAGGAAAATTCAACAAAGGTATAGGGGTCTCTGAGATTCTGCTGGGTCCTTTTTTTGATTTCATTGATGTTAGAAATAGTGCATGTCCTGTGACTGTCCTGTTCAAGTGCTTTCCCTTTGTTTGTGCTTGCAGCCCACAAAGAGAGATCCCTCACAGTGGTAAACTGAAAGTTAGTGTGGCTGAGGAAAATAGTGCCAGAGTAGTGTTGGACTGTTGATACATGTCCCCTTCAAGATGTAGGTTTGCCCAATCCTAGTTGTCCATCACTGACCTGCTGCTGCACTCCTGATACATGAACACCCTCAAACTCTTTCAGGGCTTGTAGGAAGAATCTGTGTAACCATTACAGCTGCAGCCAGAAGTGTGTTTTCAAGATTTGAGATGAAGTACTGCGAAGTTTCTCATATAGAACCAGGAGAGTTGTTTCCTGACATTCTTTGAAATTAACAGGAAAACCAAAAAGCCTTGATTCAGAAGGTACTTAAATGTTAATCTCAGTGGAACATAAATCCATGAGTAATTTTAGAGCATGTTCTCTTTTCTGATTTCAATAAAAAAAGAAGCAGAATTCGATTTTCCTGAGTCAGTGGAGTTGTGGGCTTAACTTTCATCATGAATTCTGAGAAATAACAGAGAAAAGAGAGACATGAATGAGAAGTTCTTCAAAATTTCCGGTTTCTGAGTATCTGTTTTCCCAGATGTCTGAAAACTATACAAACTTGATTTTTGTGGGACCAAACCCATGGCCCTCAATAAAGAAAACTTGTGTGCAAAGGAAAACAACGTGCAAAGGTTAGTATTTCTCAGTTTCTGAAAAATTGTACTGAGATAAATAGATCATGAGCACCAGCATCTGTGGAACTTACAACCATGTCTCTTAGAAGATTTGAACGATAAATTCCCAGCATGTTGCCTATGTTTTTGTAATTTGATTATTGTATAGAGACAACTGATATTCCTGGGTTATAAATAAATATGACTGGAGGAGGAGACAAATGGTGTATGAAATACATCCAGTTTGGCTTTTGGTTGCATGCTCTTGGAAACTTTCCTAGACTCTTGACCAATGGTTTAAACTTAATTTAGAGTTGGGAAATGCAAAATGTACTTATTTATTACAATAAGAGCTTGGTGACTGTAGACAGTGCTCTGCAAGCAAACACCAGCAGAAAGAGGCATTCTCTTGGGTATGTTGCAATGTAATTTGGACAGCGTAAAGACAAAGGCAAAGGAGGATGCTTAGGACACCAGCGTGAGAATGCCTTATGAGTTTGGTGTGTGTTTAGGGTTCTTCTAGTTTATATTTTTAAAAGATGAGATGAAGAGTGATAAATTGAGGGTCAATATCTTAGTCAGCTTTTCTTTGCTGAGTAGAAATGTCTGACTTTCTGTACAATGATGTTCTTTTCTTCCCCCTCAATCAATGGAAAGTGGCACTGAAGAAGAGGAGGCATGGAGAAAACACAATGCTTGAAATGCTGTTCATGCCACAAACCTGCTCTTTTGCTGCAGACAAGGCAACAACCTTCTTTTCTTTAGCCTGGCCCCAGACTGTCATGAATCCTACTTCAGCATAGAGCTCTCCATCTTCTCAGAAGATGGCTCCTTGATTTGCACCTCCAACTTTATTCTGCTGAACGAAAAACATGTGTAAATGCTGGTGCTCTTTGGGATTTTGTCCTCACCTTCAGGATCCTGAGGCTGGTTATGAGGGCTGGCTTTCATCCAGCAACCACCTTTTTTTCCTCAAGCATGACTGATACCAGCCATCATCTGAAACCAGCTTCACTGTCAGAGAAGCAGGCTCTACAGATGGTAGCTCAGTATGTCAAGAACATGTTGGAGCTTGAGATAAAATTACATTGGCTTAGTGCCAAAACAAGCAAAGATTCACACTGTGCACCTTCAGCAAGGCTGAAGGAGAAGCTCCTGGTGCCTCCAGGGCCTGCCGTGGTCCCTTTGGTCACTAGATGATGGGATTAGACTAACTGCCCCGTGTACTCTCCCCACAAACTCAGCTCAGTAGCTGAGACCCTTCAACACATCTGCAATAACCTACCTGTAAGGGAAATTTCTTCCCAGCTCCTTTACTTAGTATTTATGCTCTGCTCTTAAAAATCTGAGTATTTCTGTCCCTTGATGATTTCTTACCCTCCATAAGGTAGCTGTGGTGTTCATGTCAACCTTATTAACGCCTGCACTTCAGTTGTTAAACAATTTTCAATTTTGGTCTCATGATTGGAGATCAGGACAAACATGCAACAGGACACCAACAATATAAAGGACAATTTAAAGATACTATGCCTGTTTATTAGTTAATAAACAGTGTTTGCCTTAATAATTACAATTCTAATTAAAATCTCCTTGAATATATCTTGGCTTGTAAGGGTCTTTAAATACCTGAGCTCTTTTTCATGCAGCATACAAAGTTTTTCACGCTAGCAGTGGAGGACCAGAGAGTTCTTGCAGTGAAGTGCTATGTTCAGAGATTTATGTCAAGGCAAACTGTGCTCCCAGACAATGATGATGACTGTGAAAGTTTTGAGAAACAAACAAAGAGAGGTCACAGTCCTGAGCCCCAGCATGTGAACAACTAAGCAGCCTCTCACGTGAGAGGGTCAGTGCAGACTTTGTATAATATGGTCAAAGTTGAGTGTTGTACCAACAAGACTGTAAAGGTTACACATGGAAAGACAGAAGTGGGCTCAGTCTTCATTTATGTATCTAGAAGACAATTACATATCTAGAAGACAATTACATATCTAGAAGACAAATAGTTTTGCCTATGGGAGGCATCTGTTAGTTGGAATATATCATAACAATGTCTTGGCCTTCTCATTCCCAGACATGATCTGGGAGATGACAATCTCTCTTACCTTTCTTGCCTCTTCCAGGTCTCCTCCTTGGCAGCACAAAGGTAATTTTCCAGATGCAGATGTTTGTTGTGCTGAGTTGAAAATCAAATTTGATGGAAATTTGGAGACTACAGTTGAATTCTCCATGGCATTTGGTGAAAGCAAATGGGCAAAATCCACTTGAGCCTTGAGTCTATTGGTACTGAGTGGTCAGGGTTTCCAGCACTGCTATGAATTTACAGGAAAGAGCTTTCCCAAAAAACACCAGAGTGATGATTCTTTAAGTGTTATAAAATAATTTGTCAAAAATGAAACACAAATGAAACACAAAAATGAACTGAAGTCATGTAGGGATTGAGAAATTTTGCAAGATCAGCAATGTTTTGCAATGGGGTGAAATGAATAGTCACATTAGAGCTGTGGAGTCTTGTTACACAGGCCAAGTATATTCACCAAGTCAGACAGAGATGTGGAGACCAAGAAATTGTTCCTCAGGGACTGTAGTTTTATTTTGGCCAAACCCATATATTTTTCTTGGACTATTCTCACTTCCCCAAGATAACCTTATGGGAAGATACAACTACAAAAAAAGACAGTCTGATCTATCAAATCCATTTCCTGAGATATGATACATGAAATAGTATTACTTCGCTATGAGATAAAGTTTTGTGGGTACAGGTTCAAAGTCTGTACTGAAATACAGGTGTAAATCTGTGCAGGTGAATTCCCTTTCTCCCAAATCTAGCTGGAAAAGGGTCACAGATAGCATCTTTTAGAAAGACAGCAGGCAGATGTGGGGCCATATCTTTAACTTCTTAAGTGCAAGGAGAACTGTATAATTAAGAAGCTCTTAAAGAGCTAGCTGGGGCTAGTTGAACTGTGTAGCAATTCATGCTGCTCATTGCTGCTCTGTTAGGAATCAGGTCTGGTCTTATTTGGCAGCCATTCACTTCCTGGGTGCTGTTGTTGCTGACTGGTACAGACTGGACCCCAGAGCTTTTTGCTCTGATGTTTTACAGAAGTGCAAAGGCGTGCTGCTTTATTCAAGGTATTCTGTTATGCTTATTTACAGAAGATGTATGGTGTGGACACTGGCAAGATTTAATGATGAAAAAAGTAAATAAGCAAGATTATAATAAACTATAAGGTAAAGTAAGAGTAAGTATGAAGGTTCCAGCTTTGTATTTTGTATGTAGCTTTTACTTCTCTGAGTAGTCTTGTGGAAAGAAAATACCCCATGGTTGCAATGCAGGATCGATGTAATTTTCCCAGGGATTCACTGTGTAGGCTGCCTTTCTGTGGTAATTTGCTTTATGTGGCAAGAATGTCAAGACACAGAGGCTGTGTGAAGCCAATAAGCAGTGTAGAGATTTCACTTTGAAGTGCTCCAGCAGTGAATGAGTTAAATGTTCTCATAAGAGACTTTAAAAAAAAAAAAAGACATACAGTGGATATGCCAGAAAAAGTTTACTTTATAAAAGAGAATGAAAAGCATCTCACACGTAAGAGAGCAGGAAAGAAAGAGTACACCGTTTCCTTTTTAGCAGCTTTTAATCTTAAAAAGAATGTAATTCTCAATCGCAGGAGGCAGAGCCCACTTCAGTGAGACCTCCCTCCCAAAACTGCCGGGATCCTCTACTTCCACCCTGAGCAAAGCAGGCGCCTCTGCAAAAGGAGTAAAAGCCTCCCAGCTGCTTCCAGCGGCGTAAGAATAGACATGTCTACGGGGAAGATCTGTTGTCTGGTGCTGCTGACCCTAGGCGTGCTGGCAGTGGTTGTTGTGCTCGTGGTCGTCCTGAATCAACCCAAGTGTGGTCCTCAGCACTACCTGCACGGTGCCGTGGCTGCTGACACCGAGACCTGCTCTGTCATCGGACGGTATGTGCACAGACCTCTTGGTTTTTCAGCTTACATGGCGTGTGTGTCATGTACTCGTACTGACAGACAGGTATATGTACTAACTACAGGAGAGAGCTGGGTGTCTGTCCCATCCCCGCTTCTGGGGCTGAGCAGCAATGCTGCTCCCTGGGTCCTCTCCATTGGCAGTGGAGCCACTCAGAGAGCAGATGGAGCCCTGGCTCTGTGGTTGATACTTATTTTCATTATAGAATGTCCCAAAAATCTGCAGCTCTGCAAATCCTTGGCCTTTTGGAAGGTACAAATATTTATAGTATACAAATGCAAGGTTGTTTTTAAGTGGGGAAGCAGGAAATTAGCTGCTTACTTCATGGTGGTAAGTCTGTCAGATAAGTGGCTTAGAAATAAACTAAGGAAGAAGTGAGAGCAGCTAGCAGAGAGCTGCAGCTGGGCTTCAGCAGAGGCAAGGAAGGCAGGGAGGGTAAGGGGGATTGGGCATCCCAGCCTTTGGGGTGTGTGTTTCTGGACGAAAGCCTGCAGCAGGTGTGCCTGCTATCAAGAAAGACACTCTGTATTGTAAAGCAAAGAGAAGATTTAATTGAAATTCAGCCAGGACAGTATGAGTACAAAAGACATACCACTTGGAAGGAAAGAAAAAAAATTCTCTAGCAGCCCAGATTGTAACACTTCAGTTTGTGTAACAACTTCTCTCTCAAACATTTTGACTCATACGTTATTATTTTACTGTTACTGTTGCTTCAATTCTTACACACTTGTATACATGAAAGTAGAAGGATGGAACTTCACAAGCTACATGCAATGCTGGATGCTCCAGCAATGGATGCTGGAGCTGTGTGCTCTACCTTGTGGCTGGAGGAGTGAGATACGATGTGATGCCATTACAGCATGCTTGCCATGTCGCACATGTGGTTCTTGCAATGACATGCCGACATGGCATTTGTGAGTAGTTGGAGAAAATGTACTATGGCTGCATGTATGTTAAGGAACAAGATGCATTTTTTTTAATGCTAAGCCACAGGTTAGTTCTTCAGAGGGTAGAAGAAGTATCTTTTAAATCAGTATTAGTGGAAATAGAGGAAAATAAATTATTGGATTACCCAAAGAATCTGCTGGGAAAACCACGGCACTTGTTTTGCAGCTATTGTAATTTTTAACTTAAAGTGGTGTAGAATCAGCTGGAAGGTGCTGAAGTGAGAGCCACAGAAATCTGTGATCAGGTTGACAACTGAGAAGCTTTGACTAGCTGGCTACTGCTTCTGGGCTGTCATCTGTTTCCTTCCCTTCTCTCCACAAGAAGCTCCACATTCTTCCATAGCCTCAACCATTGCTGTAGCTGCGCCTCCAGCACACTTGCTGACAAAGTCTATGGTGTCCCTTCAGTCTGACAAACTACCTTAGATTTCCTACAAATAGTTGCCAATGATGCCCATAAAATTCTGTCCTTGATCCAACTTCCCATCACACATTTTTCCCCCTTTTCCCCAGCCTGGGGCGTTTGCACGTCACATCCTGCTGCCCCAAATGTATCAGCTCTCTCCTCCAGCCCTGCCAAGCCCCCTAGATCTCCCCACCCAAGACTATTCTCCTCCTTCACCTAGACTCTACACCACTCACCCTCTGCCCGGCACTTAGCTCTACTCCCTTATTGCTGCATGCTGTCTGCTGCTTTTCCCCGTATCCTTTGCCTCCAGCCATTCTTGGAAAGCTTTGTGCTCATTTCATCCTGTCTGTATACTTTGAATGAACCAAACTCCTGTGTTGTTCTCCCATCTTGAGCTATCTGCTCATGTTCTTGCAATTGATCATAATAAAACTGTTGATAAAAATGTTCATCTGCAACAGAGCTTGTGATCAGAAGCTTTGTATAAAGTTTGCCCTTTTCTTTGTCATTGTCCTATTTCTCTCTTTGTCCCCACTGGCCCACAGTGGTAGCTTGTAAGGAAGGAACATTTTTCCTTTGGGGGAAGCTTACTGCATGCTCTGCGCTGCATGTGATCTTGTTCATTTTCTCCCAGATATTTCTGTGCTGTTATATCTGTATCTCACATTTTAGCTCGTAGCTATTAGTGCGTGATAGTCACCACTAAATTAATTCTTATAGCAATCTGGGAAGTGAGAAAATTATTTTATCTCACCGATACAAATAAGGAAGTCTAGCATGGCAATTATACTGTGTGGATGACACATCAGAGTTGCTTTGACCAGGGTCTCTATCTTTCTTTCTGTGCTGCTCGAGGTACATCTCTCACTGACCTCCTGTGTGGCTGTGCAGGGTGATGTCTTCCTCGAGCCTGACCAAGAGGTCTTGATGAGAGCACCAGGAGCTGAGGAGCACACAGCAGCCTCCTGCCTAATCTTTGCTGAACAAGATTTTTAGCATTACGTAGGAATTTTGTCACAGCAAACAAGATTTTTAGCATCATGTAGGAATTTTGTCACAGCAGTAGAAATAAAATCCGATTTCTCTGAGTAATCTTGCCATTAGGCCCTGATGTCACCACCTGTGAGCTGCCACTTTGTTTGCCACTTAACTTCAGCAACAAAGTGAGAGTTGGGCAAAGCCAAGCATCCCTTGATGCACAACCCTAACTCCTTCACAGACGCTGCCCAGCGAGTCAGTGTTTTTGAGATTACAACAATGCTGTTGACTTCTACTGTTCCAAAATGACCAAACTCCCAAAATCATGAGACTTAGGAGAGAGAAAACAAGAGGAAATAATTAATCTTGTTTGTTGGTTTTTTTTTTTTTCTTACTAAGGACTGTATTTAGGTCTTTGCTCTTTTTCTGCAGTTATGCAAACATTTGCAAATTTTTTACACTGGCTGTTTGGACTTGGAATGATGTAAAGAGTTGAGGAGTTAGAAAAGCAATCATGAATGGCAAGATTCCCAACAGCACAAGAGCTGAGACCTGTACTGCTGCTCCTGAGTCCCTGCTGGGCCCTTTGCTTCCTGTGCTCCTGATCTCCGTCTTCAGCCTCATCACTGCCTCACCCCTAGCTCTGTGGCTGCTCCTTCCCACATGTACCCATCTCCTTGTGCAGGCACTACTTCTGGTCTTCTCAGCCTACCAACACAACACCTTCGCCCCTGCTCCCAAATTGCTCAACCTTATGGGCTTTCTTCTGCCCTGATGCTGCCTCCACAGCTCAGCCACTTCACTCCTCTCCCATCTTGTTTGTGTTTGAGGCAGGACATGGGCACTCTCCTTGCTTGTGGTCCAGCCTGAGAAGCACTGAGTACTAAGGATAATAATTTCCTTGTTTTTTTCCATGCCCCAAAGCCATGGCTCTTACCAGATGCAGTTTTTTTGATGAAGCAGTGCTTGGCCTCTGCAGCTCAAGCTGATTTCTGCTATCATTGTTTAGAAATCACAGGAGAATTAATCTACCATTCATTGTTGACCACGCATATATGCATTATTTTATATATAAAAATAAGTAAAAAGAATTACGTGATCAATAGGATCAAAATTTTTAATGATCAGTTGGGG
>VYXH01002951.1:362135-428996 GCA_013397275.1 Burhinus bistriatus | reverse complement strand
GGGGGGGGGGGGGGGGGCTTGTCCCCAAAGCAAACAACTTGGCCAAATTAGAGTGAATTGTTTGAACTGGAGGCAGACTACATCTTTGGCTTTATACTTGCACACCGCAAAGCCTCCTAACAAATTTTGTAGAGGAGTTTAAAACAAGTAAGATAAGGTAAACCAAAAAATTTCCTCCGTCTAATTTTTTGGTAATTGCTGAATGCTTTTAGTGGAAACAAACAAAAAAGAGAAGAGTGACCTCCACAGCACCATGTGAAAAAAATTAGGCTTGGTGGCTTAGGTATGGCAAAGCTACAATCAAATGAAAACCACATGTTGTAATTGAACCTGTCAGCCTGCCTGCCCGCCCGCCCCACTGGTGAGGGCAGGAGTCATTGCAACCAGTCCCTACAGGAACACCACAGAGAGATTCTACAGTGCAGGTTTGTCCCCGCTCTCCCCCACTGACCCCACAGACCCTCTCTCTGCTAGGACCGTGGGCTGCCCCCCCGCAGCCGCCCCTTTCAACCTGCAAATCTCCCCTGAGCTCCCAGGAGCCCATGCGGGGAATGCTCAGAGAATGTCCAGTGCAGCATGGGCATGAAACCAATAGCACTGGTCTGGCACCTAAAGCCTTGGAAGCTAAAAGCAGCACCTAATCTCTGACCTACTTATGAATTTTATTCTTTAATTAAAAATCTTGTTTCCTTTAAAAAAAAAAGAAACTCAAACCACATACTCTGTGAGTTGTCATTAGCAGTAATGAAATTCTTGGGGCATTACATGATGCTGTGTCGACTTAAGATGCTGCTGTTTAAGACAGAGTCTTTGTGTGCTCCCAATAGAACTTCCAGTTGAACTCATTGAGAATAACTGAACTGAACCCCTTGCCTGAAGAGCAATCTTGTCTTTTAACAAGTGGGATGGTGGGTTGGAGAAAACACCTAAGAGCCCTTGTGTTTCCCCCACTGAAGGAAGGGTCCGTGAAGAAACAATGTAGCTCTGTAGTTTGTTAGTACAAGCAGTAGAGTTGGGGACAGACTCACAGCCCCTGCTTGCTGCTCGTTTTCTTCAATTGTGCTCCTCTGTCATCTTCAGGCTTGGGTTTTCCAGCTCTGGAGATGGCGTTTGTATATTCTGGGGCTGTGAAAGGTTGGACTTTCTAGAATCTTTATGCAACTCTTTGGCTCCCTGCAGAAAGTGAGCAATCTCAGCAAGCCTTCAGTGTGTCATCATCCTTGTTGGCAGGTCCTGAGCTAGATTTGCTGTTAGCCATCAGTGCCCAATTCTCAGTGGTGAACAAGGTCAGGTCCTTTGCTGTGAATGGTTTTACTGCTGGAGATTGGGGACTGAAAGCAATATTGTGCAGCTGTGTGGTCCAGACAGGGGCCCTGCACTGGAAGAAAACTTGTCCCTGAATGAACTGAAACACTTTGATGAAGAGGGATGGGAGGCTAAAAGGAGAGTCAGAGCAGTTTTTAACCCAAGGATGTGGATTTGGTACCAAAGTGTGGACTTTGTCCTCATGTCAGGAAGCCACGAGGAGACAGGAGATGTTTGCCCTGGCAGCAAGTGGTACCCAAACCCATCTTCACCTCCAGCTCACTTGTTCCCTCCTAGCAATGGCATAGGCTTTTGCCATCAACCATGCAAAAAGCTTTGTATTCCCTACCAATGTGCTGTTTAAGCTCTGCCATCCGCTGCTCTGCATCCGTTTGTTTCCCAAATAGCAGAAGCAAGAGCCAGCATAAGGCCAGGGAGAAATGCAGGGAAAGTGCTTATTCCCAGGGCTGGGATTTGCTGCAGCGAGGCGAGCTGACCTGACCTGGCCCAGCAGCCACGTCTGATCCCACTTCTCCAGTGTAGCCTAGCATAAACCCTGGGAACTGGCTTTTTCTGAAGTGAACACCTGCCTTGGGGGGACAGGGTGGTGGGGAGGGTGAGAATGGTGAGAATCTAACAGTCAGAAAATGTCTGCGGTCCTGGGAAGCTCAGTTCTAGGCAGAGAATCTGCTGCAAAAAATCCTTTTTAGTGATGGCCCAGCAGCGTTTCTGAGGAATGTTAATATCCCGAAGGATTTGCCTTCCCTTCTTCTTGTATTTTAACAGTTTTAAATTTGGCAACCAGCCCTTTTTTTTACAAAAACAGTTGTTGCTTTTGCTCTTCATAAATCTTAAGCAGGCAGCTCCTATATAATGGGTGTTCTTCTCCCAGCCCCTAGCTTTCTTCAGCAGAAAAAAAAAAATCTATATAATTTAATACCTTAGTCTATACCTCCAGCATATTTAAAATGGCTTCAGGGCTCCTTCTAGCCCAGAGCAGAACAGCAGACTTGATCTGCAGCCCAGCACAGCTCATCTTTGCTGTGAGGATTGTGTGAAGAAAGTGCCATCTTTTCTGGGAGGGTGAATCTCCGTTTTGCAGCTGCTGGAGCAGGACTTGTTTGTTAACATCCTCTTCTGGTCCTGACTTTAAGGAAACACCACTAATGGCCAAAACCTAAAGCTGAAATTATGTGGCAGGAAGGATATAGGACAAAACATGTTGTTATCAGATCTTGTCAGCTGTAGCACTAAGGTGTCTCTAGAGACCTAGTAAGGTACCACACTTTGATTGAGGGGTCATGTGTCTCTCCAGGGTTTTGAATTACAATTAAGCTAGTTGTAGCAGTGATCCTTATAAAGGGAGCAACGTAATGGGACAGGGTGTATTCTGCCAGTCTAGCTAGATGAGAAAGACAAAATGGCCCTAAATTCCCCAGACATCACTTCCAAAGAAGTGGCAGGGCTCTGGCTGAAAGCGGGTGAGCCAGGCATGGGGACTTGAGTGTGATATGCCAAAAGCCAGCTCAGAGAGTGTTTTTTTCGTTGTGTTTCAGTCTGCAGAGAGGCTGGAGGGAAAGCTGTCAAGACTGGGGACCAGTCTGCAGATAGCATAGAATGACTGTGGGCCCTGGACCCTGCGCTGATGATAGTGGACACTTATCAGGCCTCCTGGGTAAAAGAGCAAAGAGGAAAAAAAAGATAATTTTTTTTAATAACCTGATCACTATTTGGTTTTACCCTTGCTGTGTTCAGCTGTTTCTGAGCTTGAGCTAAAAGCCCAAGGATTGCTTTTCCCTAGCTTCCACCATGCCTGTCCTGTGTCATGGGACACCTCCTCTGCTGGGGTGCAAGTGAAAAACTTGGCAGGCACATGCAGCCCCATAGAGCCAGGGAAACAACATCACTGCGGTCTGTGAGCCCTCCAAGATGTGTTTGTGAGACTTGGAGCTAGGAGTGCTTCCTGCCAGGCTGGGAAGAGCCATGATAATGGCTAGTTTTCAGCAGAAATCTCAGCTCCCCTTCCCCCTAACCCCTTTCCTCCAAAGAAGCAGCAGGCAAAAGACCATGTCCAGCATCACACAGCCCATCCCATACTGAGATGGTCTCAGATGCCACACGCTGCGCTAGTGGATGGGAAGCCTTAGCTCTCCATCCTGTGGTGCTCACTGAAAGGCAGCAGGCAAGAAACAGCTTTGACTACGTGTTGTTAGAGGTGGTATTTGCCACCAGAGGTCACAGTGACAGTTGCCACCACTATAGACACAGTAGACAGGAATGGAAAGCACTTTTGGATTATTTGGAAATTCTGTTTTTCTTGTCATCTTGTTTATATTGTAAAATGGGATTAATGAGGGCTAGTGACCAAGGACAAAGCAAAACATGCTTTGCTTTTCTGTGAAAAGGTGTCTCTATGTTGGCTGCTGGTGTTATCTTTGCTCTGTATTGTGTTAATACCAAGGAGTTGCAGGCAAGAATCAGGGTGCCACTGTGCTAGGCACAGAGCAGGAACAATAAAGACTATCTCTGGCTTTCCTGCCTTTCTGAGGCATGCACAATGCCAGTGTCTTGGCATGACCCATCTGAAAACTGTTGGGTGGACTAGCAGGCTGGAGCAATCAGTGCCCATAAATAAGCACTTGATTTGCCTTGGCCATGCCAGGCAGGATGTGTCCATCCTGGCAGCGCTGCTGAATTCCTCTCTACTGGCCAGTGAATGTCCTCCTCCCACTTGTTCCTTGATGCTCTCAGGAAATCTGTGTTCCTTTTGCCAATGGCAGTAACAGTCCAGGTCAAGATCCCTGGAGAAGTTTGCTGCTCTCTTTAGCAGTTAGAACTTTTCTGCTGAGACTGAGACCTCACTTGTCCTCCCTGATCTCAGTGGGAGCCAAGGGCACAGCTACAAACTGGAGTTTACGTGACTTGTGTTATCCTGTCTCTGTGTCTAACTGGGAGTGTTGGAGGGAGGGAGCATGGATAGGGGTCATGCTAAGAAACTCTCAGGTTTGTATGCTTTGTGCATATGGCACTACATTTGCGGTAGTTAAAGGGTATTTAGCCCACAATGTTGCTTTTATAAACAAGTACTTGGGAATACCAGAAGATCTTAGCATCATCCAGAAACAGGCGATCTAGATGTACACATATTAAATTAATAAATTGATTAACTGTGGTCACCTTTTAGAGCATGCTAAGTTAACGTAGTTTGAGTGCAGAGCATGCTGGCTTTGTGCAGATCAATGGTGGTGGGGGAACCGCTCATCTTTTGGAGCAGGTAGATGGCCATCACCAGATGACACAAGAAGGTTCTTCGTCAGGGAATGCTCCTCCAGGCACAAGTGTTTCTGAGGATGCAGTGAGGGCTGTATGACACTGGCTACAGATGGAGAGCGGTAGGAGGGTCCCTGGACAAGAAGTGGTGCAAGATGTGCAACCACTTACACAACTGTGAATGTGGCTGGGAAGTTGGGTGAGGATCTGGTGCTTTTCGAGCTTTGGGAAAATGACAGAAATGTGTCTGATATTCCATGTTAAGGTCTTAATGCATTTCATTGAAATGAATACCATACAATCTCTAAGTTTTTTTATAAAGTTGTTTTTCACTGCAAATTATCTCAGAACCATGGTTTTCCCTGGCACCAGGCTTTGTACATGTGCTGCCTCATAGCCCATAATCCAGGGGCTCTGAGGAGCACTGTCCCAGGCCAGTGTAGTGGGCTTCTCCCCATCTTCCCCAACTTTGTAACATGCTTCCTGGGCCTTCTGCAGGGGGTAACTCAGTTTCTCATGAAGCCCTTGTGTCCTATCCTTCTATTGTCCGCAATTAAAAAGCTTCAGTTTCAGAAAAACACCACCCAGGGACATTCATGTGGTGAGTCTTACCCCTGCTGGAAGGAGATGAAGTGATGAGCCTGAGCCTCAGTCTCCATTTTCAGAGCTACAGCCAGGAAGCAGCTTGTGGCTAGGAAGCCAGAAGCCATGCAGACCCCAAACAGAAAGCCCGGTGGTTCCCTACCATTTTTTTTCTCCCTGCATGTCCACATGTCAGTTCCTTACAGGCAGTGTTTCCAAAGGCACTTATAGAAACAAAGGAAAGCTGCAATCAGTGTGCCTGCTGGCAGCATCCTGTTCCCAGCCCCAGCAGGTCCCAGCCACATCAATGGATGTAAAATAAACAGCAGTCCCTATACGTGCTCTGTGTTCCTGTCACAGCCTCTGGGAGCAGTTGCACTCCAATTAACTATTCCACTTTCCCTTCTGGCTTTGCTTTGTCTAAGCAATAGCCCAACCCAAACAGTCAGAAACCTTCCTAGGAAATACTGGCTGGCTACTGGCATGCTGTGCAAGGAAACCCCACCTCACCGCATTTCCGCTGTGAGGAAAAGATTTTTTTTTATAGCTGTGCTTGGGGGAAGCATTTGTTGAGACATGTTTCTTTAGCACAAACTCATTGCTGTCAACAGCATGAGGCTACCTTCATGCCTGTGTGTGCCTAGGTAGAAACAGTTGAGGGTTTGGGGTTTTTTTTGCTTTTGGAGATACAGGGAGGGGGTGGGATTTTCATGCTAATACCACATAAGCCCAGGAAGGCACATTGTAGGAGCAATGAATTAAGGCCTGAATTTTGTGCTAATTGACATGTTAAGTCTCAGGGGTTTGCTTCATATGGCCCCATCATTCCAACTTCAGTGACCCTGTCCTGTTGACGAGTATATGCCTTTTTATTGGGAACAGTAGGTGAGGAGCTAGAAATCAGTTGTTTTGTTCCCAGCATGTGGAAAGCTCTCTCCTCTGCTGAGAGCATCCTCCTCCACGTCTGGAAGCTCCTTGCTGTCCTTTTTTGTCAACAGCATTTGCGAGTGGCTGCAGTTCTCACCATCCCATCACTCTTTGCCCAGAGGAAGACCAGCCTTGCACAGGTTGGGCCCCGGCTGTTCTTTCCTCATGCAAACTCTCTCTTCTTTTGCATTAATTTTTCTTTCTCACTCCCACAAGGGAAGGTGCCTTTCTGTGCCTTCTTTTGCTTTTTTTGGCTTTGCTGCCAATAGTTTTCTCCAACTGCTAGCTGCTCTCGTCAAGCTGGGGCTTCCTTGCAAGTGTCCCAGGGAGACATTTTCATATAGATCCTCCATTCTGTCATCCCTGGATTTTAACATTGTCTTTTTTCCTCCATTTCCACCACAGGGACATCCTGAGAAGTGGAGGCACAGCTGTGGATGCTGCCATTGCTGGCTTGATCTGCACCTCGGTGATGAACCCTCAGAGTTCGGGCCTGGGTGGTGGGGTTGTATTTACCATCTACAATGCCAGCACAGGTATGGGCCAGCCCTGCCCTCTCCATGGTGCCCCGTCTCCCTGCAGACACACAGCTGCTGTGGAGAAGTCAGAATGCTTCATGTGCTCTCAGAGCAATTTTTTGAATATAAAAGCTGCATCCTCTGATCACAAACCATGATTTTGCTTTTAACCCAAAGCATCTGTTACAGGGAGGGCATCTTTTCACAGCAAGAACATGTGGGTGGGAAGCTTTGGATTTAAAGTGAACTGACTTTGCCCTCCAAAGCAATCCCAAATTATATTTCAAAATCACATAGCTGACAGTGCAGCAAGGTGTGAGCGGTGCTGTCTGAGCTGCTGCTGGGCTGCCATGGAGGCAGAGGGGAACGGAGTGCAGTGCATGTGCTGGCAATGAGCGCAGCAATATAGGGCTGCCACTGGCTCACCTGAGCCCTTGGGCTGGGACTTCAGGGACTCATCCTGCACCAGCAGCTCAGGCAGTGCCTGCCGACATGGGGGCTGCATTGCGCGCTGCCCTCGCTGGCATGGGTAGGACTCCCCAAAGCAGTGGTGAGACTTCTTCACTTCAGAAATCTAAATCTAGCAATGTTTGGGGCCTGCTGGGAAGCCTTTCTCTGTTTGGCGTAACCCCTGGTGTTGTGTTCTTGCTTTTATGTTTTTAATGTTTTTTTTTTTAACTGCCTTGGCTCCCAAAAGCCCCCAGAGCTTATAGATCTAAATAGTAAAATCAACAATGAACACAATAACAATACTGTAGTCTTAAAAACCCTGCCAAGTAGTCTCACAGAGTCACGAGTCTGGAAATGCTTGGGTGTATCTTATGCAATAGCATAATTTGGCAAAACACCTATATTTTTCTTTTTTTTTTCCCTTTTGGCAGAGCCACGTAACTTGGTCTCCTATTAACAGTGCTCTTCTGCTACCTGAATTAGCCTGCTGCACAGAGCGGCACATGGCCATGCATGGCTCAGGTGCTTGGTACAGTAGGTAGCGCTGTCGGCTTGTGCAACACAGCTGGCTCTGTGGCCTGTGACAGGAAAAGACAAATACAATGTAGAGAAGTAGGTGAAATAATAGGCTAGACCTGAAATGTCAGTGTATACAAGGGGTTTTTTTGTCTGGTTAATTGGTTGTTTTTTTCCCTTTTAAGCTTCCTGATTCATAGAGGGTCTTTCAGTATCAGCAGTCTGCTTACAAACATGATAGACATGCCTCACCATCACTTGGAAAATTGCCCACCAAGGAGCATGAGGCTCATGTTATGTCTCTGACATTTCCCACCTGTAGAGGACGTGCAGGAATCTGCAAATCAGATGTGAAGCATCATGTCGCAGCCCATGTCCCAGGCGCAGGAGCCCTGGAGGGGGGGACGGACATTAACTGGCTGTAGACAGGCCCTGGCCTTATCCCTGTACCTTTGTTGCCTCTTGGTAGGCACTGCTTGGTTTGCTTTAAACAAATGCATGGGAGCAAACGACAGTGTGTGCCAATTGCAGCCCAACCATGCAAGTGTGCTTGACACATTTGGCAAAAGGCTCCAGGACAGTTCAGCACAGTGCCACGGGCTCTGGGCCTGCAGCCCGTGCAGTGCGTACAAGCTCACTGAAGTGTGATGTTCACCTGCTTCAGGAAAATGATGTTATGCGTTTCCCCCTTCTCCTTTCTAGGAACAGTCGAGGTGATCAATGCCCGCGAGACAGTCCCACGAGAATTTTGTCGCAGTTTGTTGTCTGACTGTGCTGCTCCTTTCCCCATTGGTAAGGACACAGACTGAACTATGAGGGCTGCGTGCCCTCCTGGTGTGCAGTGCACAAAGCTCAGGGTGGGGGAACCAAGGACCTGGCTGACTTTATCTGAAGTTCTATTTAATTGCTCGTGCTCTTCCTGGATTGATTTTTGCAAAAGTAAGATAAAATACTAGGTCCATAAAATTCCTGTTTTGTAGTAACATTGGCAACCTGACCAGTGAGGGGGTGGGGAGCAGAGCATGAGGAGAAATCACTATGTAATTTCTCTTCGTAGGAAGTCTGCATTTCAAGACCAGATTTCCCAAAGCACTCATTTCCCAACAGTTCCTACAGATTAAAGGTCAATAGCTGCTCAGACTTTCTGGAAACGAAAGAACTCGATCTAGTGCGCTTGCCCATTGCATTGGGGAAGCAACCTGGCAGCATCAGTTGAGTTGCTGGGCTCCAGCTTAGCTCAGCTACCACCTTGCTGCCATCCGAGGAGGCTTCATGTCCATTTGCTGTTACCAGTTTGGCAGCAGGCACTCTCACTTTAGCAGCACATTTTGGATCTCTCCACATTTCTTGCTGCATTCATTCTCCTTCCCCAGCATATTTTCTTTTGAGGAGTGTCCTAATTCCAGGAGATGTTGTTCTTATCCTTGGAAGAAGAGCCTGAAAAGGAATCAGGAACAATTCTGGTTGGAAGGGACAGTTGGAGGTCTCTGCTCCAACTCCTGCTCAAAGCAGAGTGATGTCAGGGTTAGCTCAGACTGCTTTGGCCCTTGACGTGTTACATTTTTGAGCTTCTCCCAGGACGGAGAGTTTCACAGCTTCACTTGTTCTAGTGTTTGACCAGGCTCTGCAGGAATGCTTTTTCTCTTATGTCCAGTGGGCATCTCCCTTCCTGCAACATGTGCCTGTTGTTACCTCTTGTGCTTTCACCGTGCACCTCTGAATCTGGCTCCAGCTTCTCGATACCACTTCTATTAAGTACAAAAAGGAAATTAAAAAAACAAGCCTGCGTTTAGAAGCCTTAGTCCTGCCTCTACAAATCCGCACTTCCATTGGAGTGCTTTCAGAGAGGTGAAACAGGCCAATGACTTACTGGTGTGACACTGCTGTTCTGCTCTTCAGGTTCCCGCTGGATTGCTGTACCAGGAGAACTCCGTGGGTATGAAGAAGCCCATAAACGATATGGACGCTTACCATGGAAAGCCCTGTTTGAACCAACCATCAAGCTCCTTTCAGAGCCACTTGCCATTTCTCCAGTTATGGACAAAATGATCCGCCACCCAGCCTTTGCCACTCCAGGAAAAAGCCTGTGGTAAGACCCATGAATTAAATTGCAGTGTGAGGACCACTGTTCTCTCAGCTTCAGACCCTTCCTCTGACATGCTGACATGTAGCACAGGCTGCTGCTGCAGCTTCTGCTCAATAAATACTTGCTGTGGAGAGGGGGGGAATAACAGAGGAGTTTTTTTAATTTTTTTTTTTCTATTAGCAACTTTTCTTTTGCAATTTAGAGTGGCTTGGCACAGCAAAACTGTCTGCTAAGCACATCTGCTCATAAGGAGGAGCTGGCTGTATGTGGCCTGCCTCTGTCTGTGTGGAAATCATCCCCTGACAGCAGGGCCCTACAGCAGATACTTGTTTGGAGAAGCCCCACTGACCTGAGCCAGGGTCAAAGTGGTAGGTCCCATGGAGGAAAGTTTTTCTGGGGAAAGAGTGCCTATGGGTAGCAATTGGCTGAGAAGAACTTTTCTCCATGTAGACTGCAGTGTAGCACTGGCTTGGAAAGTACACAACGTGCATAAACCAAAGCAGCTTTGGGTAGGAAAAAGAGATTGGCACTGAGTACAGAATAAGCACATGCTGTAAACTGGTGGATGCTCTTCTTTAACAGCCCGCTGATATGTGATGGTCAAAGGTTTTTGAAGCATGGAGAGACCTTCAGGTGGCCAGCACTGCAGCAAACACTGAGAGCTGTAGCGGAAAATGGAGCTGCAGCATTTTATGAGGGACAGATAGGAAAGGCCCTGGTGGAGGACATTAGGAAGGCTGGTAAGTAACAGGTATAGTTAATACTAATAGACAGGCCTTTTCCCAGCAATTGGCTCACAGAGAGTCGGTACCAGGGGAAAGCCAACACATGCCATTTGTATGCCACTTGGGGCAATACCTGGCATGGGAAGAGGCCACCTTTGCCCAGTTCTTATAACTCAGGCCTAGAAGCAGTGCTGAGAGCCACCTACTGCTCTAACATTCACCCATAGTGCTCATGCACTGGCCTCTCCAATTCCCTTAGGCTTTGTGATGTCCTGGGGTTTGGTGGTAGATGATGTTGCTGTGCTTGGTGGAAGAAATCTGAAGTATACAGGGATGGCTCTTTCTACACCTAGTAGAAGCTAATGCCAGCTACCCATCTGTTTTTCTGTTGAAGGGTCCAATATCTCACTGGAGGACCTTAAATCATACAAAGCAGAGGTGTCCTCAGCTCTGAACATTACCCTGAACAATCACACCACAGTGTTTTCTCCTGGACCCCCCATGGGAGGTGCTGTGCTTATGTTCATCCTCAAGATACTAGAAGGTAAATTCCTAAGGGAAAAGGGACAGCAAAAGGTTTGCAAAGAGTGTTGCTCTAGAATAGTAGAAAAGTAATGGGCAGAAATGGAGTTGGCAAGCCAGAATGGGCCTGAAAGCAGCAGTGTGACCATGCTATGCAGCAGGATGACGAACTGGCTCATTCTTACAGTGGATCAGCATCACCATAGCTGCTGCAAAGGCCAAAGGCTACACGCTTTTTCTAAGGTTTCAAGAGGAATTGAAGTCACAGCAGAAATGAGTACTTGGTTGTTTCTGTGCCCACATCCTGCTAAAACATAGGGGAAGCTTGATAAGAACTAGGATGGGAAAAGGAAGTTCCTTTCAACTTTTCTTTTACAATTCTTGAAACAACATTGCCTTGGGTCTATTAACAAAATTATTTCATCCTGCTCCATAGAGTATAAACTCCATGAAGCATCACTGGCGACACCCAAGGAGAAGGTGGAAACCTACCATCGCATTGCAGAGGCCCTGAAGTTTGGCAATATGCTAAAACCCCTTATGAGTGACCCAGCCTTCTCTGAAGCTCAGGTGAGCTGGCATGGTGCATAAGGGCAGCCACAGACACCCACAGCATTGACAGCTGCTTCTACACTGCTGATTAGCAAAGAGGAAGCAGGGAAGTCCATTTCCTGCTTTTTTTTTTTTTTAAACCTGCATTGTCACTGACTCATTTTAGCCTAGGCAGACCACCTATTGCCCAGACTATCCTGCCTGCCAGCACAATGCTACAGTACCAAGCGATGCTCTGACACCCTCCTGCTTTGCAGCCATGGAAGGGAAGAAAATACTTAGAACTGCTAGTCAAGAGCAATGCTGTTCAGCTGGCCAAGGCAGTGGCAGGATTAGGTCATTCACTTTGTCTGCAGTTTCTGTTCAGCTGTAGACTGGCGCTCACTTGCCTGATAAAGGATATGTGCATGCTCGTGCCAATGCTGAAGTGCCTGAGTACTGAGCTTGTTTCATTTTCTGTGGTGAGTGTGGCCTGGGGATTCAGGCTGGGATGAATGCTGCTAATGCAGGTCCCCAGGCTCTGAGCATTAGGGCTGAATCCCCTCAGGCTTCCTTGTGCCCAAAGAAAGATATGCCTGTGCTTTGTCCTCGGTGCTCAGTGTCCTTGCTGTGGCTGCAGGTGACTGTGGGGACCGTGCTGTCTGACAAGATTGCTGAGCTTGTCAGACATCGTATAGATGCCCGTGGTGACCATCCGCTCCACCATTACAACTTGTCAGACGCCATCTACAACCACAGATACAAAAGTAAGGGCACAAGCCACATCTCTGTACTCGCTGCAGATGGCAGTGCCGTGTCCGCCACCAGCACCATCAACTACCCGTGAGTAGCCAAGACATTGGTAATTGAGTCACACAGCCCATGTATCAGGTTCACAGGGTACCTGCAAGGGCTGTTTACCAGAAATGCAAAACCCTTGGGCTTGACTGATTTAGGCAGTCTCTTATTCCTGAATGCCTTTTTCATGTGAAAAAGGTCTTTGAGCATCAGCTCAAGGGAACATCACAACTCACGAAAATGTAACAACTTGCTGAGCTCTGCTGAGTTTCTGTAGGCTGGGCAAATTCTCACACGCACTACTAACAGGGAGCTTATCTATAGCTCCAGCACAGCACCACAAAGACCTTTTGGACACACTGGCTGGGGCAGTTGCAGGCTGGGAGGAGACAGAGGTAACCCACAGGGTGCCATATTCAGTTAATGTCATCCACAACAGGAGAGCACTGTGCACTGAAAGGCTACTTCTTTTCTCCCCTGCAGGTTTGGCTCCTTTGTGTATTCTAACCAAACTGGGATCATTTTAAATAACGAACTCGCTGATTTCTGTGTAGCAAACAGAAGCATTAAACCAGGTGAGTATTCTCACCCTCAAAACAGAACACAGGGCCAGGCGGTGAATATGCAGGGCATGTACAAGTGGGCAGGGACTGTCTGTAAACTGCAGGTACTCTTTCCTTTGCTAGGTCTGGATGAAAGCAAGTTGGGTTTAAACTAACAGAGATAAAGCCCTGTAGTGTGTCTTGTCTACTCACATATGCCCTTACATGGAAACATGGGAGTTTGGACCAGGGAAAACGGAGATGGAAAAAAAAAAAAGCACTGAAATGGATTGATAGGGAGGGGAGGGAAAAAGCGAAGAAACTACTGCTAAGATAAACTTGCTGACTTTTTAGGCTCATCTATGAAAAGTATATAGTTGTTGCACAGTCAGTAACCCTATAGGCTGTAACACAGCAGTGTTGCTGCAGAGCCATTGCTCTGTGAAATAAGCTATCCCTGATGCAATCTTCCTTGGGTCTGCCATGAGAGAGGACATCAGTGCTGTGGCAGCAAGATTGCTGCTAATGGTTCCTCAGGTGGGTTGAAAGAGCTGCAGCAAGTCCTGAATGCATGTAGAATGCCCTGCACCAAGAGATGCTTCCTATTTAGCCTGTGCTGTAAAGGTCCAGTTTCTTGTGAGATGCGGTCTCAGCCCAAGGAAGCTAGTTTTTCCTGGAAGACTGGAGCTTCTTGAGGAATAAGCAGCAGCTTGGTTTTCCATGGGGAATGCAAGAAGGGTCAGGTATATAAACTTGTGTGTCCCTCCAACCCTGTTAAGAGTCACATGGGTTAATAATACTCTCTGCCTCTGCTCTAGGAGAGAAGCCTCCCTCAGCAATGGTGCCTTCCATTCTCATCTCCAAGACAGGAGACATGCTGGTGGTCGGAGGAGCAGGCGGGGACCGGATTGTCAGTGCTACTGCTATGGTGAGTGAACAGGTACCGCACAGTAATGCCTTCCCCTGAGCAAGGGGAGCACATGCTGTCCAGAACAAAAGGAATTACTTTGCTGCTGCTAGTATTGCCATATGGAAGGCAGCAGTGAAGAGGGCCTGCTGCAGACTGAGTCTGTCCTAAGCTTCTTGCCTGTAGCATTTCTGTGGCAAGGGCAGGGGGTAGCTTCAGATGTGCTGTTGAATTGCACTTCCACCAGGAGGGACCAGGAATGGAGGAGTTGGAAGAACCCACAGCAGTTGCTAGTTCTTTCAGCCCTCCCCAGATTTCCAGCCATGGTCAGTCCCACCTGCTCTTTCTGCTCAGCTCTCCTCATGTCTGGAATCCTTGGTGCTTTGTTTTATTTACAATTTAGAAGTCACTAAAGGCTGTAGTTTGGAGGCCAGAGCAAATGCCAGATGCCTCACTCAAGTATTTTTTGAAAGGGAAGAAGTTAGAATAATTAAATAGCAAGTTAAGGAAGTTATTAGGAAGAGAGGCATTGCCCAAAACCTTGGGGCCCCGAAAATAAACTGATAAGCTACATGATGGAAAGAACAAGAAAAACAGAAAACTGCCACCGTACATACATACAGAGTAACAAATCTTAATGAAAAAGAGCTTGTTGAAGCATGAAGTCTAACAAACATCTTGTTCAGCAATAAAGAAATAAAAGCAGATAATGCCACAAAAGGAAAAAGAAGATTATTTTTTTTCTTAATCTTTTTTCAACTGGAAAGAAGCATGGGAAGGAGTCCATGCTAGGACCTGATCTGAAAACAGAAAGAACAACCATCAATAGAAAGATACAAGATCCATCAGCAGCTGTTGAATTCAAGGACACCAGTTGGGCTCAGGGAAGTATCATTGTGTGCTCACCCTGTTCTTTTGCTTGCCCTGAGCATCTGCTATTGGTCACCATGAAGACAGAAGACTGGTCTGATTCAGTGCAGCCTCTCTACAGTCCAGGTTTGCACGATCCTGCAGGCAAGATTTACCCAGTGCAGAGGATGGCACCATGTGGCCCAGGTTCTTATTCAGTACCTCCAGTCGGTCAGTCAGTGTGGGATTTGTTTCATTGCAGGCGATTATAAACAAGCTGTGGTTTGGCTACGACCTGGAACATGCCATTTCAGCTCCCATCATGCATACTGAAGGTGACAATATCCTGTTTGAGGAACATTTCAGCAAGGTGAGTCACCTCGCTTGGATCTTCTTGCCTTCTCCTTTTGGAGGGAAGGAGATTGCTTCTGTAACTCTGCTGAATAATCTGTATTTTGCTTCTAGCTAACTTCCTTCTTGCTTAAATCTCACTTGCTCAACCTGACCCCACATACACATCCTTCATTTTCACACCTGGCAATGCTAAGACCTTAAGGCCCCTGCTCCATTCACTCCATTTCCTCTTCTCTCCCCCCTACAGGAGGTTAGGAGTGGCCTGCTGAGAAGAGGACATAAAGAAAAGCAAGCTAAATTTGCAATGAATGTTGTGCAGGGAATTTCCAAGGCAGGAAAATGCATCTCTGCTTACTCTGATAAAAGGAAGATGGGCAAGTCAGCTGGATACTAGCATGAAATCCATCACAACTCACAAACACAGGAGATACCTAGATTCAGAACATGCTTTGGGTTGGACATGCCAATATTGCCTGTTCCTATCAGGATGCCTCCTACAGTATGGGCAAAACTTGGGATTACACCTAATTCCAGTAGACTGCAAGTCACCCTCAGGCAATACAAGGACAGGTCAGCCAGAGCTATACCCTCCATTACTTATGTGATATATGGAAAAACATATTTCTTGAGCACATCAGCTATTCAGAAAAAGAGAATATAAAGTGGGAAAGGAAAATTGGTCCCCAACTCACTGTGAAATGACCCAGCTTTATCTTCCATTCCTGCAGGAGAGTCTCAGCTAAGAGCAGAATTGGTTTCTTTCAGATTGTTGCCACAATAAGCTTACTATTACTGGGGCTCAGCAATGTGAAATAAGTAACTATTTTGGTTATGAGGACTACAAGAAGTGTCTGTAGGGTCAGGATTTTAAAATCTTAAGCATTCAGGCTTAGAGGGTGGGTTTGGAAAGGGAAGAGAGCAAAACTCCACACTCCCCCTTATGGTTTTCCCATCCAAAGAAGCCCTACTTTTCCCAAAGGTGACAGATGAACTCAGCGCACCATAGCACAAGTCTGCTGCCCTACTAGTCTCTGCCTTGGGGATGCAAAGGAGTAACGGCGCTGAAGCTTCCTTCAACCCTGCACACTGGTGACTGAGAATAAGCCTCCCGTGGGGCAATATGCATTCCCTGCTCCTGGAATGGAAAGGCTTCAGCTTAGTTCCACAGGGCCACCTCTCCCTGTGGCGAGAGGAGTCCCAATCTGTGCCAGTTCTCCCTCCTCAATGCCGGCAGAAGATAAGTCCTTTGGGAAGACAGGTGAAGATTGCAGTGGAAGACGTGTTGATTTTGGAAGCTTTATAACTTTCTTCAAAATACAAAGGGTACATGATCATAAGGCTTCATTTGTAGCCGTGAGCTCAGCCTGGCCAGGCAAACACCTGGAGTGCTGAGAAGTGATGCAGCGCTCTCAGGAATTAGCAGAATACTTTTCTCCCATAGCCTAAGAACATGCTCCAACTCCCTGTTTATCACAACTAGTCTCTAGCGTTCCCTTAAGATCACAAGGAGGAACTTGTAGGACTACTTAAGAACTATCACAGAGAGAGAAAACTGGAGGAGAGACCTGAACTCATGCACCTGGACACAAGGTCTTTTGCAGTTACTCCATAACCTTGCCCTGCTCAAAATGGCCAAGAGAATCAAACATTTAGGAAAAAAAACAAACAAACAAACAAAAAAAAAACCCAAACAAACAACAAAACCCCCAAAGCTCGTCTCAAATATGCAAGGGCAAGTTCCCACAATCCTCAACAACTCCATTTTCTGAAAGCTTATGAGCCGTACTTCCGTATGGGCACAGACAGTATTGTGTGTTTCTGAAAGTGAAGCCAAACCAGAGCAAGGCACTAGCAGAGCCCTCCCTTTCGCATGTTAGTTCCTACCTCACACACAGCCTGTGGTATTCCTAAGTACACAAACAAATAAAATCCCTCTGTAAACACCATAACAAGTATTTGAGCACACACTGTTAAAAAAACCAAACCAAAACAAGGCCATCCACGCCCCCCCCCTTGCAAACAAGGCCAGATAGATTTTAAGTCTACGTTCTTACTCATGAAGTCTGTCCAATAAAGCCATTGACTTGTTGAAATCTCAGCCTTCGCTTGCATTTTAATGATGGTCTAAGTGAAGCTGACTAGAGCCAGACATGTGTTTTCCTTCAGAAATTGTACACTAAAGACTATAGTATCACCACAGCTGTCTCAGAGCTTAATGAAAAAGTATTCCTAAGTTACCAGATCATAACCGCAAGCACTTAATCATGTATCTAGAAGACAAGTTACTTATGTGTAGAGCCAGCTCTGTGCACTGCTCCCCTCCTTCATCATCCAAGTAGAATTTATCTTCAGTCCCCTAGTTCAGGAAGGACTACTGTTTTCTCCATCAGAGCTGCTTACTCAAGCCATAGAAGTGGCACAGCACCCTGTTAGCATTACAGTACTGCTGAATGTGAATAGAGAAAGGGAACGGGCCTACAGTTTGGGGGTGGAGGGCAGTATTTATGTTCATTTTGAAGGGGTTACATTGGGGTTTTTTGGTTTATTTAATCTACATAATTTGCTGAAGTTTTCTACTTTCATTAACTCCCTTACCTTGGCTACCAGTTGCTGGGTGCATTGGTTCTCGTGTCAGAAACAACATCTCAACTGCAGAGTTGTCACAGGGGAAGCACTTATGGGCACCAGGCACCATCTGCAGCTCACATATCAGGACCAGACAAACTAGTCCAGGTGCTGGGTTTAGCAAGATCTGTAGTTATTTCTAGCAAGCCCAACTGATGAAAGTTTACAAAAAGCATCCGAGAATGGCACTGGCTGAAGACAGGGAGTGCAGTTCTTGCTTCCCTATTAGGCTTCAGGGCAGCCTTCAGCAGTGCCCTGGGCCATACTCCATCGTGTTTCACTAGCAGAAAAACCAAGTCACCAAGTAACTAAGCCTCAAATTACCTTCACTTCTGACATACCTTAGAGTAAACCACACCTCAGTAATCCAGCCTATCATCTTTCCAGTGCAGCAGTATCACAGCTACTTACCACCACGAAGACATGCGAATATTTTCTGTAGTCCAGCACTCACTGCAATTTAACTACTTTGCTACTAACATTGAAACTGAGCCAATTAAGCAGTTTTAAAACCCATCACAGCTTTTATTTGCAAGACAGAAAGGAATGACAGTGCAGATCTCTCGCTGCGGCAGAGACTTCCAGTCCTGTAGTCCTCACTTGCAAAGCATCTGGTGAAGCTGAGGAGTTGTCCCTCCCTTAGCACCTCTGCTTTTGCCCTGCCACCGCCTCACCGCTGCTGAAATTTGCTTGGGCCAAGAGTTGCTTTGGTTTAGTCCCTCCTCATTCATGCTTATGCCAACAGGAGAGCTTTGTTTTTGTACTTAGTCAACTTACATGGACTTTTAAAGCATCATTGTACAGAGGCTGCTCTATTTTCTAATGAATCTTTAAAATATATTTTTAATAAAGTGTTTTTAAACCTGTCTGGGAATTTCTCCTCTAAAACTGTTGCCTAACACAGAAGTAGTTGGTTTGAGGGAGGACTTTCATGCAGGTGTTTCCAGCAATAACAGTTGTTCATTGTGGAGACTCAATATGCTGCTGGAGAAACTGCAGAACTCTGCAGAACACTGCATATGCCACTTGTCTCTCACAGCCTGGTTTTGGCACTTCCCTGTGGCCCTTCCAGAGGCCGGATGGTTGCCGAATGAAAATGGTGGTAATGTTAGACTGAAGAACGGGGGAAAGAGACGAGTCCCCAGTTCATGATCTGGATTGCCTTTTCACAGCACAGCTCCCTTTCAAACCAGCTGGAATAGGTCATGGCAACGTGTCCTGTTCTCCATACCCTGCACTGTGTCCAGCAGCTTACACTAAGACACGATGTCGCTGCTCAGAAGCAGAGAGGGGAGGTGGTTGCATTCAAAGGGGTAGGACATGAGCAGGAAGAAGTCTTTTCTCGTGGCTGAAACATTCAAACAAGCTGAATGGCCTGCAGGGTACAGTCAGGAGGTTTTACAGTATGAACCATTGAGTGACATTTGTCTGTTGATATGCAGAGAGCCTTGGTGCCATCTGAGTAGTGGAATGTGGTATCAAAGCAGGCGGCAGAAGTGCATGCCCTATGTACAGATATGTCCAAATGAGATGCAGATAATTACAGCATACAGAAGTATCCATAGTTTTGTTTTTTTTAAATGTAGTATGTAAATGCAAGCCTTAGCCCAGTTTAGTTTTAACAAATCAGTCCTCTGAAGTGATGCTACTAAAACAAACAGATTCCTTTCCGCAGAGAGTCAAGAATTCAAATGCATTTATAAGAGTAGTTTTCAAGAGAAATGGTTTTAGCCATGGCAAAATCTGAGCTTTCCATAAGGGAAGTTTTGTAACGTGGGTTATAAATAATAGGGAAGTTTTCTGACTAGCTAGAAGAAATTCGGGAACATAACTAAGACTGTTGTATCACGAACTGTTAGAAGCAGCCCCGCAGCAGTTACTCAAACTTGTTTCAGAAAGCATGTTTGCCCAACAGTCATTTCCCAGAAAACAGTTACCTTCCAGTTTCAGAACACAGGCTTTTTCTGTTGCAGTTCAGACTAACTATAGTGACTGTAAGGTTTCCATAAGCTTATTTTGCTGTGCAATAATTTTGTTTATTTCTCAGATCACGGTTGGCCAAGAAAGAGCTCAGCTAGTCCTAAGTCCAAAGGGCCAGGTATTTCCAACAAATAGCAGCTGATGCTGTTCCATACACAAACCTGTATCAAAGCTTCCTAAAATGGTCTGCAAAATGGATTTAAACAGCAGCCTGCCACAGAGTGGAATCTATTGTGGAATTACAGGAAGTAGAAAAGTGGAAGTCTCAGTTCAGCGATGAAAGGATACAGGTTTGGCCCCAAGCCAATCTCATTCTTAAAGGAACACAAGGACTCTAGGTTACTTACAATCACTGCCCTCGCTGCACCTAACACATCATCATCAGTAACAGCTCAGGAAAAAGAGCACATCCCAGGCAACTTTTGGTAAAAGCAGCTCATTTAGTGGAAGTGATATAAGCAGATATATACGTCAAAGTCGTGACTCTCTGATTTAAGCATGATATAGCTACCACTTTATTCCTTGAAAATAGACTCTCCTCAATTCTCGAAACTACTGGGAAAGAGAAGGTGCCTGATACCTAAAATTTCAGCCCTTCATTTTCTCTTCAATGCATTTTGTATTTTAAGGTTCTTAGAAACTGACGGGAAGTTTCAACAAGCCAAATAGATGAGTTCAGTTACTGTTACTTGTGTTTCAGGGATTTCATAAACACCCCTAGAGCTTGACAACATCCTGGAACATTCAGTTTTGATCTTAGACTAAGTTTATCTGATGCAATGTATTAGTCCATGCTGGTAGATGAACACCAAAACCCCCTCATGCACAGGTACAGATACTCTTAGCTGTTCCATATCACATATAGATTTCTGACAGGTCATTAATTGTCTGATTAATGGTAACTTACCTTCAAACAAGAGTAGCTGCAGTGTGCCCTTTTTTAGAGGTTTCATTTCCTCAGACTCTAGTATTTCAGGCCTGTGATATGGTAAAAGCAAATTGGAAAAAAACAAGCTTGTTTTGGATATTTAACTATTTTTTTTTTTACTCATAGCTTCATCAAAGGAGTGAAGAAAATAGAAAAATCTCAGGAGAGCTTCTTTCACGCAGACTCTCACCATCCCTTTTGCAGTAGCAACTGTGCAGGCAAGAAAAATGTGTGACTCCATATTTATTTATTTCAGTTGTGCTCAGAGTTTTACAGGTAGCGTCTTCCCTTTAGACCTTCTCAACAGAAATATAAAAACGTTTGAAGCCATTTGCCCATTTACCCACTCATCTCCAATAATCAACTGAAGTGAAAAGCAGAAACATCTTTTGTTAAAAGAAAGAGTGGTGAGTTTGTGAAGGCTTATCCCAGTCTAGAGCTGGGCTTCCTGCTATGGCACAGATCTATTAGTTTGTAACTTAGAAAACCCCGTCCCCAGAGTTCTGTAACTCCCATCTACTCAACAGGAAACAAATCTCTTCTCTAGCAGTGACAGGGACATTCCTGGTAGCTGACGCTGTGCAGGGGAAACACTTCCTGCAGCTTGAGTGAGCTAGACCTTCTTCAGAAACTCTGGGTACCCAATCTGTCTTCATGGGATGGAGAGGAGGCAGGGAACAAACTCTTCAAGGCAGAACAGACTCTTCAAGTAAGTACTGCATGTCCTGGTAGACATGCCTGTCTTAGCAGACTGCTGTAGCATGAGGCATTTCGGTCATGGCTGTAGAGAACTGTCTCAGCTCTGTCAATAGAACCACAGGTAAATTTGTTCTTTTTCCTGTGAGAAGTCCCTGAGTTGCAGACCTAAAGGATCTTCCCCCCAAACACACCTCAGTGTCACTAGACCACTGAAAAAAGGAGCCGAGCCACATCAGTAGCCTGCAGGGAAGCCACCTTTCCGGGAATCAGAGGCTGCAGCCCATCCTTCATCTGTTCTGAGAATGGCCTGCACAACCGCACCGGCGCTCACCCGCGTGGTATCGTGTTTTCTCTTCTTTAGTTGTTCTTCTATACCCTGGAATGCAGAAGTGAATGAGGACAACAGCAGAGAGAAACTGCACACACACCATAGTCTGTGACCTGCCTCCTCCACGACTACCCAAGCGTTCAATGCCTGTATTAGGTAGGTCTAAAACTACATGCTGTCCCTCCTCTCCCTTTGCTTTCTGGGATGCCTTGCTTTTGAAGAGGTGGAATTGAGAAGGTGTGGCATTTGTGCTGCTCAGTGTGGGCTACCAATACTATTCCTGGTCACAGAACATTCTCCCTTAGATATTCATATACCAACAGCCAGAACTGATTGATCATCTTTGGGAACACGTGAAAACAGAAGACTTGTAGAGAGCAGGGCACCCTCCCCAGTGCAGGCAGATACCTCAGTTGTTACCTTAATAAAAAGCTTATTAAAGGAGGATCTTCTGTATAGTTTGATGAAGAAAAGTGCCTTACGTAGGAGTTTTTTCCCTAATATAGAGAGATGGAATGAGATATGTACAAAGAGTGTCCCAGGCCTCTGGGATGTGTAACTCAGGGTGAATGAAGCTGCCAGCTCAGGTTAGTGGTACACAGACCGAGGCCGATCTTGCCACAGCTCTCTGACAGCACTGCACAGAGACCCTTACTGTGAAAATATTTCCAGGTTTGTTCTCAAGTCCCTCTGTGCATCCTCCGTCACTAGCTCTGTGCCAGTGCTTCAGGATTCTGTGACGGGGTTACAGCATTGGTGGATAAAGGAAGAGCAACTGACGCCATCTACCTGGACTTGTGCAAAGCATTTGACACTGTCCTGCATGACATCCTTGTCTCTAAATTGGAGAGACGTGGATTTGATAGATGGACCTCTCAATAGGTAAAGAATTGGCTGGATGGCCGCACTCAAAGACTTGCGGTCAATGGCTCGATGTCCAAGTGTTGACCAGTGACAAGTGGCATTCCTAAGGGGTCAGTACTAGGACCAGTGCTGTTTAACATCTTTGTCAGTGACAAGGACAGTGGGATTGAGTGCACCCTCAGCAAGTTTGCCGACAACATGAAGCTGTGTGGTGTTGTCGACATGCTGGAGGAAAGGGATGCCATCTAAAGGAACCTGGACAGGCTTGAGAGGTGGGCCTGTGCCAACCTCATGAAGTTCAACAAGGCCAAGTGCAAGGTCCTGCATGTGGGTCAGGGCAATCCCATGCACAAATACAGGCTGGGCGGAGAATGGATCGAGAGCAGCCCTGAGGAGAGGGACTTAGGGGTGTTGGTTGATGAGAAGCTCAACATGAGCCAGCAATGTGCGCTTGCAGCCCAGAAAGCCAACTGTATCCTGGGCTGCATCAAAAGCAGCCTGGCCAGCAAGTCAAGGGAGGTGATTCTGCCCCTCTACTCCGCTCTCATGAGACTCCACCTGGAGTACTCCATCCAGCTCTAGAGCTCCCAGCATAAGAAGGACATGGACCTGTTGGAGTGAGTCCAGAGGAGGGCCACAAAGATGGTCAGAGGGTTAGAGCACCTCTCCTATGAGGACAGGCTGAGAGAGTTGGGCTTGTTCAGCCTGGAGAAGAGAAGGCTCCGGGGAGACCTTACAGCAGCCTTCCAGTACCTAAACGGGTCTACAGGAAAGCTGGGGAGGGACTCTTGATCAGGGAGTGTAGTGATAGGACGAGGGGTGATGGTTTTAAACTGAAAGAGGGGAGATTTCGATTAGATATTAGGAAGAAATTCTGTACTCTGAGGGTGGTGAGATACTGGCCCAGGTTGCCCAGGGAAGCTGTGGATGCCCCATCCCTGGAGGTGTTCAAGGCCAGGCTGGACGGGGCTTTGAGCAATGTGGTCTAGTAGGACCGTGTCCCTGCCCCTGGCAGGGGGGTTGGAACTAGATGATCTTTAAGGTCCCTTCCAACTCTTAACCATTCTGTGCTTCTATGATTCATTGGGAGGTTGCACAATAGGAAGTTTCCTGAGAGTCACTGGATTTAGATTGCTGAATCATTCAGGCCCTGATGTGGTTTGTTATTTTCCAAGTACTTTGAGCCAAACAACATTGCAAGAAGATACATACCTTCAGTTTCAGATGTAGGTCACACTTGAATGCACTAGGCTTCAAACCCACATGACTGAGACTAAAGGTACACTTGGAACAGCTTATTGTGACCCAGTACTTGACCTGTGCCAGCTTTAATACTGCTCACCCAGGAACATTTGGCAAAGCTTCATGATTTTCCACAAATGCATGCCTTCCCAACACTAGGAACAACTGCACCATACAAGAAGTTCACACACCCCCCAGACTATAGCTAGACAAACCTCCTCTATTTGCTGCTCAAGCTCCGTGATATTGGGAAATAGCTGATCATGAATTCTGGGCTCTTCCACTGCTTTCTTCACATCATAACCAAACCAGATGGAATTGATGATAGTCTGTGAGGAGCAAAAAGCCTTAACATTAGTTACATGTCTTCAAAGAGGCCTGACCCTTGTAGCAACACAGGCAGACATGTCTGAAGGATGTTCACCAGAGCACATAAAAGGTGTACTTTCTGGTTCCTGCTGCTTTTGGCAGTTCCTCCCTTGGCTAAGCAAAACACAGGTACATTGCAGCAAGTCAATTTGTACATGCTAAGGAGGATTCCCACACAAAATGATCATGAGTTACTAAAATTAATATAGTAAAAGGGTCAGATCCTCAAGCTACTGTAGCTGGGTTTATGCTGTTCTGATTAAGCTAGTGCTAGTGTAGTTAGACACGCAGCAGTCACCTCAGCAAACGTACAGCTACAGCTTCCCGCTACTGTGCAACCCGTTTCCTTAAACCTGGCTCATCTCTATGTGCTTAAATTGCAGGTTGGAGCTGCTGGCAAGTGAAAATAGCCCCAGGGTCAAGGGCTTAGAAAGCTGCTTGTAGCGGTTTTTACAGAGACTTCTGTACCTCATCCAGAAAGCAGGATCCAGCCTGGTGTTCTGAACTGCTGTGTGTGCTGGCACAGGAGACAGCTTTCTCCTGCAATCACTTTTGGTCTAGCTGGGCCTTTGAGTGGCTGCCACAGCAGCTCATAGAGAGCCTAGCTGTCAGATGGCCTGACACCATGCCTGGCCTAAGTTCTTCTTTAGCTTCTCTGTGTGACTTTCATACAAAGTTTAGGATTTGGGATGTGAATGGCTCTAAATTAGATAAAGAGATGAGTCCATGGAGATCCAGAGAACAGAAGTCAAAGCTAAACAAATCTGCAAGTGGTAAGAACAACTTGCCAAAGGAAAAGACCTGGAGTAACTGAAGAAAGTAATTTAAGAGACCCTTTGTAGCTCTGGCAGGAGCTGACATTGGAGGTCTGGAGGTCTGGCCCTCAGAAGGCCAGGCAGGAACCTGCCTTCAGGCCCCTCACCCACAGCAGGAAGCCACAGCCATGGTCATGTCACAGGTGGAGACTCAAGTCCCTTACGCCAAACACTGCCTCTCCCCCACCTTGTTTTGCCTCAGCCAGCCTTGTCCCCAGTTTGCCCATATGATCACATACCAGTGCTGTTGCTGTAGTTATTTTTGTTCCTCCAGAAGCACCAACCACCATCCTGACCTTTTTCGCTTTATCCACCAAGATGGAGGGGCACATAGAGGACATCGGCTGTTTACCTGTTGGGGACACAGATGCAACAGAGGCTCAGCTTTCTACCTGCAGCTTACAAACTGCCAGGTTCTGCTCCTTGTCTAAACCCAGCGCCTCAGTATCCACCTTCCTGACTCAGCTCACGTGTCTTGTTCAACCCTTGAAGATCCCACAATCGCCCATACCCATCTCCTTCTTGCTCCTGCAGTGCAAAGCTTAACCCTGGGGCTTCACACAGAGGCTGAAGGTGCCTTCCTCCACAGTCCTGTCCCAGCTGGGCTTGTCTATGATGCAACTACCTCCGGTACACCATGAGACTTCCCCTCCTGTCCTTTCACTTCCCTGTCCCTCTCCAAAGCGTGGGGTACAGGAGAGTAGCAGAATCCCAGCCTGCTTCAGCAGCAACAAGATGGTTCTGCAGGAAACAGTGGTGGAGCAGACAGGTTGCTCGGGTTAGGTATGTATGTGCACTGGGTCTAACAAGAGCTGCCCTACAGCTCCCAAGGCAGCTCAGGGAGAAGGCTGGACAGTGCCATCTAACACCTTGCAGTCAGCTCCTGCGGCCATCTCCTTCTTAAATCAGTTCAAAGAAATCTCCTGCAGCCCTAAGTAATTTAATTTGACATGTACTCAGCTCCCTGGGAAAGGATTTCTGGTTGTTGGAAGGAGGCATACACAAGAGTTTGTCTTCAGGCAGCCTCTCATCCTTCAGGGTGCCCCAGGGGTGGCTGGTTGTGTGCTTTTGGCAGGGATGCCTTGCTTTCATCCCTGTCCTCTGCAGAAAGCCCCAGATCTGTGCCTGATCGCAGACATGCTGCAGCCTACCTTGCAGTCACCACAGTGTTAGTATGCAAGATATAGCCAAGAGACTCCATCAGGAAGGTAGTTTACAGCTACCTGGTGCTATGAAATTTGCTGGAGAAGGAGGGATCCCAAATCCATTGATTATGTAAGGTGAGCTGAAGTCATCCATCTCATCATTAAATATGATTCCACTCACGTTGGATCGTACATCGGAGCCAAAGCTAGGGAAAACAAGTTGGCGCAGACATGTCAAAACCACAGCAAATCCAGGAGGAGCTTCAGGTGAATTACTGCAAGGTGAAACCTGGCATTTGATTGGAGTAACTCTCCACTCCCTCTTGCTGTAAGGGACATTCTGTCACCCCTTGGGGGAAGGAAGCAGTTTATACCATCAGCACACAGCTACACAAAGAGTAGAGGTAGCCCAGAGCCCTGCTGTATAGCTCACCTGCAAGGACCCCAAGGGGAAAAACAGCACAGCAGCTAAACACAACTAGTTCCCCTTCCAGATGGGCAGTACTGCACTCCATTCAGAGGCAGCACAGCTCAAAGCTTGGCACATTTGGGAATGATTGGGATTTTGCTTAGATGTGTCAAGCTGGAGACATTTTCTATGGACAAAAAGAACCTTCACCCCCGAGCTTCAAGCCATACGTGTGGAACACAGCTCTTCCTGACAGCGCTTGAAGCCAAACACTGCACTGCCAGGCCAGCTGTATTAGCTCAAATTCCTTCCAGAAGCCTGGGAAATCAGAGCTAGCAGCGATACCACTGCTAATGAGAAGATCCAGATGCAGTGAATGCTTTCTTGGTGGGTGAACTCAACATGAGAGAGGACACATCTTGTCCTCTGACCCAACCACACAGGCCTCAGTGTTAAGAGCTGACCTGCAAGTTCAGCAGAAGTGCCCATCAGTGCTACTCATCACTACCCCGCCAGAGAGATGACAGTTCAGTGATGTCTTATACCAACCACAGAACCACCACTAGGAAGATGGCAAAGGCCTACATGGAAGTAATGTCTGAGCTCATACTATTGGTTGATGGTGCTGGTGGCGGACACAGCACTGCCATCATCAGCCACAATGGAGAGGTGGGATGTACCGGCATTATCTCCAGTGTAATATACTGGCTCATAGTAGTCAACTGGATGGGAGGTGTTGTCTGTGATTTTCCTCCTGAGACTATCCGCAAAGAACTCGGACGTCATGTTTCTGATCGCCTGTCAGAGAAATCCAATGCAGTTACTCAGCAGATTAAGTTTAAGAGACATGTAGTTATGAGGCTGATATGCAATTCTTCAGACCACAGAAGAGTGGCAAATCCCAGCAGTGAGGCTAGAGTTTTCCAACAGGGGCTTTCCTCCTTCTTGAAAGATGGGCATTGTACCAAAAAGCATTTTAAGCAGTCACAGAAGCAGCTTTTACAATGCACACCTTTGTGTAGGAAGTTAATCAGCATCCATTATGGTAGATCTATGGAAAGCTGTCCTTACACCCTTGTAAGGTGTAGGCAAGCAGTGTTGCACTTGCTTCAGAGATGAGAGGAAAGGGATGGGGTTGAGAGGACTGGGCCAAGGCAAGCTCTGATCACTGCTGGGTAAGTTGCGGATTTGTATCCATCAAGCTGGGCTGGGCTCAGATCCTGCTGTTTTTGCAGAGTCACAGAAGTGAAAGCACAAAGTGTGAAGTTGGAAAAAGAAGCCTCACCCCTTCTCATCCGTTGGTCCATTTATTACAGGCAGGACTGTGGTTAGAGAGCCACAAGGATGCGGGGAATGTCATCTAGTGAATAAGGCTTCAAACACTATGAAAACAGGGAAGGTTAGCCCTAAATACACTCAAATGCTCCCGGTGAATTGGGGATTTTGCTTTTCCTTACAGCAGGAAGATTTCCCCCATTTATATCCCTCACAGCTCAGTCATGAGTCACATAGGACTTCACATTTTGATTCAGATAGTTCAGTGCCTGTCAATAGCAGGTGGCACAGAGCATCCCTGACAAAGTTTAGTCACCCAAAAACTTCAAGCCATGTTCCAGTCAACCTTGGTGTTGCAGAAAGAAAAGGCTTTTGCCAGGTACCTCTGTAATGTTGACAAATTTTGGATCTCCCAGTAAAGTCCTCTTGGCATAGGCAAAGCGAAAGGCCTCCAAAATGCGGTGGTAAGTCAGACCTTTCTCCTCCATGGTTTTGATGCTGTCAGCAGAGAAATTATATCCTGGCAACAGAAGACAAACGATTGTGAACACAAAGGAAGGTACACGGTCAATGGACTGCTAATAAACCTGTGTCAAATGGTATAATCTTGAAGCCCAGTCTCTACAGAGATGCAGTCACTGGACTGTTCTAATCTCCGCACGGAGAACACGGGACCTCTGGTAGTTTTGAGCACTGTGGGAGTCACCAGCAGGATTTGTACTTGCAGAGGTGTTTTCCAAAGAAGCCTCAAGTACAAGTTAGTTTCCACCCATGCAGGTATCAGGGAAGTGCCCCAATCAGGAGCATATTTTTCCTCACGTGCCAGTAGTTCAAGTAGGAAGGTGACATCCCTGAATTTACAGCAGAAGAGGAATGTTTCTGCATCTCTGATCCCTCCTGGGGTATCAGACTTCTCACCTGCCGGAGGGCTATCAAGGGAGGCCCAGTTCCCAAAACAAAAAAGGCATTGTTTTTGGAGCTCTCCTAGCTCCTGCTGCCTGTAAGGCACTGCTCAGCGGCACTCTCACCTTTCAGTATGTTGAAAATGAGGGCTAGCACTGGGCCGCTTAGGGGGGCACTAGGTGTGTAGAGGGTAAACTCCCCAAGTGTGATCTGTATGGGGTCTTCGATCACTGTTGCATTGTAGTCTCGCAGGTCGTCCAATGTGACAATGCCCCCTGGAAAAGAGAAGGAAACTATAGATGTAGCTTTATGTGATCCCTGGTGGGAAGAGGAGGTCATAGTCCTTCACCAAGCATCACACCAAGGAAAGGAGGGAACAGACAAATCCAAAAAGTTGCAAGTTAAAGAAAGCAAAGATGGGTGCACAGGAGATGAATTTATTCCTCGATAGATCCAGCTGAGGCTCAGATAGCCTAAGCTTGAAGTTGGGCTGATTTACAGCAGCCAAAAGTCTGGTGCTCCATCTTTTTTTACAAAGGACACCAGCAATGCCAGGTAACAAAATGTCATTAAGAGTCCTGTTTACAGGAGGAGGATGCAGCTTTTGAGTGCAGATGCTTTGTGCTACCCCACAAGCAGAATACTTTGTATGTTCTTGCCTTTCTTATCAGAAGGGGGAAGACAGTAATTAACCATCACAAATAAAGCCAGTAAATGACTTACATGAGATTGACTGAAGCTAGCCAATGCTAGCTAGTAAGGATAGGCTGCTACCACCATCTAGTGGCACCGAGAGATTAAAGGAGCTCCGAGTTTACAGGACCACGTATGTAATGTTTTAGGTAGAAACTTGTTGGATTCAGGCTCTGTAAACAGCATATATCTACTAAGCTATACCCAGAAATGCACAGACTTGCTAGACTATATGGTACAGAAGTGCACAGTATATACTGTCCATTTCTGACTAAGTTTCAAATGCATCCATTAAAGCGCTAATGGCTTCTCTTGGGTGTCCAGTTGCTCCAGATCACAGAGGTGGCATTTCAGGCAGCAGGCTTGACCCACTTCCAAGGCTTCTGCAGGTCACCAGCTCCTCCCTGGATGCTGAACTGCAGCAGTCAGGTCACTCATGCTGTTTTGGACAGATGTCCTGTTTCTCACCTACACTGCGGATGTCATCGATGATCTGTTTTGCCAGGCTTCCTGTGTAAAAGGCATCTGCTCCTTCACTGGCTATAGTCTCGTATGTGTTGGCTAGTTTAGGCATCTTGATGATATCGCCCTCATGCAGAATTTTCCCTCCTCTGCAGAACACTTCGCTAACAGAGAAAGGAGATTGAGAAGATCAGATCTGAGTGACAAGTTCAAAACTATGTGTACCTGTACGAGCTGACACAGTATTTGAGTGTTCATGCTAGAGGCTTCTTGGAGAGAAGAGAAACTGCCTGAGCCATGTCCCAGGGGTCCTGATATCTTTCACTGGGCCATAAAAGTGAACAGTAGTTTCTGACCTGGGATTCCGCATTGCTCAGAATTTGCTCAGTGAAGCCTGCAAGAGGGAGTGTCCATCTTTTTCACCAAGGTAGGCCACCCTCCCTAACTGCCTCAAGATGCCCGGGAGGGGCCATAGTCCTTGAACTCAGGCAGTTCTGTTCAGAGCACAGACTATGAAGCTACGAGGCTCAAAGCTTCCAGTGAGTCCGGGAGAATGCATTTCGATCCCTGTTTGCCAGAGCACTGAGGTAGACAGTTTCCTCTCTAGCTCCCTTATCATGGATCATGAATGTGCTGCTGTGGACCTGCCAGATAGAAGTACAGGAGACAGGCCCAGGCCGTACATCCCAATTGGATTGGAAACGAACCTGCAGCTGGCAGAGATTTTAAGAAAAAGAGAGGACTAAGCATGACCTCCAGTAGGGCTAGGCATAGACACTAAGGGTTTGACAGTAAGAAGAAGTAGAGGAGCATTTAAAACCCTTCATATTCATTGCCAGAAGTGGATGGTCAGAGGCATTGCTTGAGGAAGGCTGACTGCAGAGTAAGAGATGACCCAAATTCCCACTGCCTGACAGCAGATGAGATGTTCAAGGAGACTCTGCAATTGCCCCAAATGCAAGTAAGATTAGCTTGGTGCACTTACAGCATGAGGAAAAGCTGGGGATTCAGAAAATACATTGCCTCTGACAGATTTATCCCAGCATGTACTCTAATTCCACCCTTGCTCAGACAAATGGACTTTAAGAGCAGAATTTATCGCCCTTTAAAGGTCAGGACTGAACATTCCTAAAATTGGCCACATGATTTAGCACCTTCAAGCAGCTGGAATAACATCAGCAAATACAGTGAGTACAGTCACTGGAGGGGAGGCACACTCCTCGCAGATGCTACAAACACACAGACTTTTCAGCTAGGATGCAGTTACCCCAAATTTCTCTGCACAGAACAGCAACTGCTCTACCTACCACAGTGAGGGATTGCTTTCAATTGACTCCTCTTTTGATTTGATGGCTGCTGCAAGGCCTTTCCCAATAGGGAATCCTTCTCTTGCCAACTTGATGCTGGGCAGAAACAGGTCTTTCCATGCCAGTTTGCCATGACGTTTGTGAGCCAGTTCATACCCACGGATTTCTCCTGGAACAGCAATGGACAGTCCTCCTGGAGCAGATAAGGAATGTATTAGTCTTCCATAGCAAGAAAAGAAAGCGATTAATGGAGTAGGAGGTAGAGCAGGCTTCTCTGTCAGCCCTGTTTTTAGGCAGGGATTACATATACTATGACCACCTTAGCTTATACCTATGACGCTAACAGAATTATTCTGTCTGACATTGATGCCTACATGTTCTGGACTGCTGAAACACCTCTATCCTCTTGCTGGTAACTTAAGTCTTTGGGTCATTTCCCCTCAGTGGACTCTGTACCAGAGAAAAGCGGCTCAGAACACAGAAGCTGTCATAGCTGCCTGCAGTTTCCAATCCTTCAGAGAAGAACACGCTACAGTAAGAGGACACAGACTGTGCACATACTTAAGCCAAAAACTTTGTTGCAGCATTGTAACTACAATTGCAATAGATTGCTTACTACATTGCACAGTGGTACAGCAGTTTGCTTCAATCCTGTTTTTATTGGCATCTCCCAGAAGTTCAACACACTTCTCAAATCCCCTCCAAGGTGCTGTTCCTCCTTGGTTACAGGAGTGACCATGAAAAGAACTAGTTAGTATTTCTTTCTATTTTTGATTAGAAAATAATTCCCTGAAAGGAAATTCCTACTTCTTCTCTGGAGCCCCTGAACCATTAGTTGAAGCCACCACAAAAGATATTTAGGGAGGACACTTGAACTGACAAGAACTAAGTTGATCCACAAAAATTTATTCAAAGAGGTGGAAAGGAAAGATGGCTGTTATGGAACAGGTCATACTCAGTGCTTTGGATTCACCTGCGTTTTCATGAAGTGAAAAGCAGGAAGTGCTGAGGTGACCGACTAGTTTGAAGGACATTATTTTTACCTTCCTTTTCAGGATGGAGTTTGCAGATGATGTAAAGTAGAGGACATTTCTAGGTGAGAAATCCTGTAGATATGAAAGAACCTAACCATAAGAAATGTTCTTAATTTAGACATGTCAGTAGCAGCTAATGTTGGAGCTATGTGGTCCCCCAAAAGCGGTGAAACAGCCTTTGCCATACCTTTCAGAGAGAGCTGTGTGTCGTTCCCAAACATGTCCTCCGATGCTTTTTTTGGAGCCACCTCTCTTGCATTAATGATTTCCACTTTTCCTTTAATGACAGAGCAAGGAAGACGATGTTTAGCTCTGGACTCAACAAACAGGCATGGTCTCTGCTGAAGAAGTCTGATCAATGTGAGCCAGTTGCTTGGCAATTATTTTGAGGACTTCATGTTCCCCCAGAGGCTGTGAGAGTCAGTCTTTTACCTTCACTCAGGTAGGATAAATCATCTGCTTTAGATAAACAGTTCTCAAACTGTTGCAGATGTGTATGGCCCTGTCCCTTACCTGTGCTGCTGTAGATGGTAAAGAAGAGGCCCCCTCCAATGCCCATGCTGTGAGCATTCATGAGTCCTACACAAAGCAGAGCTGCAATCGCAGCATCCACTGCTGATCCACCTTGCTGAAGGATGTCCCTGTGCAGCAGAAGAGAAGGCATCGTATGGTGACATGTTACAGTGTCTCAGCTACCTTTGAGCAGTGGATTCATCTTGTCAGAGCAGCTATAACAGATTCTCTAATGCTCATTTGTCCACACCCAGTCAATAGGTTCCTCAGGAACAGGAAGTTTTGAGCTTCTCTCACCTTAGAGAACAGATCCTAATGGTCTAGGTGCAGACCAGATTATCTCTCTTTAGGGACGTATCCAAACTATCTTGAAAACACTGAGATGTGTCAAAGTACATGGGGGGACAGGCAACCCAGACACATTTGTTACACGTGAGAAACGACAACTCTCTGAGGAGCCTGAAGAGCCTGAAGTCTGCAGCACTTGCATCTAGAACTGGAGGACAGCTGGATAAATGGTTTTTAAAAGGAGCTTGAGAAGCATCTCTTGTTCCTATTGTTCATGCATCTAGGGAATCTGCCTGCTACGTTGTCTTTGAGCAACTATAGTAACATTGGCCAGGCATGGTAAAAGCCCAGGTTTTATTATGGCCTCCTCTTTCTACAGGAAGATTGGAGATTATCTTTGCTGGGCAACTGCCAGGCTTGCACCTGGACATCGGGGAAACAAGCTTTGTCTTGTGCAAGAGCTGTCACAGAGCTAATGAGAGTCACAGCACAATTAGCGGGTACCTTCCAATTATTGAGCACTGCCCCGCGTCTGTAGCCACAGCCGCCCTCTTATAAGTGTGTGTGTCCTCTGATTCAGGGCGCAGCCCAAAGAAGAGTCCCAGGAACAAGATGAGCCCCAGTAGGGCTGCAGTCAGGACTCCGGCCACCACATAGCGCTTCTTCATCTTCCTGTGGGAAGAGACAGGATCGTCAGCCTTGCAGCTCCTGGGGCACATGGGAACTAGGGAGCAGATGATCAGGCACAAGAGCAGTTTTTTCATCTACCTTCTTTCACATCCACTGTTTTCCCCTCTACCCCCTGGCAGCCAACAGCTCTGCGTGTAGAAGGGCAGTTTGGGAAGGAGTGGCCAGGGGAGGTGTGAGCCCAATTCTAGCCTTGACAGTTACATCAGGGCAATGCCCTGTTTTGAAGTGAAGTAGAATATGAAGAGGAGAGGGGATGTTCCAGATGTCCTGCTACGGTTACCTTTCAGTGGAGATAGAACAACTGATTGCCGTATGTGACTTCACGCTTTGAGGATTTTAGATGCTCAGCAGGCATTTAAGTTACTGCTCTGCTTGGGAGGACAGGGGCCTAGTGACAGACTGGATTTGATCTAGTTCCCAAATCAAGTCAGCAATACCAGTCAGAGACTTTTTAACAGATTCCTCCCTCCAACACATGCTGGCAGGCCGTTTGCATCCTTTGTAATGCGATGGAGTCAAGGACTGCCTGCATCCCTGACGGCAGGCTGGCTTTGCCAGGTGAGCAGCCACCTGTGTTGACCTCTTCCTCCCTACTTCATAGCCACATGGTGAGGCTGTATGTATGACTTCTTCCCATCTTTCCAGCCCTTGCTTTTTAGCAGGTTTCCGTGAGTTCTGAGCTGTGGGCAGTGAGCAGCTTCCTCCTCCCTTGAACCTTTCACAGAGAGAACCTCCCAAATATTTTCTCACTCAGATTCACATCAAGACCTTTTCCATGGGCACTGCCAGTACCATTTCTCTATGCCCCTACCATCTCTGTGTAGAACAACTGTTCTAACTCCAAAGCTTTTATCAACTTCCCCTTCACCCATTACTGCTGTCCTATTTGCAGAGTGATCTGCTTCAGTGAGCGCCCTAGGGACTCCTGGAAGCCCTTTGGTAACAGCTCTGAAGTGTTACAGTACCAGCAATGAAAAGGCCCCAAACCAGCAACTATTGCTTGGGTAAGAACCTGTCTTATAGCAGGTAGGTAACCTCATACACCAAACCAGCAGCAGATTCATAGGTGAGAAGGCAAATCCAAGGAGCAGAACATAATTGGTGTTAGACATGAGTCTCATCCCCTTCAGAGGAAAATTTTTAAAAAAATTTAACTTCATATAATCTGCTTTTAAATACCATGTCTGTGAAGGAGTCTCTGTCCTGCAGGTTGCCAATGACCAGAGCAAAGCACATCTTAGTCATTAGCAAGCAACCTTAGCCAAAGCTATTTGGCACACCCCAGTGTGATCACAACATCCCCTCCTGTTCAGGGCCCTTGGCCACAGCACCTTTCCAATGAGCCTGCCACTTCTAGAGGGCAATGGCTAGTGCTCATGTCTCCATGTTTCTCAGTCCCACACGCAGCTACTCTTGGATTATACAGGATTACAGTTCATCTGTGAGTGAGCATAGCACACCAAGGAGCTCTCTGGTAAGCATATTCCAGATACACACAAGAATTAGTCAAGAGGATGGAGAGTCGCTGCCAGCTTGTTGGAACTGACAATTCATGAAATACAGCTTGAACAGCTACTCTTTGGCCCATTTGCTTTCCCATTACAGGATTGTTCCAGCAAAAAAAGACGTAAATTCATCATATTATCTTCAGGGACCAACTTCCCCCTGTGTAGTGTGGCTTTGGGTTTTCACCATGACTACTGTACTTGAGCAATAGTCAAAATGCCCTTTGCCTTACCAAAGCATCTGCCATCCTCAGAGACAAGTCAATCCATGGCATTGTGGATGAAGAGTGGGTCCACCAACCCCACCCTCTGTGGATGTTCAACAGGCCAAAGCAGAGCAAACTCCAGCAGCACTCAGTGCCTTGCAGCAGCAGCAGCAGCACATGCAGTGCGTGTGCCAGCACTGAGCTAACCAGAGGAAACAGGCCAGGCCAGCCAAACCAAAACTTTTCCCAGAGGGAGGAGATTAGCAAGCGCTGCCCCCTCAACCTCACCCCCACTTCTGTTATTTAAATTAGGAGATACACATTTGCTATCCAAGCCCTGCATCTGTGAGTCTCAGTCTGAGCACTAAAGATGTCCATCTCCAAGTAAAGCAGCTCAAACCAGGGTGTAAATCTACTGTATGTGCTGTTCTGTAAACAAATGTCAACTGAGGTCAGTAAAAGGTAAATGGATGAAACCTCTTTCCAGGTTCTAGAACTTGATTTACACTCAACTACTTTCAAAAGAGACCAGTGGCGTGTTTGCAGAGCAATGACTGTGCAGGGGAACAGAGAAGCCATTATGTCCCCAACAATAGCTCACACACAGCCTCAGAGTTTAAAGACAGTTTTCTTTGTTGGCAGAGAGAGTTCGGCTTCAGCACTGGCAGTCTCCTCCAGGCTTCACAAGAAATGCCATGGGATCTTTTATCTGTGCCCCAGCTAGGCAGAAGGTACTTTGTTTCATCTGAAGGCTGCTCTATGCTGGGCTGTCCTGCAAGCCTGGGGTGACTCCAGCCCCGTAGCTGGTGTGTTAACCCATAGGCTCCTGGCTGGGGCTGTGCAGTTCTCCTCCACAACTGCTTGCCTCACTGCCAGGCTCCTGTAAAGACTTACTGCCTTGTCAGGCAAGTTATTCTGAGAGCAGGAGAGGAGAAAGGGAAACCTGAGATGGTACTTCTGCTTTCATCTTTCACCTCCTCTCTGGATTTGGATGACGCTCATGAGCATCTCCTAGACCCATAGGTGCTCCACACTGAGCGCCCAGCTGCCCGGTGAGCGCACAGACCTTGAAAAGGGTCCTCCAGTCCACTTCATATGCCTCAGGCGCAGCTCCTGGCCAGCCGCCAGCCCCCGGGGCAAGGATAAGACATGTACCACTGGGAGTAGGAACAAGCACACAAACTGCCCTGAAGAAGAGACACTGATTGCTGGGCACTGCTCCTGCGTTGCATTGTGGTACCACTTTGCCTTCTGGGCTGGGTCTCTGGGACCCAAGTGGGGCCAGAAAAAGTGAATGTTCTTAATAAAAGTGCATCTGTGCAATCTGTCAGATTGATGCTACTGTGAAAGAAGCAGATGTACGAGCTAAAGATCTGCAGCTTTCTCTTCTTCAACAGTACAGAGAACAAACTCAGCTGAGGATAATCCTCTCCACCTTAACTGCCAGCTCAACTCCCATAAGCTCCTTAACCTATTTCAGGCCTGACCCTAGAGGGAAGCATCCCTTGCACAGTCCTTACTGCCTCCCTAACCGTGGCACAGCAGGCAGCCAAACAGGCATTTTGTTTGCCACGCAGCCATTGGGAGATGGATCAAGAACCTGCAGGTATACATTCTCTAACCCACCTCTCCATACTTGCCCTGGGCCCTGGGCAGGCGCTTTGCAGGAACAGCTGAGTGTCTGCACCAATGGTCTTTGTGAGCCTCAGGTCTGAAGTCGAGTCCTCACCATGATTTATTGTTGGGAGTGGAGCAGCAGCTGCAGGCCACCACCTGAGCTGGCTGCCCAACTATTGTCTGTTGAGCCTGACTTTAACCTCCAGATCTCTGCCAAATCCAGCTGTTTGGAAGCTTGGCTAGCACTTCAGTCACACAGCGCAGCTTGGCAGCAGCAATAGGTCTTCAGGAGAGGGGGGCTATAAAAGCATTAAAAGCAATATGATAATTTCTTACTGTCATAAAGGCCCAACAGCCAGTCCTAGCTGTGGAATTTAAAATGTAGCCTGATAGTCTGACTTAATTTATATTAGGACAGGGGAAGGACCAGTAAGTAGCAGAGTTATGCTTGTAGGAGCAACTCCATTGAGCTGTATTCAGATGTGTCACAACATTCACAACCTTATTTAAACATGCCACTGTTCTTGAATTAGAAGAACCCCAGTGCAACAGGCTAGCTAGTGTCAGGCAGGGGATACAGGGTCTGACATCTCTGCCAAGAGGGCTGGGGCACGCTGTAGAGATGAGGAACCTGCCATGGGCAGGGAAAGTGCCAGGAGAACTGAAAGAGAAGAAAGAGGTGTATCAGCTAGAAAGCAGGGGAGAGAGAACAGTGGGATACCAGAGGATGACAAAGGAGTCCAGGTATGGTCAGGCATTGCCTTGTTCTTGAATGAAGTACTGAAGGAAGCATCCACTGACAATGCCTAAAACTTTAACCACAAACTTCAACTCAACAGGCTTCTGCTTCAAACCCATCTTGCAACAGCTGCACACCTCAGCACCCACTGCTAAGAGTTCCTTGTACTCCCAACCCCAGCCCAGCTTTGGCCATTAGCTTTGAGACATCCATCCTTACTTTCCCCAGGCAGCACACGTTATGCAAGGATAGACTGGACTGACTATGCTCTTCTGATAAAACTCAGTCTAATCCATACCAATAACATAGCATATTTAAATAATTAATAGAAACAGTTGAAAGAAAATGTTTTCACATGCTACTGTTGTGTAGAGTGAGCTGTCAGTGACTTCTGAGCGAGAATGTATGTAAAGCAAACAGCTGCAACATCACCACAGGGCCCCCAGGAGTATAAGCCAACAGAGACCTAGAAAGAGCAGAACCAGGTTGCTAGCAGAGGCCCAAGGGCTCTTCATACAAGTGTCCCATTACTGATCCAGCATTATGTGACAACCTAACGAAGGTGCCTACGACTGATCACACAGGTGGAGCCATCTCTAAAGTGTATATAAGACTGTAAGACAGGTACTTGCACTGACACTGTAGTTCAGGATCGGGTATGCAGAATAGATCACTGACGTCCTGTCTTGCTACAGGTGTAGGTACTGTTTGACAGGACAGGCTGCTTATTCCCAAGGGCTGTTCCTAGCATCCTGCCAGGGAGCCAGGCCATAGTCAGAGGTGAAAAAGGAGTTATAGCCATCCTTATGCTAATGGATGGCGAGGGAGTCCATGTCAACCACCAAGCTGATGCTGGTTCCTCACACCATTATCACATTGCTTTCCTCCTCACTGAGAGCTTGCTGAGAGGTAGTGTAACGAAAAAAGCAAATTATTTCTTCATCTGTGGGAAGCCCTTGCCCTAGGAGTCTGTGTGCACACCCAGTTAGCCAGAAGACAGTTTTAATTGTCAGGTATAACTGTGCTAACCATGCATTCCCTCAGCTGTCAGTAAGGACAACGGCCAGCAACTTCTGCTTCCATCTGCGAGAACATCCAGGGTCATTGGCCTCTGAGCAGCTGATTAGCTGGGGTTATCTGCTCCAAGAGAGCTTGCGCTGAAGAAAATTAGGACAAAACCAATAGAGAAAGTACACCGGCACTATCCATGGCTATTTTGGTGAGTTTAGCTGTTCCTTCCACTTCCAAAGGGAGAAAAGTTTCCAAGATTTGGTTTCTGTTCCGAGTTATTTGTTTTGTACTTTGTTTATATACCTGTTTTCTAGCAGTCCTGTAAGTTTTAGTATGACTCTGGCTAAAGTAGGGTATTTGCCCCTCTCCTACTGTTTGTTATGCCTTCTAGGGCATGGTATGCCTTCTCACATGCCAAATCCAAAGCTTAGGTTGCCCATTCCCCATCAACCACTCCTTCATTACACAATCTACAGTTCGTAGGTTCTGGCAGGCTAATATGTGCCATAATTAGCTAAAGGCCAGGGGATAAACACCTTACACAACAAAGATTGTGTAAAGATTACAAACATAGTTGTAACATCAAACCTGCTTCCTGCCTCCCAGGTTAGAGCTCTCCAATTGCAATGGGGTCTTTGCAGCTCACCACAAATAGTCCCAAAGTAGCAATGGGTGAGCCGGTGCAGGCTGTACACACCTTTACTCTTGGACTGAACTGGAATGGCTCAGATGCAATATTTCTACCCACTAACAGGTCTGTGTTAGCCCAAATGGCAGAAAACTTTGTAATTTTGTTATTGATACATTCACGCCTGCTCTTCTATGGCTTTGTTAGGAAAGACAGAAACTTCCTGAGCACTCTCCTTTTGAGAACAGTCCCAAAAGAAACAGGTTTGTTTCCCTGTGCCTTCAGTCCTGTACTCATACATAAAGGTCTGGTCCCAAATAAGCCTCCCTGTGCAGCCTTGCCCTGCAGTATTGCAATAAGACATGAACTTAAGCCATTTGAGATTCTGATCTACAAGTTTATGTGCTAAATATTTTTTTCCCCTCGGGCCTTTTACTATGACTTATAGTAGCAGTCACCAGGATGCCTCTGATCAGGACTCTGGTTCTGCTACCAACCACGCAGGCAGACAGAATCTCCTGTCAGGTACTGACCTTCATGGTGACTAGCAGGCATTTTTTCCATAACTGTTCCTACCTTGTCCACACAATGCCTTCTAGAGACTTTAAACAAGTTATTAACAACCACCTCTTGTATCTAAGGAAATAATTCCCAATTCAAGTCTTACACAGATTTCTGTGGAAAACTGTGACTCAAATATTGAGGTATCTGGAATTCAAAATGAGCAGATATTTTAAGTCTAGTCAATTCTAGGCCACACAATGAGAAAGGAGATATGTTCTGGTATTAAGCCAGAACTTAAAACTACAAAGTTCTTGTACTTATCCATCACGACATATTTACGTTGCAGTCATATGCAGTCTTCATCTCCACCAGCAATAAGGGAACTAAAGCAGAGTTCAGCCAAGCCATGAAGAAGCCCAAAGAGACTTCCAAATTCAGATCTAGGCACCAGTCCTGCCTGGAGCAGGGGGACAGAGCAGTCCCTAGAGAAACGCAGTAACTCCATTCAACTCAGTTAAAAAGCCTTCCTCATAGCTAGCACTTCCCTCCATGTGGGTTCCTGTCCAGCTGGCCTGCACCCTGTGCGACTTACTGCCTCCCTGCCCTCAGATGCGGGTTACAAGCCTTTAGCATCCTCTTTGTTAAGGCTGGCATTGAGGGCTCATGTGCCTACAGATCAATTTTAAGGAGAAAGGCCTCAGCACAGATCAGTGGTCCTTACTTATTGCTGTGATGTCAAGCCAGAGATAATTGACGCTAAACAGAATTGAACGGAAAGTCCTGAATAAAGCAGGCTGTTCCAGCTGGCTTTCAGGTACGCTGTTCACAAAGAGAGCTATTGTAATCAAGAGTTGCAACTCCTTCAGAGGCATTAGGTTTTCTGAAGCCTAACGGCCTGTAGTATTCTGTCCAATGTAAACTACGAGTTCACTGAGAAAGAGACAGTAATTTCCTCTTGAAGCAACTTTTTTCCCCAAAAAAACTTTCATGTTTTCCTGCAGAAATTTTAGTGTCAAAGCCAACATCTTTTGTTTTAAGACACTTCAGGGTAAACTGAACTGAAGTGAAAAAAGGCAGAAAGGTGGAATAAATACCGAATACCCCATTTCACATGGTTCTCTCAGTGGTTTCTAGTTGGGGACCTCCCAGAAATCCAGAACTGGCAAACTCAATCTCAAAAATGCAAGTTATTAAAATAAAGTTTTATAAACTCATTCAGAACACTGCTGTTACATTCTCTCCTAATTTAAAACCAAAACGCTTCATTAAAATAGTTCTATTCTCCCAACTGTTGCAAAAGATGTTTTCAGATGCTCTTCTGCCATTAAACTAGAAGTTGTTTATTAGGCCTGAGCTTATTCAGACTGGTTAGTCAGGTCCTATCATTCTCTTTTGGCAAGCTTTCATCTGATATATTAAAAAAAGTCACATTGTTCCATATTCTGTTGAATAAGAAATCCCACACAGCATTTCCAGTCCAAGGGGAATGGCTTAATGAAGGTAATTTCTAATTCCCCCTTACCTCTTGAGAGTATTTGCAAGTCCGTCCTGTCGTTTTGCACAGATCGTTATGTACTGATACCCTTTGAATATCCTTTCGCAGGCAGTGAACCGCTTTCTAGGGACAATACATCCTTGTAGCAGCAACCGCTTATCTTCCCTTAAAAGCTCTCTGAAGCGTACTATACTATTTGATATTTGTACTGTTCGGCTTACGGAGATTAACCCATTGAAACTCATTATGTTTGAATTCACAGTACCAAAGGAATGCACAAGTAATCATTGACTAGGTGAAGAGTCAAGAACCCACACCTTTTAAAATGCATATTTTAGCACCCACAAAGGTTGCGTATCACCAGCAGAATCATTCTGTGTTCTTGGATTCAATTACTACATGGTGCAAATGTGAGTTTTGCCACAGCTCATCACCAGCTCTTAAGTTCTGATTAAACAACTGAGCAAATATATGGTCATCTTAACTAGAAGTGCTCCCATCTCCACGTGGTCAGGTACCCTCACACCCCTCTTGCCTAACCAACTGGTACCCTGGTGGTTCAAAAAGAGACTGGATTTTAAGTGTTTCTGTACCTTGCAGCTTAAACCCAGCCACCCTGGCAGACTCAGCTGTGATTACATTTGGTGGGAATAACATCCCTGCCAAGTGGGAGCGACTGCCTGCAATGCAAGGGCACCTGATCAGCTCCCATATTTGTTCTTCAGCAATCACGGCTACACACTACCTTAAATTGTCATTGTTTTTAGTTTGGATTAATACTCCAGCTGCAATGAGAAGATGCAATGCCTGTTCTGCCACCCCTGCTCCCATAGCAGCACCCTCTGGCACGGAGGATGGCAAAGCAGGAAGGTAGGGATGAAGAAACCTACCCTCCATCACTAAGCCTCACTAAGGCTTTTAAGTAGCAATCCTACATGTCTGCTTGTGCCAAGTCTAGAAGCACAGTTGCAGCTCAAAGGTTGCAGCTCACCTGGCATTGAACAGCGTAGCATAAACCTCAGTGGCAACCCAGACGCAAGGTAATGAGCTGCACGAACTGTCTTTGGACTCTGCTACTAAAGCTTATGCCGCTGCTGCTGTCCATGGCATGCCAGAAACCTCAGACGCAGCTTTGAACACAAGAGCTGAATGCCCACCCAGAATGCAGCACGGGCAAATCACAGCTTCCCTGACACTTGGGCACAGCAAGGATTCAAGCCTACGCGTCCTTAGCATGATTTTTAGCCAGAAAGCTGTCCTGCAAACGCAGGATGAAGCAAAGTCTGCCTGCATGCCAGTCAGCACTGCTAGATGCTATCTTTTGACCTACCAGGATCAGTCAAGTGGTTAATGTCTCAATTCCAAACCTGTCCAGTCCCTCTGCCCCACTCCAACCTTTGATACACTGGATCTTTACTTACTTCAGAAGGAAGGTAGCCATACTACAATGACTCATCAACAAATTTTGGCCTAGCTCCAAGAGTAAAAGTTTTTGGGAATATAAGCCATATTTCTTCTGCTTGAAAATACATCTTCTCTGTCGTAGCAACAAAATGGAGTTCTGTTTAACATTTACATTTGGTAAAACCAGTATTATAAAACATGAGCATTCCAGCCTTGAGATATTTGGAAGGGATTTAGCATGTGCCCATCTTTCAAAAAGGACTTTCAAATGTCCTTTTCAAGAGGGCAGGTCCCTTCAATTATATTGCTATTGTCCAAGAGATCTTGAGCAAAAATGGAAACTTTCTGGAAAGCACATACTGACACAGAAAATAATCTGCAGGCTCGGAAGACTTTGATGTATCTGCTGTTTCTACTGGCCAGTCTGAAGTACACATTCAGAGTCCAGGCCATATTTAGTTAGTAACACATACCACTCGCACTGTATCTAATTTACTGATGCGAGACCCATGATGCTCCATAGAAAAGATTGTGACAGGAGCTGTTCCAAAACAACTATCCTCTGAAAAAGCAGGCAGTGTGGAAAAAGATCTGCTCTCTGCCCCAAACAAAGTGAACTGCACTTTCAGTCTGTCACACCTTTAATATTAAATGATGAATATTTTATAGGGGAATTTAAGATGCAATCTGATGAACCGAACCCTTTTCTTAATTTACTAACCCCATAGGTGTGATTGGTACCAGGTTTTATGCTTAATAGCAACTTTAGAACTATAAAACTATGTCCTTGAAGTAGGTCTAGGTCAGAAGAGTGTCTCCCTGTCACCACATTTGTCTCAGAGGGTGCAAGGTGACATGGAAAGGCTGCCAGCTGTAAGAAATCCCTGTTCTAAATCGTAATTATCCAACTGTTACTCTTCGTCCCCACCGCTGAAAGGCAAGTTTCATAACAGTGAGCCACCAAAATTAAGCAAATTCCTACGTCCTTCTTCAAGGGCAATGCAGTCTCATCTGTGGCATGTTCTTACCAGCACAGAGCTGGAACAAGTTGGACGCTCCTCAGCAAGTTACTCTTTCACTTATGCACAAGTAGAGTTGAGGACGGGGCCAGAGAAAGTTATGAAACCTGAAGTTAGTGTTTCTGGTTCTGATAGGTGAATAGCTTGCTATGTACAGGTTGCGCTATGCACAACTACCTCATTTCAGTTGTACATAGTCTTTGGGAACCGTCAAGTATCTCTGTCTAGGCATTAATATAATAGACAGTCCTGTTATAACTCAGCCTTGCATGCTTCAAGCAGCAAAGCCACACTTTAAACAGAAATACCATGTTTAATGCAGGTATATTGCTGCCTTGTTAATGTCAACATTTCAACCCATTACAAAAAAAGAAAAAAGTACCTCCTGGAGGGCTTGCCACCTCTTCCCGTTTGTGTTGTTCATGGCATGGTCATCTTTGACATTGTCCAAAAATTGGCACACAGCATTACATTGAAACACAAGCAACAAAGTGAAATCTCCATTTGTTCATTCTTCTAAAGGAGTGCACCCGTCAGCATATGAAGTAATGCCTTCACAGCTCTTGTAACAGAACTGGAAGATCCTGAAAAGCACCAGGCAATCTGAAGGCGCTTCTGGGTAGTTTTTCTTTTCTGCTTCTTCCCCCAAACCCGATTTATTTTTTCCATAGGAATTTCACGAAGCAACACCAGCAACGACTCACACAACACAGATCACACAATCACATCTACTTTCAGACTCCTCCTTTTTACGGTGGAACATGCAATACAAGGTGTCCAATTCCTGATGTTTCAACCAATGCGTTATTGGAATAAAAGCTGTTACAAGATGCCCTCATTTTGCAAGTTAGCTATTTTTTCCCTGAGGAAGTCTTTCCCCTCTAACAGCGCAATGTCGCAATCCAATCCTACCTGAACATAAGCATCAAATAGTATCTTGAGAGCCCAGTAACACAGAGATGTTAATAAGCATGTGAGACTTCTTCCCACTAAATAACAGTGTCCTTTCTGACCCCTTGCTCCACTCTTCCACATTTAGGGCAACCGGTGGAAGTTAAGTACTGGCTGCACAGGTAGCAGACAGTCCTAATTTAAGCTAAACACTGTATAAGAAACACTGATGCAAAAAAGACATCACTGCTGAGAAAGCCCTGGAAAACAAGTCACTGGGGGAGATTCTTAAGAGAGAAAAGATGCTTTAGGAACTGGAAAAGTTGCCTAGTGTGCAATGGGTCAAACTGGCTAAGAGCAGGGACACAACAGTTGACTTTCAGAGCTGAAACTAAATAAGCAGATGTTTGTCCACAGCCAAAGCACCTCCTTCCCTCCAGTGAAAGGTGCTTCCACTGTAATGCACCTGCTCAAAGAGGAGGAACCCACTAAACCCACATGTTCTCATTTTATGAAGTCTGGTTTCCCATAATCATCCACAGGTGCACACTGCTCCCTGGGGCAAAGGCAAGTGAAATGAAAGATAACTGGTAAATGGGGAGGTTTATTAACCCTTTCTTGCCAGCCACATGGCCCAGTTCTGGTTATAGTCTTCTACCCACCCAGGTAGCTGAAGTAGTGTTACTGGGACAGTGTTTCGGTGTGACAGCTGACAAGGCTCCTTGGCGTTGTCGATTGCTGTGCAGAAGGAACAGCAATTTACCTTTGACAAAGGCCACTGGGATGTCTTTAAAGGGGGAAAGTTTTGATAAAGCCTTTTGAGGTTGTATTTTTCTGACATCAAGGATTCATGCTGCTGGCATATTAATAAAATTGTTGTGATCCCAATGGGTTCTGATTCTTGTAAAGTGATTATAATCCTAATGATATTCCAGATGTAGAAGAGAGATAAATCTAAAGGAGATGGTGATTAGACAGTGCTACAAGATATTCAAATTGATTATGACAGGTATACTGAAATGTAGATTATACAGCTTAGGTTACAAGAAGGGTCAGCGCAAAAAGCTATTTCCTGAGCTTACCTTGAAAGGCTATTTCTGTATTTTGTGTCATCTTGTTCTGCCACATAAAGAGGATGTATGTGTGAAAAATGTAACAGTTTACTAGTGGTATTCTGTTTTGTAAGAGCACTTTCTTGGTTTTGATAATAAAGGATGTTAATCCTTATTTCTTATTTTCTGTTCAGATGACTTTCTATAACAACTTAGTATGCCAAAGTGAGCATAATGACAGTAACCAATTCATTAAACCTGATCTCATTTCATGTCCTGACAATAAATGCAAACCTTCTGCTCCTCCCTTCCAGAAAAGTGTGACTGTCCTCTGTTCAAAGTCTGTCTTCTTTTATCACTTTTCGTCAATTTATTACCTTTCTGCTCCCTAGGCTCAGTCTTTACTCATAAATTTTATGTCAAGCTCCACAGTTTTGAAAACCTACACCAATCTGTATCATTTATTTATCAGCTTTATGAAGACCTTTCATCTTTGGAAAGCCTTTCTGCCAGGCCACCAAAGGGCCTGTGTTCTTGCAGCTAACAGACCTGCTTTTCCCCGCAGCAGCCAGTGATCAGCTCAGCAACACAGTCCCACACGGCTTCCCCTCAACCTCACCATCCTGGAATAAAAGAGGGGAGAGGGCTACTGAAGGAAGAGAAGGGGAAAGAAGAAAACCTAAGCTGGTGGAAGGGAAAAAACAGAGGAAGAAGGAATGAAGGAGGCCGATAGGAGGACAAACAAGAGTAGGAAAGAGGGAAACTAAAGGGGAAAAGACAAACGATGCCCACTCTCAATGCTAGAGGCTTTCTGCAGTTTAACCTGACTGCTGCAGTTGGACCTATCCTTCACATGCACTTTGAAGCTCTCAGATCACAGGTGAAGTTTGGACTTTCTTGGTGCTCTGCAGAAGGGTTTATTTAATGTTATTGTCATAGGAGATAACTATTTTATAGACTATAGAGCATCTGGACAGGGAAAAAACCCAAACAAAAATACTAGGTTCCAAATTAATAAATGAACTCAAGACTGCATTCACTGAAGAGGTTTCCACTGACTTCAACAGAACTTGGAAAAGAGCTCAGTTTCCAACTGAAAAAAATTTGTAGCTACCTGCTTAAATTTGCATGCTTTTGCTAAATCAAGACTCTACATGAATGTCCTAATTGCCATGGAGCTGGTTTGAATAACTGCCTCTCCTGGAGTAGCCATATTCTGACATCTGGTTTTTGCGGACAGCTAGATTAGGAAATGCAGCCCAGGACTGGGACCTTGTGCTGGATTAGAGAGAAGAGCCCTGGCCCTGGAGAGCCCACTTTTGATGTGTTAGAAGGGTTTCAGCACAACCAAAACAGCTGTATAGGGACTGAGTGGATTTTCAGTGGGGGATGCTGTATCTCTTCCACTAGAGAGGTAACCAGAGCTGTTTGTTTCAGCTTTAGTAATCAGCATGAGATGGAGATACCATAGCACAAGAAATAGTCAAGAGCAGAAGCAGGTATTTGTTTTCCAAGTACGTGTAGGAGATGGCCATTGTTTTTGTTCTGGCAATGAGTACAGAGTCTCACAGGGTGATGTTCTGGTCATTCATGTGTCTATATATTCATTTTCCTAGGCAGAATCTGTTCCTTCTCACACAAATACAGTTCCCCTTGATAGTTCCTTGCAATAGAAATTTCTTTACAATGAATTAAATGCGGCCTGCTTGGTTTATTTCTACTTCACAGTCCAGTTTCCCCATACATGACTAATCCCCTGACACATGCTCTGCTGACTGCTCTCCCTGCTGGGCATCAGGAGCTCTGTTCTCTCCCACAGCATTGCCCTTCTACTCTGCTTCTGGAAGACACCCCCAAGCATCATCCCCTTGTCCCTGCCACTCCTCTGGCTCTGCACCTGCCTCCTGGCCTTCCCCCTTGCTGCCAGGTAAGAAACCTGCCAGTGCTTGACCTCCCATCCCAACAGGGTCTGCATTTTCCAAGTTACCACTTAGAAGCACTGAATGCTGTGGAAAGAAGAGGTATGCAAAATTTATGGATTTCAGCCCACTCCTTAGACCGAGCTTTCTCTGAAGAGGACTACTTGCCAGCAGGACATTGACTTAAGTAAGAATTTCTCATCTTTAGGACCCCACAAAATACGCCTTCCAGCATTTGTATAACTCTGACCTCTCAGGTAGCTCTGAGAGTTTTTCCTCTGTCAGACCGCTAAAGCAGCACTTGTCTTATCAGCGTGACATGCCACTCATACTACATGCAAAACCAGGGGCAAATTGTGACTCAGTTTTATGACCCTACATACCAACCTTTCCATAGACCTTTTCAACCCGATAAGGAGTGAAGACCAACATCAAGTTGAGTGCTAGATAGATTACCTTCAGAGGGTTGGATGGGCCATGCAGAGGTGAAATATCTTACCCAGCGACTCAACTGAGATCCCAGGTCACCAAACTCCCAGCTCGTTTCTCTAATGTCAGCCTCTCTCAGAAAACTCCTCTTGAAACCATCAGTTCATACACTGCTGACCCTATCAAGCCACAGTGTTAAGTAGCTCCCCTAAGGGGTGAATCAGCAGCTGTTCAGATTGCCTGGTCAGAGACCCTGCTGCCTGTGACCTGGCCTTCCTTAACTGAGACAATCCAAAGTCAACCCAGTAGATCAAGACCTGGCAATCCCTATAAAAGAGAAGCACTCGCTCTTCGAACATGAGCCTGAAGACTTGTGAAACACAGGTACACTTTAATAAAGTATGATTAAAGAGGTGCAAACGTACGTAATAAAGTGAAAGAAACAACTCCTCTATTTCACACCCCAATCTAACCAAAATATGGAGATGATAAGATAAAATCATGTTGTTTACTCACTACTTTAAAAGCTCTGTTCTCCCTGGGTGCAGTTCACCTTCAGCTAGTGACACCAAAAGAAGGCGCTTCTGCCTTGCTCTCTTGCCCCTTGTTTCTCAAGGGTTCCCAGAAGCAGGGATTTCAAAAACAAGATCGCTCACACAGAGCTGAGTGGTAGCAGGACTTTATATATGGGAGTGGTCAGAAAGGGAGGGTGATGTAATGAAGTCGTATCTTTGAGCAGTAAAGGCATGCCACCCTTCCCCCTCCCTGTCCCTAAAGAATTACTGGCTCACAGGGCAAGCTCTGAACAGTGATCAGACACTTTCCGTGCCACACTTTCTCACGGTAAAGGGAACAGCATAGAGGGTGGAGGGCAAGGAAAGATCAGACTTGAATGGAGACAATACTTTGATGTTGGGTAGTCCCAGGAGTGAATCCGTACCAGCAAAGTTGTTTCTTTCCTTTTCTTCATGCATCAAACAATACTGTGTGGTTTTGCCCGTGGCACGAGCCCTGACAGCAAGGACACCCTCTGCATTAGAGCACTGTTGCCCCCATACTCACCCTGTTAGGGAAAATCCCATTCCTGCACTCTTCGAAGTTAGCTGATGCTGGAAGACTGCCCAGCTCCATGGCCATAAGGACTGGGAGCTCTGCGGAGAAGGAACATTTGTCCCATAAAAGGTGGTGTCCTGGACACTGACCTGAGAAGCTCTTGAGAGGCACATCCTGCCCTTCTCCATCACAGGAAGTCTTGTAGCCTATGAATGGAGAGGAAATCTCTAAAGGATGTACCATTGCTCTCCGAAGGGAAAAGAATTCATTTTCAACTTCCTTCAGGACAGTTTTGTTGATCTTTCACTGAAGGGCTTGTTTGACCATGAAAAGCCATGCCATGCATTAGGACAAGGTTTGACTGATTCAGAGCTTAGAAATTATTGGTCGAGTACCTGCGGAATAGCTGTATAAAGGAGACGCCAAGTCTAACAGAAGATGTGCGTGTCTTCTCAGCTGAGGCAAGTGGAAAAGGCATGAGCCAGCCCAGGCTCTTACAAAATGGAATTCATAGAGTTACTATCACCTACCAGCAACGGCACCAAGATCTGCAGGATCATGCAACAGCAGCCAAATAAATGCCACCAGCTCATAGAATCGAAATCCCACACCAACAGGAACCTCCGTGGCTAGTTCTTAGGATTGGGTGGGGAAAGGAGATGTGGGAATAACTCTTGCAAGCAAAGGTGCTTCTGCAATGTGTAGTGAACTGGACTGGAGAACGATCCTGCTTTTTTCCCCTTCCCAGATTTTTTTTTCAGCCAGAGATCTCCCCTGTCCACTGTGCCAACTTAAGTAAGGGAGATATTTAAAACACTCTAAGAAGTGCTCCTGTACACCAAATCATGGTCCGAATCTCACCCAACCTAAGGAATGGGCCTGCTTAGATAGTGTCAAGGGACTCAAAAGTAGATACGTATCTGAGTGAGATCCCCTTCTAACTGCTAGGAAGGCTGCATAAGAGATTTTTTTCAGATCTAGGACAAACTGGCTTTCTCTTACATACATAAGATTTGCTCACTATATTTGCACTCCCCTGAAAAGGACACAAACATGATCTCGGTAAACTACTCCCTCTTGTCCTGTTGCTTTGGAGGGGGCCTGGCTTTGGAGCTGTTGAGATCAAACCAGAAACAATTAACATTGAATTGTTCCGATATCCTTATCCAAAGAAGAAATCCGCACCCCTGGCAGGCATTTTTCAGTACAACCACAACTGCAACAGACCCTGTCCAGCCCAAGGAAAGCTCCCCATTTGCTCAAGGTGCAGCATGTCTTTTACAGGATAGTTTGGAGACAGCCTAAACACGCCAGGTGAGTGGCAGAGTGAGTTCTAACCAAATTGTAAGCACAAAGAGGAAGAACAGAGAGGGAGGTTGTGGAGTCCCCTTCTCTGGAGATTTTTCAAGACCCGCCTGGATGCAGTCCTGAGTAATGTGCTCTAGGCATTCCTGCGCCAGAGATGATCTCTGGAGGTCCCTTCCAACTCTGAAAATTTCGTGATTCTGTGATAATAGATTCCTTCCCCTATTTCTGCACCGATACTCATGGGAAGAGAGGGAGAGACACAGGAGAGACTGAGTAAAGCTGCCTACCAAATAACATCCTCCAGTGCTCACTGCACCTCCAGGAAGATCCCCGAACTCCATAACCTGTCCAGATTGCCAAATTCTTACCATTATCACCACAAAAAGTTTTATAACATAACCGCATTTTTAAGCTACTATCAGGGCCAGGGAGCCTTACAGGCCAACACGAGAAAAGCATTCATATCCCCACTTTAGAGACAGGGCAACAGAGACAATCTGGTCCAGGGCTTCAGAGCAGGTCAGTGCCCAGGCTGGAATAAGGAATCTTCCCCCTAGATTCCTTTAAGCATGTTGCTAGACATCACCTCTCTTCCCTGTCATGTGTCTGATATATACAGTAAATCCAGACGCAGCTGGAAGTGACAAGTGCAGAGGCTGACAATGATGGAACTGCACAGTGCCCGGAGCTCCGCAGGCTGCTGTTTTCGCTCTTTCTCATGGCTTTGGTTTCCCCCCCACTGTAAACAGGAAATGCATAAAACATGAAGGTAGCTCCGTCTCCTTGTGAAAAATGACAGCAGATTAGATTGCAGCAGAGGAGCTGGGGAGAAGTTCAAAGTGTTTGCTACTTAATGGAAAACTTGCGGGTTATTATAGAAAGTTGTTGGGTGACTAATTGCTGTTAAAGTCTAACCAAAGCAAGAGGGCCCTAAAACCAGAGGAACGGGGACTTGTCCCAGGAAGAGCCAAGGTCCACTATACAGACCTTCACAAATCTTTTTTCCATTCTGCCTAAGAATCAGTGGGACTCGGAGATGTGATGTTCAGAAGTCATTCCCGGACACGAACAAACAGTGATGCGAGGCTCAGCCCCATGGAGATCTGTGCATGCAGCCCACCCAAACTTTGCAACTGGTGAGCTGCGCTTCTCAGGAAGCCTCACAACTTCTTGTCCCTTTCTCAGCAGTTTCTGGTGCAGGATCAGCTCTACTGCTTTCAGAGCAACAAATGAAACTCTCAGCATAAAATTCAGCACATCCTGGTAAGCCAGAATCAGTCCTGAGTTACCTTAGTACGGCAAGTTTTCAACTGGACCACTTAGCAGCTCCTGCCCCATAGCAGGGTCAGGGCTGGAACCTCTCAGAGAGGGACAGGGCAGAGCAGCAGAGGCAAGAAGCAGTGCAGCCATCCCCAGATCCGCTATCCCCGCTCATCAACCCACATCCCCAGGCCTGTCGGTGCCTGCCTCCACCACCGCACACCGCGGGGCCACTCAGCTGACACGGCTGTGGGAATCCACCCATCTCTGAGGGTGCTGCAGGAGCAAAGAGCCACTGGTGGCTCTTCAGGTGCTGCATGGGAAGACTTCACTGGCTCACTGAGAAGGCTTTAGATAAAGTGCAAATTTGCACTGAGTGTGCAGGGGCTACATACTTTCCAGCTACACCTCCACCAGCCTCCAGAGAGAAAACTCACCTCTGGGATGAACACCCAGAAACAAGAGTGTCATGGGCTGGGGACCTCTGATTTACACCAGGACCCTTTTCCCTGCTGTGGGCTGGTGAGGAGAGTGCTCAGCAGCAGCACAGGTAATTCATATAATACTACACAGAAAGGTTGCATATCGTGCTAGACAGCTCATGCTCTAAGTGAGAATCTGGACTTATATCTGTTTTATTCCAACGGCTCTCAGCACCTCCCACTCTCTGTTTGCTCCCCAGAATGACAGTCTTGGGAAATAAATGTATTTTTCTTTCTAAAGATGTCACTCCCTGCAGCTCCAAGTAAGTACTCCCCTAGTCATACCTTCAGGCTCACAGTTAAGACCAATACAGTTCATCTCTGCGTGGCCATTTGCAACCTAACAGTTTTGACCTTAAGAGGGAAATGCACAGTACAGATTTAGTCTTGATGAAAACATCCTTGAGCCACAGCCCATGTGTGGGTTGGACACTACCATATAACGGGGCAGGCTCCTGTCGCCGCCCAGACTTCAGCAAAGCACTCAAGTATGTTCATCTTCCACCAGCCCAAGGGTATACACTGAAACCACTGGCTGATTCTGTGCTTTCCCAGGATGGTGGTCACAAAGTTCCCACAAAAGAAGACCACAGAGTCGGCAGCCTGTCTTGAAGAGTACAGAAACCTGGCAGGTTTGACACGCACAGCATCTCCTCCTCAGGGCAGAGCATAACATAGAACTGTGGAAGGGATAAGTGCTCAAACACTGACAGACCTCCTGTCCTGAGAGAGACAACCTGCTGTCAGGGGAACAACACATCTCAAGTACAGGTCCCAAAGCCCCAGATGGGAGAAAAGAGTCCCTGTCTGGTTTATCTGCCCCCCTGCCCAGCCTTCTTTAGGCTTGTTTATTTTGGTGCTTGTAAAAGGCACCAGACATGGCCATTGCTTTTGAGATATCAGAGTCACAAGCCTCTGCCTCAAAGCACTCACAACCTATCTTGGAAATTGTGAATGGGCCAGCTGGGCTGGCGGCAGAGGCTGTACCAGCATGGCTCCTGGGAAGACCCGCTTGCCACAACTCTGGGAGGAGCGGGCATGCCTCAGAGGCTGGACAGGCAGCACGTCACAGCAACCAAGCCTGCATGGGTCCCTCCATCCCACATGGATGGGCTGCTCTGCGTTTGCTCCACAGCCTCTCTGTGTTGGGATGGGGCAGATGCTGGATGTTTTCCCATCCGCGGAGCCCACACCTGCTGCCATTTCCACTGCCAGTGGGAATCGCAGGCCCCTTTACCACGTTTCAATCCAATCTCTGGGGAAGGCTTTGTTTGTTTTCCCAATGTGCCAGGGCTGCAATTAGCTGGCAGAGCAGGCAGCAGACCAGTCACACCTGCACTGCACAGCACAAAGGGATACGAGCGAGCAAGCTGCTTTTAACACCCCCTCACCCATCTGGGACCCCTGACGACTGCTCCCAGGCAGGGAGAAATGGTGACAGATGGGAAATCACAGGCATTTCTCTGGCTCTGCACTCTCAAAGCTCAGGGAGCCTCCCACAAGCTGGGAGGAGGGGTACCACAAACATAGGGACCCCCTAAACTGGGAGAGCCACAGCAGCCAGTGCCATCAGGCACAGATGGACACTTGCAGGGGGGGCAAGTGGCCTCCACAGGGAAAGTCCCTCACTTTCCCCTGCAAATTGAGGCAAAGGGGCTTCCCACAGGTTGGGGTGATATCCCCACTCTTATCCCTCCCCCAGAGGTCAGGCACACATCCCTGACTCTGGCCCTCTGATGCCTGAGGAGATGCTATAACCATTTTCTGACAGCCATTGTGCCTCCATTTCCCCTCTTGGCCCCTGCGCAGTTGCCTCACAGCACTGGGGAAGAGGGACAATTTGCAGGTGAGGTCAGCCCTGGTGTGTAACGGGGGTTTGGGGGAAACAGACCTTGGGGACGCAACAGGGCTGCTCCCCTGTGAGAACTCTCATGGCCAGAAATCACCTTTGAACTCCAGCAGGGCAAGGCAGACCTGTGCAGAGACAAGAGACTAGATAAAAGAGATTTATTTTTTTTTTTTTAAAAGACAGCAGGAAGGAGCAGAGGAGAGAGGCAGAGTCCAGGGCCCGGTCTGGCTGTTCAGATCTGAGGCTACCAGAAACGCTGGCTGCTCTTGAAAGGGCTTCCTGCCTCCCCCCATGCCGCCCCAGCTGCCTCACTGGCCTCTGCCACAGAGATCCCACCAGCCTCAAGCTAATTTGGGCTCGTGAGGGAGAGCACAGAAACACAATGGCAACAGGAATGAAAAGCAGTGGGGAGAACGACACCCAGGAGACTCATCCTTATGAAGGAACAACATTATATCAAAGGGGAGCTGTGGAGACTGGGAAGAGCCTTTTGTAAAACCCACAACTGAGCCAAATCCCCCAGTTTTTACATGTTGGTCCCCCAGGAACCCCATCATGAAGACTGCTGCAAAGGGGGACCCCTGTGCCAAGTCAGGCCATGTGCTAGCCCTGCTGCGCATACGGCAGTAACGCGCCCACTGCACAGTCGCTGTTCGCCCTGTGTGCGTGCTTTTTAATTACAGTTTTTGTTTGCAAAGCATCTCTCATAGAAAAGACAAATTGCATTACTCTCAGCTTATTGAAATCACACTCAGAGTTTCTCAACGGCTAATTACACCCAGGCAGCAGTGTCACTGTAATTAAAGCCGGGACACACGTTTGGGGAGCCGGGAGCCCAGCTGCCACACAACCCCTTCCCTGCACTGCTCTAACCAGACGGGCTGGCCAGAGCCAGGCTCAGCCGCCACCACGAGCTCAGCCCTGCCCAGGCCTTGACCCCCATGATACCCAAGCATGGCCACTGCCGTGCCGCGATGGAAGATGATGCACATAAGGCCAAGCACCTCCTCAGCACAGGCAACGAATTCCCTGGACCAAACGTCTCCAGGTTACAGCTGGGCACCCCCATCGACTCTGCTGCATGGGCAGGAGCTGGGTGAAGCGGAATGTGTAGCCTTGGGGTTACGGCGCTGAGGCCTGGGGACTGAAAGGGGGTTTGCTCCTGTTTCTGCTGCTAAATGATTGCAATAATCACATTGTGTGTCTCAGCCTCCATTTCCTTGCATGTAAAATAGAGATTTGGGGCTTCCCTGTTAATTAAGGGGCTCTGGGGACAAACCGCAGAAAGGAGTCTTGCTGGCACCTAGGTCACACAAACGCTTTAAAGCCTGCATAGATAGACTGTGGCACACCAGCAGACTTGGGAGCAAATTACATAGGGGAAAGCAAGAAGCCCTAGAGGCTATGGGTCCCAAAGAACCGAGAGACAGCAATAAAGGAGCTTACAGACCTGTGAGAAGCTGGGAGCTCGCTGGAGAACCAACCCTGCCTCTGCACCGCTCCGTCTTGGAAGAGCAACTGCAGGTGTGCAAACAGCCATGCCGGCAGCACAAACGGACACCTGTCCTGAGCTCAGCAGCCTCAGAAACGGAGCTCTCCCGAGCACAGCTGGGACCAATTAAGCTTTGGGCAGGTGGGGCCTTGACACCAGCCCTGATCTCCCACTGCCGAGGGGATGCTTTGGAGAATACCACCTCCAGGAAGGTGGCGCGCTAATTAGGGAAAGCAGATAAACACTGCGTCTGTTTCAAGATGAGTTTCCTTCCCACTGAAATCCTCACAGTTTCAGTGCTCAGCAGGATGAAAACACATCCTTAAATGACTTCCTGGAGCCCTGGCTTCAAAGATCAGTCCCTTCAAAAGCAATAACGTGCCAAGATCAATAGCAGCCCCAGGAGAGCTGTGAGCATGCCAGCTCCAAAACCACAGAGCCATCGCTACAGCCAGTTACCTGTCAGATGCTAAGGGGCAATTCCACCTTTTCACATTTGAAAAGGCTACTGAGACTTCCAAAGCAATCAGGCTTATTTAAGTACTGAGGAAAAAACCAAGTAAGTAGGAAAATATACATTTTAGAAACAGTGTGACGTGCTTGTGTAATATATCCTGGAGAGGCAAACCTGCAGAGCTTCACGAGGAGCAAACCAGCAGGTACAGTTCACAAGCAAAGAGGAACAGAGCTCACAGACTCCTGAATGTGATCCTGAGAACAAGAATATATTCATCTGCTCCTGGAATGATTTTACTACTACCTCCCTGAGGTCGCTAATAAGAAGTTCTAGGAAGCAGATATCAGATGATTATTTTTAATCCAATACAAGTTACAAGTGCAGAATGAACGGTCAAAACTTCCTGTGGAAAAAGCTGAGTGGGGTGCCCTATGGATGCTAGAGGCAGCATGTGCAATACATTTACCTGTGTCCCAGTAATGAAATGGCAGAAGATAACATAGGGAGCTAGCAAAGGACATCAGGAAAATTTCAAAGAGCTTGTGGAAAACTTGAAAACATCTGTGAAAAGGGCAAATAAGAGCAGATGAAATTCAATATAGAGAAATATGTAATGCCCAGCTGTGATAAACCAATACAAAGTATAGATATACACTGATGGATTTGAGTTAGTAGCTTTTTTCACCACCATTAAATCTGTTATACAGATTTGGGAAAAAAATGCAGGAAGAAGGAAGCAAGAATTTGTTAGCTCCTGATTCATCCCCTCTTATTTAGAGCTTATAAATGAAACTGGCTCTGTAAAGAGGAAAAGTATTCCTTTGAAAATAAAGAGGACAGAGGCAGAGTTAAGAATCAAAGCTGGCAAATCAAGCTACAGCTATAGAAGCTTTTTGAAAAAATAACAACTTAGTACATGGAACTTACCTAAGAAACGGCGTAACACAAAGATTATGCCCAACAGCCTATAGTATATTGAAAAACAAAGTGTTTTACAGGCTAGGGTGTTCACTTAAGTAAAGCTCGCCTTGGAATAGTGTTGAAATCTATCCAAACAGAAGAATTCCAGTTCTGACAGAGGTCGGTATTTTCATCCCTTAAAACACGTGTGCAGCGTCAGAGCACGCCACGGGAACGCAATGCCATGAAAAGCAAAGGCAGGGTTCCTGAGAGCTTCAAGACTTCCTCTCCCTACCTGGAGCCTCTGGCAGTGTAACATCGCCCAGCCTCATCTCACCTCCAGCCTCCGAACAGAGTCACTCTCCCCGCTCCATCCGCCCCACAGACACACCTGCGCGCTGCGATCCTACCTGGAGCTAAGTGGGATTTTCCATGCAGGCGGTGCGGCATCTCAGGGGTCCTCCCAGCACATCCCTGCCTGGCCCAGGGCTTGGCGCCTGGCCCAGGGAGGGGAGAGCCTCTTCTCCAGAGCAGCCGGGCTGTTCCCCTGTGGGTGAGAGGCTGGGTCAGTCCCAGTTCTTGTACTGGGCACTAGATGGCACAGATGGGAGGAAATTCAAAGGTAGCCAGCCTGCGATCTGTGGCGTTTCGGACAAGGGGGTCTGCCAGTTGTCCAAAGGAGGCAGCTGCCATGGGGGACGCGCTGCCAGCAGCAGCATCCCACGGGTGTATCCCCTCCATGGGGTGCCCCCCTTGGCACTGCCCTGCTGCGTCCCCTCAGCATCCTGTCCTGTCCTGTCCAGCCAAAGGGTCGTCGTTGCTGCACTGAACCTGGACGGCCCTGCAAGAGCCATGGCCTGCGACCATGCCCCTGCCTCCTGGACGTGATCTGCTGTTCCTCACGAAGCACCAGCTCACTGCCTCAGGCACGCAAACACCTTGTTCACAGAGCAGCCCTATATTTGGCTTGAACTGCATCAAAAAGAGGGACAAAATCCTCCCTGGGATCGGCTGTCCTGTTTCGCTGTGAGGCTGCAGGATGATAAATACCACCTGACAGCAGGGAGTGCAGGGAGGGATGCTGAGGGTTGGACACCCTGTCAGTGGTCCCTCTGGGCTCAGGGTAGATCTAGGGAATGGCGCCTCAGGACCTCTCCCTCGCCCTGTGGGATGATGGCGCAAAGGAGGGGGGCACTTGGTCACTGCTCTTGAAAGCATCTTTCACAAGGTAGCTCCTCTAAAGCAGCTCACTTTTCCCTCTGGTTTTCTTCTTTTTCGGCACTGCTGCCTGCAATCACTGAGGCAGGACCTGTGCCCCGGAGCCTTCCCAACCTCATCTTCCTCAATTTCTTTAAGGCGTGGATGAAATTCCTTACAAGTGAACTGTGTGGACTGACGCGATGAGGCAAACGTGGGCTAAGCCACACAACTGCTGTAGTAAGCAGAAAAGGCCAAAGCATTTTTTATGGTGAGAGAAAAAGTAGGGGAAGGTGGAAGGTTGTACATTGGCCTCTGCTGTTCTGAGAGAAGAAATTCACTTTACTTCAGAGGTTAACACAGTTAATGCATCTGGTGAAGATCATAGGCTCTGACAGCCTGTCTGGAAAGGCTTCATCCGTAGCACTGCACGAGGGACAGCGTGTGCAAGGATGGCACCGAGGTGAGCAGCAAGCTTTGTGCATAAGGCAGAAGTGGCACACATGGGTATTATCCAAACCAAACCTGAACCTGGCAAAGCGCAAAAAAGCCTTTGTGCTGGGCAGCTCAGTGGTGCCAGGTATCAATGACACAGACAAGGCTCCTAGGAAAAGCCTGTTTGCTGAAGGGAGCAGCACCGGACAGGCTACACCGCAGCCTCCTGGAAAAGATCAAGGCGGGCAGCACTACCCTCTCCTGTCTGTCTGCTCATGGCACGGCCCTGCAGACTGAAGTGGGTCTAGGGATCACCTAAGTTTAAACCTCTCAGGATAAATCCCTCAGGCTGTCTTAGGTGAGGGACAAAACATAAATCAGATGCCAGCAGTGTAAGATTTAAATTCTTTGATGGTGTAAACAAGGCAGCAGGTCGGTTTGGCTCAGTGGCTCTTATCTTTCAAAGGCTGCACTGGGTGACATTAGTGACCAGGACACAAGCTGGAGGAAGACTCATGCGAGCTCCAGGGGGCAGCTCCAGCCCAGTGTCCAGAGGCTGGCTGAGCAGTACAGAACAGCCAGAGAAACCCTTTCAACACTGGGCTTTCACCAACAGACTTAGACACCTGCTTCTGATCACCCATTGAAGTCTAAATGCTGGGTCACTGGTGTGTAACAACCTGGCTCTGAAAGCTTTCTGGACAGAGGAGGAAGTGCTTCAGAGAAGGCTTTTATGCTCCTGTTGCCACCTCGAGCCCTGGTTCTTGAACTCTTCTATGACTCTTTAAGTACTTCGAGTGTTTTTGAGCTGAGAGATATCATTTTATCTTTGGATACAGATGGAGAAAAACTGGTCAAGCTGGAAAGAAATAAAAACAGCTGGTCGCTTTTCCAGGCCTATCATGAACTGTAAACAAGTCTTTAAAAGGTTTTTTAAAAGTGCTGAGGTCTTTGGGTACATGAAAGTTTTAGTCAGCGGTGTCATCCTCCTCAGCAGGCGGACATCTTATGTGTCATCCTGATGGCCGAACTCGCTTCACTCTGCCAGAGCCAGAGGTGGTGAGAGCATTGAGCTTCCCATGCAGACACCACTCAAACCAGCTGCCAGCATTTCCATGCTGTGCCTGCTCAGATCAGACCTCCACAGTTTGGCTGTCTGCCCTCCAGCCCCTGGAGGCCTGTGGTTGCTCTTGGCGGTTTAGCACTGCTGCTAAGATGCTTAGAGCCAATATAATCTGTGCACTTAGCGGTTTCAAACTCCAAAAGAAGCTTAGCAGCACCAGGCGCTGCCTTCAGCCTCTCCTGTATGGGCTTAAGGTGGTTTAATTCTTTTATGAAACCGTAACTCCAGCCCATAGTCTTAAATTGTGGAGGTCCTTTCTAAGCTAGGTTTTCTAAAAGATCTTTAGAAATGTTTTTATGAGACACACAAAAAAAGGGATCCCAGAGGGACATAATAAGATCAGACGTTTCTGCCTCTTAAAGGCTGGAAATGTGAGAGCCCCATGGCAAGGCCCATTTTAAGTCCTTGCAGGGCTTTCCTCCACTGTTTCTCCTGTCTTAGATCAGCCTCTCAAATAGTCTAATGTATGGTAATGCCTGGAGATGTCCCAGAGCCTTCCCCTACACCTCCCATCAGCCTTGTGAAAGCATCAGCCCAAAGGCAGGTGGCTGAACAGCAAAGCAACCCCCTGGGAACAGAAACTGTCCCTGGAGGTGTCACTTCCCAGCATTTGCTTCATTAACTGCATTCGCTCTGCTTTTTTTTTTTTCTTTACTTTAGTGCCTCCCTTCACAGGCTGATCAAAAGCACAAGGTGTAACAAAGGGGACCTTGTGCTGTTGCCTCGAAAGGCCTCCTGCCGGTCCCAGTGACTCTCCCTTCCCTTTCTGTAGGGCTTCTTGTGGGTCTGCCAGGGGAAAGCGGAGAGATGGGCAGGACAGAGAAGGTGCCTGGAAAGCACACAGAGGACCAGGCAGCAATGGAGAAGTGGAGAAGGTGGAGGGAAAGAGTGGGGAAGTGCGAGCCTGGGGCAGAACGTGAGAAGAGTCAGGGCTTCCCATCACCTCCCTCTGAAAGCCCACACAGGGCTGGAAGAACTACCCCATGCTGGGGGTGTGTGACACGCTTCCCAAGTGGGACAGGGCAGGAAGGGTAAGGCCTTTGTGCAGAGCCTGGCTGGCCCCAATGCTTCCAGAGATGTGATGGGTATCTCTGGTGACGCTCTCAGAGCTGCTTGCTCTGCCTTTCTGGCACACAACTGCTGCAGCAGTTCAGCGCACGACTGTGTGTCCAAACTTCACAGTATCCAGCTTTAGAGTCCAGCTTAATTTAATCAAGATAAAATTCATCTAAATGAAATGGGCGCAGCATGCTCCCAGAATGGTGGTAACAGAAATCCTCCACGTATCTCAGATACCTAATTAATTCATCATGAAAGCAGTGGAAGGTCAGAATTCTCCTGTGCCAAGAAGTCAAGTTAATGCCATGCATCACTGGAGAGGACTGGTGACCTTCCCTGTGCTTGCAGCAATGTTGTCCAATTTAACTCTGACCGCAAGATCATGAGTTGTTAAGATTCTCTGTGCAGGCAATATACAGGCCAACAAATCTGCTTTTATGGGCCCTGCTAGAACTTGATTAATTTGGCTAACAACGAGCAGATCAGTGTCCATAATTACTTATCAGAACTCTGTCGTTTCTAAAACCCATCACTGCACACATGCATGCCTTGGACCCAGAACACCACCAAGGGGCCTCATGGGCTGCAAAGAGAGCCTCAGCTGCAAGAAGCAAAAGGCTTAAGACCTAATTAATATTACATGGGATATTGCTATGATTTCTCCATCAAGTGCGGAGTCGCAGCAGTGCCTGCCTGCATGCAGTTGCTACTGCCAGCACTGATGCTGCAGCAACTCCCAAAGACCACAGTCCAACTGATTCTGTGCTCATCTTCTATCTCCCCACCTCCATCTAACTCTGCACAACCATTACAGGGATTTCTTTGCCGAAACTGCACTGTCATGGACAGGTGGACCTTCTCCAGGTCTGTGCTGCTTTGTTCAGTCAAGAGTTTACAAATGTTTGGGCTATGAAGCTCCCCACATACACCTCCCCTTGGACAGATCATGGCCAAACAGCAAGTGCATTTGCCCCCAGATATAATGGAATTAAACCTGGAACCTGGACTAACTCTTTGCACTTATCTCTGCGGGGCTACAGCTCCCTTCCCTGCGGGAGACTTGGCTTTGAGGGATCTGCCAACAAGCTCAGAGCCACAAGAAATAACAACTTGGGAGCTCAGACAAGCTGGTTTGGAGGCAAAGAAAAGCTGAAGCTGTGAAAGTATGAGGCAGTCAATGCAGTGTCTGGCAGCACAGCCTCACCACCGCCTTAATCCTCTTTCCCTTCTTTAATGCTACATTAATCAATTACATTTCCAGCTCAGCAACAGCAATCAAAAATGTAACCTTCATCATATACAAGGCAAACAAAATTAGGATTGTCATTCGAATCCAGCTTGATCAGCACAGCCTCAGTGAGTGTGTGGGTGTGTGAGTGCACATGTGTGTGTGCGCCTGGTTCCTCCCAGGCAGAGCAATTGGAATTGCAGTCACACCGTGAGCACCGAGGGGTATTTCAAGGAAAAGGGCTGCGGCACAAGCTCTGGTGATCTGATCTCAGCCACCCAGCTCTGCAGGGAGTGCTATGGCGCTGAGCACTGCCCAAACAGGGCAGAGGCACATTATACCGGGCAAGCTCAAAGCAACCCTCCATTTGTATCAGGGAGGAAGCCACAACCTTCCCAGCCACAACACATGAGCCCATCTCCCAGCCTAGCACTACGTATGCCGTAGGCCCTATAGGGAGGAGACGACACAAAAATGCGAGGCCTTGGCAACCTCTGACCATGGTTGCCAGTGTGAATTCATAAGGGGCGAGCAATTACTATGCCTTCCCCAATCTACTGACAGGCAAACCGAGCCACAGGGGGCTAAGTATGCTGTGCGATGGCAAGAGCAAGCCAAGAGTGTTCAGTGAAAGCATCAGCCCAAGGCTCAAAAGCAATCAAAAAAGCAAAGTGAGTGCTAGGAGACAAACAGAGCAAAACTGCAAACCTCACTGTGCTATCAGGAAGCTCCAGGGCGCATCTGCATCCCCATGGCTGTTCTGCCAGTTCCCTAGAGGCTGCAGCAGGACTAGAAGAGGGGCAGGGAGCTAGTTAAGGATGATCTAATGGCCACAAGACCGAGACTCTTCAGCCTGGGAAACAGAAACCCGAGAGGGGACATAGCAGAGGTCTATCATTCGAGAGTGGCTTAGGGAAAATGAATAGGTAATGACTGCCTGCTGCCACTTCCCATATTTAAGCTACAAAGCATCAAATGAAAACAGTGAGTGACAGATTCAGAACAAAGTAAATATTTATTCACACAACACACAGCTGAACAGTGGAACTCACTGCCATAAGATGCTGTGTATGTCCAAAATTTGCTCAGGCTCTGTTATAGTTTGAGAAACCCACAACAATTTATTGTTGTTTAGACAATCATTCTCTCACCCAGTGACCCCTCCCCACCCAGGAAGGGGAACCAGGAAAAAACAAGGAAACCCAAAGGTTGAAATATAAACAGACTCAACAGAATAAGACTAGATAATTAACATTAATAACACTAAAGAACCAATATTGATCCCGATACCAATATAAAATAGACAAGGATTATACTCAGCCCATTCTATCCGTAGGAAGCTGTGCACTCCCAGCAGTGGACAGCAAATGTCAGACACTGCGAGCACTACGGCATCAGAAGGGAAGGGCTCAGGGGTCCAGCACCGGGGCAAGAAGTTCTAAGGATTGCAGGCATGAAGGAAGAGAGAGGACTTTGCAGCAAACTTTCTAATTTATATTGAATGTGACGTTCATGGTATGAAATAATCCTGTTGGCCAGCTTGGGTCAAGTACCCAGGTCTCGCTCCTCCTCATCCCTGCACCTGGCGAGCTCAAAAACACTGAGACCTTGAAACCCACATACCATAGCTGGCTATCAAGTAAATATTTTCACAAATTCAAACACTAGTGTCTTCTAAAAGTGCAGTTTTCCCGAGCATTAGAAGAGTCCTGTGTCACTCAAACCAGGACAGGCTCAAAAAAGGTTTAGGAAGCACCTGTAAAGGACTATTAAATGCAGAGATCCCCACCTCAGGAAATTCCCAAACTACAGATGGCTGATGGTGAGGAGGGTATTCAGGAACACACCAACCTGCATCTCCCTGTTCTTATGCTTCTCGCTAGGCATCCTCTATTAGCCACTGCTAATTCAGGATCCTGGGGGAAAGAGACCTGCGGTCTGATCCAGTACAGTTGCTCTTCTGTTCCTGGCATTGACCTGAGCTCTCCTTCCTTGCCCAAAAGGCCAGGAGCTGGGAACATTCCCATTACTGGACACTGGGATGACAACAAGGAGATGTGCTTACAGCACAGAATTTGAGTGAATCTTGAGAGGATTATCTGTTTGCTTTCTATTTTTCCCATTTCTCATCTTAGGAGAGATTTTTGGTAAAACTCTAGCTCGGCCATGCTGCACCCAGCTAGTTGCGGTTGGCAGCACCATGTACACCTGTGTTCAGGTTAGAAACAAGTTAATATCCTTCTGAGAGGTGCTGGAGTGGAGGAATCCTCTTTCCAAGCCTCAAAACCACAGTTTGCGGTCACTGTGGGAGGCCCCACAGTCCCCATTCTGTCCAACCCAACAAGCTCATGAACTGATCTATCCCCCTGTAGAGTTTTCAGGTGCACTTGCCACCACAGCAAAGAGGAAAGGGAAGGTGGGGACACTCCTGTAGATTGGTATCCCTCAGGTCTTGCATCCTCACCTACTGGCTCAGTCTCTCCTAGGGCTGCACAGGACCAGAGGTTGCAGTTTCTGACAGAGTCTACCCTTCCCAAGAAAACTCCTGCCTCCTCCCCCTATATGCAGCAAACCTTGACCATCTTAGCTACAGAAATACACCCAGTGGCTGTCATGTGCCCTTTGACAGTGCACACACTGATAGGGCAGGATTATCTCTTAGTCTACAAAGAGCTGCCAGCCAGCCACTCTCCTTCAGTAAAACCAAACGGAGCATTAGTGTGTTTTTTCATTAGCTCTTATTATTCACGCTAGCGTAGTGTTTCCAGTTTTAAAGCACACGGACAAGAGACAACTGAACTGCTCCCGCAGTGGTTTGTTTGTTAAGAGGATTTGATCTGTGGCGGGATATTTTCAAGTCACACGCAGAGGAGAAGGTATCCTGGTAACAGTGCCATCCTCTGAGCCACTTGCTTGCCCTGGTTCTCCCACCGCCTCGGAACAATGCACACGGTCTCACCCTCACCTAAGTGTAAACTGCAGATTGTTTCCCTCTCCTGACTCTCAGAGATAAGGTGTGAGACAATTCAGCCATACAAAGCCACTCTGCTATCAAACTGATCCTGCGGTTACAAACCCTGCTATTGCTGCTCCTCCTTTCAGCAGCGCTCACAGAACAGAGCAGACAGAAGCACAGATCTGAGGCAGCCTGTCCAGTTGCCAGACGGCCGGGAAAAGCCACCGCGCAACACTCCATTGACACCCTTACCCGTCACTCTCAGTCAGGCAGTTTTAGTCCTTCCCTTTGCTCTCAGTGACACTCCTGCAGCCATAACGCTGCACCTCGTACTAGTGATTTGTTTCTTGACGCAGACTCTCTCAAAGCTCTCCGACCAGATCCTAAAGTCCTTACTCAGCATCTACTCCCTCCAAATGGGATTAGCCTGAGTCAGGCTCAGCAATATCTCAGGATCTGTCGATGCTAATTTCTCTCTTGCAGGTGTTTAGCTAGAGCAGGGAGGGGACTAACAGGGAGATGGACAGTCAGGACTTTTGTCTGATGAAACATTGAGTAAAACTCTGAGAAGGGCCATCAGAATTTGGCCTATCATGGTTAGAGACCCATGTAAACACTGTGACAAAATTGATGCATTGGCCAGGCTGCTTTAGAGTCCAGCCCCGTTTTGTCCCTGTCTCTTCAAGCCAGACTCAGGTGACCCATAGAGCATATGGAAGAGGCTGCAATGATGTAGACCACCCACCTCTCTGTCCCCATTCATGACTCTAAGGAATGCTGAGAAGGAAAGTGAATGTTGCTGGTTCTGTGCAGCAAAGAGCCATGGCCATCCCCACTCCTCAAAGTGAGGACCCAATGGCCACAAGAACAGATTCTTCTACAGATGCATCGGATGATACTTGTCTAATGGATGCACAAGGCAGTGGGAACCCCAGGCTGCTGCTCGAGCTGCGTACCCTCACCTTACACTACCAGACACTCCTGCTCTCTGTGTAGGACTTGTGTTCTGGCATGGGCACCTGGGCTCAGTGTGGTGATAGACCTGACCAGAAGTGAGCCCATGGCTTCAGCTCCAGAAAGTGGACTGTCAGACCGAGCCACTGGTTATACTGGGAGCATGACTCGGCTGCCTGCAAAATCTCAGTGGCTGGAGATAGGATCCAGGCTTTGTTTTTTACCATCCTGTCGGGTGGTCGTGATTTTGTCTGAGGAAAAGCATGTGCTAAACTCGCTGTGCACTGCTGGGGGAGGGAGGGGTGCGTATGGGGAAAACACTTCTACCCACAGCAGGTAAGGAACGGTGCCAGCATCGTACTATCAGTTGCAGACAACGGGTGGTGGGCAAAATTGCTGCCACTTTCTAGATTCGTAAAAAAACCTCCTCTGGGTCCAACAGCAGACTGATAGAAAACACAGCCCACAGAAGCAGTCCCAGCCAGATGGCGTGTTTGGAACCACTATTAATCTTGACAACCTTTTGCAGTGTTCAAAGAGTTTGCCCAGGAAAAAAAAAAAAAGCTCCCCCCAAATGCCTGGATGCAAGGAGCGGTCCCGGCAGCATCCGCTCCTCTCTTTGTCTTCTCCACCCAGCACCTCCCGGCTGAACAAACCCGGGAGGAGGAGGCGCCTCCGGGAGAAGAGGCAGCGGGGGCTGCCCAGCCGCTGGGGAGGCGGGTGCTGGGGCAGGGACCCGAGCAAATAAAATACCCCTGGGGCGTTGCTCCTCCGGGAGCGCCGGGAACCACCAGCCGCGGAGCACGGGGAGCCAGGGCGGGGCCGGCCGGGCGGGGCAGCCCGGACCTCCCGCCTCCCCCGGCTCAGAGCCCGGTGCCCGCCCGGTCCGGAGCGCGGCAGGGCGGCATCGCGGCCATGGGCTCCCGGCTGAGCCGGCAGAGCAGCCTGGAGGAGGAGAGCACCGAGGAGTCCTGCACCGGCAGGCTGGAGGGCGGCAGGGGCGACTTCCATCTCTCCTCCCTTCTCCTCCACCCGCAGAAGCTGCCCGGGGTGCTGCGGAAAGCTTCGCCGGCGCCCTACGTGCGGCGGGTGGGGTGGCTGCGGGAGATCCAGGCCACCATCCGGGAGCACAAGCGGGAGCACGCCGTGCACATCCTCAGGCTGCTTAGGAAGGTAAACGGTGCGGGCGAGCCGGGCCCCGGGACCGCCACCCCCGGGGCGGTGCGGGCAGGAAGGGA
>VYXH01002951.1:221622-362121 GCA_013397275.1 Burhinus bistriatus | reverse complement strand
GGACGGGAGCGGCGGGCAGGGCAGGCAACAAAGGGCTGTGCGCGGCGCGGGCGGTGCCGGCCGGGCCGGGGTCTGCCGCCCGTCCCCGCCCGTCCCTCCGGGGCAGGGAGCCGAGGTTTACAAGTCCCCCTCCCTCGGCGGTTGCGGGTTCTTTGTGCTGCCTTTCACCGCTCCGTGCCCCGGTGGTGCGGGAGCCGCCTCGCTCGGTTCCCGCCGCGGCAGGCGGGAGCGGCTGCGGGAGGCGACACCCGCCCTGGCTCCCTGCCGCCTCCCCGCGTCCCCGCCCGGGCGAGGGGCACCCGGCCCGACTGCCTGCGAGCAGGGAGAGAGGGGCTGGGAGGGAGCTGGGAAGGAGGGCTGTGCTGCATGCGGGAAAAGGGGTGTTCAAGCCTCAGCAGTCCCCCGTCTGCACCCCTCCATGCCAGCCCTAGGATAGATACCCCCCAGAGAAAAGCCACTGCCATCACATCCCATTATGCCCACTCAGCCAGGCTGGCCAAGATATGTCTTTGGGAGAACTCAAAATGGTTGTGGAGAGGACCGCTGGGACAGTCTAGGCTGAAAGGAGAGGTAAAGGGGTCAGTGTATCAGTGGGAGCTTGTTTCTGTCTGCCGCCATTCAGGAACAGAAAAGCCAGTGTGCAGACAGCGTGGTGCCAAACTGATGCTGAGGACAGAGCCCTGCTGCTGGAACAGAGCCATCTCCTCCATCGCTCAGTGCTACCACCACTTTCCAGGCAAACCCAGCTCCCCCAAACTGCAGGCAGCTCTGCAATCAGCACAGGAGACAAATCCTCCCTCTGATTTGGACATAAAATACCACCAGTTCTTAGCTTATCATGTTGCTTCATTAGAAATAACCCACATCTTGGGAACACACCGAGTTTCTCGCCATAGCAGCAAGTAACCTTTGAGTATGAGCATGTTGGAGAAAGGACTTGCTTGCTGGGATGTTTGTACAGCCATACTACCAGCTGCAGGGAGCTGCACGAACAGCCCTGTCTGTGCTCTGAACATTCTGGGCTTTACAACACATCCAACAGTGGTGGTCAATGCCCTGGGCTACCAGCAAGTTGCACACCCATGAGTAAGAATTTACAGGACCAAAAATTACGTCGCTGCTTTTCCTGTCCACTGCCCTTAGTGTTCACATAAGGATTGTTACCGGCACCACAAATGCTCTTCCCTCCACATGTGTAGACAGGTCAACCCTCAGCAGAAAGCCTGTACGTATGCACTGGTATGGCAGACAAGGGTTGAATAATATTTCAAAGACAGTTGTGGAAAGGCAGTATTACAGGAAGCTTGTGGAGAAAAAGAGGCAACCGCTCACTTCATGAATGTGGTGATGTAACATGAACAGACTTTTGTAGGGTATGCCAGAGGCCAGAACAACAGAATGTCATTTTCTGTAGTGCTCAGCACCACCCCTTAAGACTGAAGCACTGAACTTCCCCACAGACCTTGGAGGTCTCCAGAAGGTCCATCTGTGAACAGCCATGGTTTGAATGTTAAGTCACAGGGCCATCTGGAAAGGAGGGTCATTTCTAAGCCCTTCTTTCAATGCAGCCTGCCAGCTCCTTTCAGGATCAGCTAAGCACCCAGCTTCCCCACATCTGCGCTGAGAATTACCATGTCCTAAACAGTTCCCCCTTGTTATTCCTGGTCCCCATCTCTGCCTGTCCATGTTGAAACAGTGACACTCTGTTCATCTGCTCACGACACAGCAGTGGGACGTGCATCCTGTAGTCATAACCCAGCCGCCTTCTGCCAAGTAAGATGGGAAGCCATCCAACACCACCCCAAAGCCTCTGGTTCGTTGTGCGCTCAGAGATTTCAGAGACAGAGGGGTACACCACTAATGCGTACCACTCCCTTCAACAACTAAACACAACTGTCCGCCAGTCTGGGGTCATGTAATCAGAACCAGTCCTCCTCCTATGTCCAATGTCAGCTTCAAAGAGTACTACAATCAGCCTTTTTTTCTCATTTACAAATTTCCCTCACTCAACTAAATTCAGCCCTTAGCTTGTCCCCCATCATGTCCTTCCTTACAGACGGGCTTACCTTGGCAGTTACACACTCTCAGGAGTCACGGATTAATGTGTCCCAGGTGAGGGTCTGTTTGTTACCTGTAAAAAGAGAGACACCTTGTTCACTCTAGTGGACAGCGAGGATATTTAACACCGTACCTCATCACTGTGCCTTGGACCAGGGTGCAAACACCCCAGAGAAGGTAGAGCAATGGTGGGACTGGAATTGCAGGCTCCCCAAATGAGCAGGTATGCTCAGCCAGATCGGAGGACACAGGCTCCCGATCCATGCCTCCTGCTGCAAGGCAGCCTGCTGCTCCCAGCAGACCCAGACCTTGTCCAGCCCTGCAGATGTACCCCACAGGATGTAATTGTATCTGCCAGTGGTTTTTGACCTGTGGTCTGCAGACCACAAAGGGCTGTGGACTGCTCCTAGGGTGTCGGGAGGGTGTCATCAAGTCAAGCAAGCAAGCCAGCCAGAAGCAGATCCACTAAGAGAGATGCAAGGTCCCAGCATTTTAGAAGACTGCACAGAGAACAGCCGCAAACCACAGGTGTACCCTCAGGTACACTTGCACTGTGTACATCCAGGAGCACTCTGACAGCTCCATTGCACATCATCTTACCTGTCTCAGAAATACGCACCTGGAAAAGACAGACCAGCTTTCCTGCTGGTCGAAGTGGGCATCACTCAGCTGAAGCCAGTGGAGACATTAGACTTACACCAGCAAAAAGTCTGGTACAATCTGATTTTCCTGTGCTGAGACAATGGCCAAGTGTCATTTTTAAGATAACACCACTAAGCCAACTGAACTTGCAAGACTTCCAATACTCTGCTGTCTGTAGCCACCCTTTAGGTGGTACAAAATTTTCCAGGAAATGGGGGGAGGGAAGGGAGACAAGTAAGATGAACCAGAAAATGGCCCTGGGCTAAGAATTTATGGACTATCAATGTGAAGTGAATATTTACACCTATATTAATTATAAAACCCTTGCAGGCAGGATTTATAATAGGAATGCAGATTCATCTTAATGGTATAGCTCCAGTTGGGGGAGTTTAATTACTGCTGTGACATCCACTGCTGCATGCCCAGCCGTGCCATCCTCTCGGCAGCTTTCTTCATCTGTGCCTATTACGCTTGGCGTAGGAGGCTCCATTTCCCTGAAGCCTTATGGTTAAGGGAGACACTGGCATGATGCCTTGGTATGCTACTGGCCCACATCCAGCTGTGCCTGTCTGTCCTTCAGGACTGATCCACTGCTTGGGTTCCTTGGTCGCTTATGGGTGTCATCTGTGTACACACAGTGATGGGGCTGTAGAGCATTTGATTTATTCTCCCTTTCTCCACCAGATTTGGAGCCAGAGTCTCTTTGGTATTGTGCTCTCTGCTCGATCCAAGCATATCCAGAGCAGGAAAAAGCAGATACAGCACTGGCTTTGATTGCTGCTTAGGGTTAAGATCCCACACCTCTGCCAGCTATGGTTCCATCCTTGCTGGTGATGTATGTGTGTACACCCAGCNTTTTTTTTTTTTTTTGAGCTCTCGGTGCATCTTTCACTGGGTGGTGCCTGAAGCACACATTCAGTGGAGCAGCACGAACATATGGGGCACCTATTTGCTTATTCATTTCTCCTGGCAGCAGCACACAGAATGGGCAGAGGACTTGTTTCCTCCTTCAGCTGCGCCCTCCTTGTCAACTGAATAAAACCCAGCACTATCCCTATTAGGGAGCTTTTCTGTTCTACATTTCTACTCTTGGGATATTTTTTTCCTGTCCTCAGGGTATTTTCATGTGAGTACGTGATCTGTCTTTCCCAGACGCTGCTTTTTTTTTCCCCTCTCCCCCAGCAGCTCTGTGGTACCTCCTGATTGTAATAACTGTATCGTATATCAGATCTTAGCTTTCCTCTTAGCAAGGAACAGCTTAGTCCTTTGCAGTATCACCCATCTGGCCCCTGGGGAGGCTTTTTGTTGCCAAGGATGCTGAGCTCTCTTCCAGCATGTCCAAAGGTGCCCCATGCAGGTAAGTTGCAAGGACCACAGATGTTCCCCTAGCTCACACCGTGGAAGGTGGGAAGAGGACTCCCCATGACTGTTGTGTATAAATTTACTGTTACAGCCGAAAGACAATATTGCCAGTGCTTAGCGCTTACTGAGAAATTCAAAGCAGAGCTAAACTCATACTGATGGGCAGAACTTTCAGTCTGCCAGTCACCACCAGGGTGTATTGGCAGTATCTAAGTACCTGAGAAAGGTTTGATTCTTCCAGAAAAGCTGAGATTGGAGAAGCAGGCTTAGAGGCAGCCTTCCTGCTCGGCTCCTTCAGCAGATTCACACATAGAAGCTGACAAAACTGTAAGTTTCTCTGGAGCTAATTCTCTCTGGAGAGAAATGATATCATTCTCACCTTCCTCTGGTAGGTGGAAACAAGGCGGTCAGTCCCTAGGTTGACTAGCTCAACTTAACAGTGCATCTGCAGGCTCTCTGGCTATCCACATCCCCTATCACAGTAATCCTGGGGCAGACACAGCTGCTTCACCTTTCCTGTACTGAGCAACCATCTGGCACCTCATGGGATTTACTTTCTGGTTTCAAAACACCTCATAGTCATAGCTCCAAGGGAGCCCATGTATCTCACTGACCGTGTTTTTCTTGTAGGACCTGGGACTGGAAGGAACATTCCTCAATGAAGTCCTCTACAAAAATGCGACTTTCCTCAACTTGGTGGATCCCATCTCCCATGATTTGCTGATGAGTCTCGCTAGAGATCTACAGTGTCCCAAAAAGGTGAACCCTTCCCTCAGCTCAGTGGACATTTTGTGACATGGCACTGAGGCAAAGAGAGCCCTAATTGGGTGACTGGTGCTGGGTGGTGCTCGGCAATCCTTTAGAACCAGCCAGTGTACACCCTTGGAGTGGTACCATATAGAATGTTGTGCATATTTCTGTAGGAAACAGTTAAAACTACCTCAGAATATGAATGCAGCTGAAGGAGGGGGTGGTTATGTGCACAGAAATAAGGACTTGACTTTTTGCACCAGTACTGAACTTGGTCACAGGGTACAGGCCAGATAAAAATATATGGGGTGGATGGTGGTGCCATCTTCACTGGTGTGCCCCAGAGGTTCAAAGCAGTGAGTTTATGGGGCTGCAGAGTGGAACAGAGATCTCTGCACCTCTGCTCAGGCAGGTGCCTGTGCAGGAGGAGGACAAGAACCTCTCCCTTCCCAGGCCCAGATGTAACTATCCTAACCCAGCATTACACTCCGCCTATAACCTCCCAGATCTCTGAGTAAAGAATGGTGCTGTAGGAATATATTGCAACTCAGGGTTCAAGAAGCAAGTATGTTACGCGGACAGTATCCCTGCACTGCTCCGGCACTTTCCTTCAGAGAATGAGGAGAGCAGAGACAAAGAAAGGCAAGGCTGAGTGCAGACAAACATCACAAATACCACAGTCCCACTGCAACACCAGCATCTACTTCTGTTACCCTTTACCACCACAAACACTTGGATTTGCAATACATCCATTTGCTCATCAGGCTTGGCAAGTGTCATGTTTGCTTTATAAGGAGAGCAAGAGAGTGAATTTCTTTATTCAAAGAGAGATATTAAGTACACACAGCTCAGAGCAAACAGCAACGCCCTAGGGAATACATTGAATGCCTGGTGTAGATTAGTGGCATTTCTAACCTTGTTCTGCCATCTCCTGAGGCTCTCTGATAACAATTAGCCAGTCAGGTCTCAATAGCCAAACTACATTTAGCCAAAGTTTAATCATCATCATTGGACTGCAGTGCAGCCTGAAAAATCTTATTTTCAAGTGTAATTTTTGTGGAAATTTTATAAGCATCTAAAAAGGAAGGGGGTGGGTTGCAGCAGTAGTACCTCGTAACCATACTTCACGCTTGACCTCATCTCCTCATCATACTTCACACTTGACCTCACTGCTGTGCAGTGCCCTTCAGGGGAGGCACCATGAAGGGACATTACCCTACTCCAGTACCCAGGTGCCCAGCAGATAACACACTACAGTTTTTATACCTGCGTATACCACCCCCTCCTCTATTTTCATGTCTTACAGATGCACATGCTTATTTGCACTCACACATGTAGCATTATATAGATAAGATTTTCCCCATTCCTAAGGAAGATGTTGAGCACTGGAGCTGCCCCTCAAAGCCAACAGGACTTCAACTAAGGGTTGGAGAGAGTCAGCACCCTTCCCAGCACAAACATCAGCAGACCATGTTCCCTCTCCGACCCTGGCTGAGCATCTGGCGGGTGTTAACTGCATTACAGGCAAGCAGGCTGAGTGCAACTCCCAGTCTGTCAGTGGAAATTAAATCGGTGAGGACACAGAAAAGAACAGGAGGGTAATTCTCAGTTGTGAGCCAACAAATGCTTGCGGAGCATTGTGCCAGCTTCTGTGCTGAAGCCTGGTGTGCACGTGCACCCACTTGGAAAGGTGTGCTGTTGTAGGTGACAAGCAGGGTGCCAGTGGCAGCCTTACCGGCACAGTAGTAGTCTAGAACAAGGCACCTAACCCAAGGGCAAGGGCCGGTCCCTGTGGGATTCCTAGGGGAGCTGAGACAGGGATCGAGGGTGCTCAGCTGAGCACCAAGGCTGGGATCCCTCCCCCCTTGGCACAGCAGAACAGCCACATGCTGGCAGCTCATCCCTGGGGAGTTCAGCTGATTCAGTGACTGCTTAGGAAAAAATCACAGTGCAGCTGTTGGCCCACAGTACAGCACTTTAACCACTTGCAATAAAGAATAAATTAGCATATTCCCCGACAGCTTTACTATGTGTTTACCTATCAAATCCCTAAATGCACATGTTGCACCACGGCTGGAGGGCTGAGGAATGGAAATGCAGGTGTCTGTCAGCATTTGGAAAATATGATAGAGGGGACAGAAATCCCAGCCTTCAGCAGCTGCCATTTGCCATTCTGCTTCACCAGAGGAAGAGAGGTGCTGTTCAAAGTCTTGGCGATAGAGAACACATGCTGCAAAAATAAACCCAGGAAATCAGCAACCATCTTGGTGTCATCTTTTCCTGATGAGTTACTGCAGGGCCTGGAGGAAACTGCTGGCATCAAGAAGCTCCCAAACTCAAACCTCCAGGAGCAGAATGGACTGCAAGGATTTAAGATGGAGCATGGGGAACTCACTGGTTCCCTGTCCCAGCATATCCCAGCTGGAGCACAGAAGGGAATAGAGCCAAGCTGCTGCTGCAGGAGGAGCAGAGATGTCCCAGGGCACATCTCTCCCAGCAAGAAGCACCTGGGGGGTGGGACGAGGGTGCTGACTGCTGAACTTTCCACATGAGGGGACAGATTAGTCCAAAGACAGTATGCAGTTAGAGTTTGGGAAGCATGGCAACAAGGTAATTGATAGAAATTTAGTATAGTCCCCTAACACAATGAGTTGGCAGCTTGTCTGCCCAGCTGGGGATGGGTGCTGCTGAGGATACAGCAATGAGGAGCTGAGACACCCATGCTGTCCCCATACTGGGCTTTTTTGAAAGCAGCCATCTTTTGAAGAAAAGGGCTTAGTGGGTCCCTGCACAGAGCCCTTCTCGCATTGTCAGCCACCCCTGCCTTCCTGGGTATTGCCTGGCCTAGAGCTGGCCTCCCTGCCACAACTCTAGAAAATAACCCTGTCTTCTGAGCTCCCCTTGTTCCTTGGTAGGGTGTGAAACTGTATCCCTGCTCCGGGCAGGAACACGCTGGCTGAGCTGGGGTCCTTCCTGGCAGTGCAGAGCTACTGCTCCTCCACCCCAGGAGGAGCTGGCATGTGGCACAGAGGCATCTTAGGCCTTCTTACCATTCCTCTTTCATCCTCTCTTCACCTCCTCCCCTGTATATATTCTCCTGCTCCACTACCACCTCTGATCCTTTCCCACCTTCCTCTGTCCTCCCCCTTGCTTCTTGTTTTGTTGCGGTGCACACAGAGGCTAAGCTGTCCCTTTGCTTTCAGGAATATGACCCCTGGAAATCCTCGGACAGGATCTGCAGGCAGCTGATTTACCACCTAACCCCCCACTCGAAATGGTACCGGCACGGCATGCCCCGGAGGAAGTCCCAAGTGTGGTAAGCAGCCTGTGGGGGACAGTGTGGATGGGCACAGAGGGGGATCTGCCAGGAGGAACTGTGCTGCAGCCAAGTACCATCCCGGCCTGCCACTACTGCCCTTCTCAGACAAAGGTGGGGCTGAAAACCTGCACGGCAGCCTCTGCTCAGTCTCTTAGAAAACAGTAGAAAAACAGCACGGGGTCAGTGCCAACCCCCCCTCTGCCCAATCTGGTTTGCTATTTACTCCTCTTTATGTAGTCTTACAGTTCCTCAACCTCTCCCAAGTGCATTGAAGTCAATCCCACTGATTGCACAGCACAAGACAACACTCCCGGCAGGGCTTGCAGGGTTTTTGGCCCTAGGAGCATGGCCGCAGCTGGCAGCCTTGCAGATACATGCACCCATGTGCCGAGCTGAGCTGGCCCCCAGCTCTGCATCCTACTTTGTCCTTGTTTATGCCAGTAAAACTTCCCTGCCTGCGAAGAAGGTCTGCCATTACAAGGCACTCCCAAAGCTGATCACCCCATTCAGCAGGACCGCTTTGGGGTGGCTGGCAGAGAGGTGACCGTCCTTACTTACCTCCCCACTTCTCTGCTAGGACCAGGTGAGGGACCTGAGATGATGCAGTGCCTTACGCATGGGAACCCAACTCAAGGCACATTGGCCACAGACAGCTACCGGATGGCAGCTGCTTTCCACTACTACAAACATATTCAGACACCCACACTTGTTCTCTCCTTGACACTTGCTGGCTTTTCTAACCAGATAAAGAGCAATCCCTGCTTTTAAACCCACCCCTTCTCTCCTCATTTTCTTCGAGCAAAGCCTGTTCCTGTGACACCGATCACCAGTGCTGAAGACAAGACAGAGAAGTGACTAAGAAAAGAGGAGCTCCTGTCAGCCCCATTAGCTTCACAGGAATAAATGCAGGATTGGGTAAAAAGAAATGCAAAATTGGCAGCACTCTGAGAATAGCCTTGGGCTTTGCTGAGACTTTCAGAGTCTTTGATGCATGGGTCAGCAACTTAAAATCCCCCATGGGAACTGACATTTCCATTGTACGTTTCATTCTGGCTCAGAGGCAGATCCCCAGTGCATCTTAAGGAATAAAATCCCTAATACCGTGATTTCCAGACCATCTGCCTCTCATACCTGTAGCCTCACTTTGCCACCAAATCTGAGCACTCCGAGTTTCAGTGCTCTCATCCCCAGCACCCCACAGGGCAGGACTGTTCGTTCCAGTTTGCAGGTGGGAATCACAGCACAGAACAAGACCGAGGGACCAGAGCTGAGCGAGTCCTTTTCCAGATCCACTCAATTAGATGACATTGTCCTTATGGGATCCTGCAGAGCACTGAAGATGCAGGATACAGAGAGCAGGTCTGACCTCATCCTTGTCCCCTCCCAAGACAGAGAGGCTTAAAGATAAGTGCTGGAGACAGGGAGAGCTCTACCGAGTGTGGCTGTCTCCGTTCCTTTCCAAGCTCCCTTTTGCTGAAACCCAGCCTGATTCTGGTTTTCCAAGTGAAAAATCCCTCCCTGTCGCTACTAACTCAGCCCTCTGCCTCCATACTCCTGTTTGCAGGCAGAACAGACCTCTTCTCCAGTTGGACTGTCAAACTGGAAGTGTTTCCTCTGATTGCACAGCCTGAGGAGAGCAGAGGACTGCCTGCTGCAAACTCATCACTTACTAACAACAGACAGAGGACATCTGTGGCCAGAGGAAGAGCTCTGGGGCCTGTGAGCCCAAATCCCACACAGAGGGGTCAGGCCCTAAGTATTGGCCAGGTACAGTGCAGCGCATCGTGAGCACAAGCAGGGAGAGGGCAACAAGGCAACGCGTGATGGAGGGCAACATAGGTCTAAAACGGGCAGCCCTGCTGGGCAGCCAGCCCCGATGCAAGGTGTTACATAAGGCACAAAATAATTTTGATTAAATATTAAACAGCAGAGCTTCCTCTTTGAAGACTGGAGAGGAACTGGTTTGCAGTTTGCAGCAAAAGGCGCCTGCAGAGTTGGCTTCTGAGGCCGCTGCAAGAAAATGGATGTTGCCAGTAGCAGGAAGGCAAGAAATAGCTGCTTCAATTTGGAGATATCAGGGCCTAATTTTGTCCAGCCAGGCTGTTTTTAACCTGATCTGGATTCTCTACTTCCCTCTGTCTGCTAGTGGGAGTATTTTACTATAATCTCTGTTTCTGAACCTGTGCCCTTAGCTTGTACCCTTCCTGCCGTCAAGGTCCTGTAAAAAACATGGGTGTAGCAGCAATACTTTGAAGGCATTTCTAAAGTCTAGCAGGGATTTGGGACAGCAGGGAGGAATCAGTGCATGGAGACCACATTCAGGAACTGAATTCTGCTCTTGCTTTTGCAGTGTCCTGGGCTTTGGCTTCTGGCTTTCGCAGAGCTGAAGCGGGACCCCCTTATTCTCTTCTGAAATGCGATTTCTGCTTTCTGGCAGCATGTCAGGTGGGCCCTGGAGATAATTAACAAGCCCAGCCATACAGAGAGCTTAGAGCATCTGCCAGGTTTTAATTACGTTTGGGCTGTTATGGCGATGAGGTATGGGAGATGGAAAGGACCTGCAATACTGGAGCCAGATCACGCATCTGGTGTCCCTCCCCACTGCCAAATAGCAAACCAGCAGGTCATAAACAAACTAAGTGTAGTTACATCCCCATCTACTCTCAGTAGGACCCAAAACATCCAGCAAGTACAAACCTAGGCCACCCATGAACTGATAAAGCAGAAAGGCTAAGATACGTTTCTTCAAGCACTCCTGTTTCGATACCCAGGGCAGAACAGAAACGGGGAAGGAGAAAGCTTATTGCAGCACAGTGGACTCAATGCAACAGCAGCTGAAGCGAGTAGGAGAGATCCAGCCCAAGCTGTGTCTGGTTTCTCTGCTTGATTAAACCGTCAAAGGTGATACTGGAAGGCAGTTTGCCCTCTGCATCCTTGTACAATGAAGGGTCAGCAGTGTCCCAGCTGTGCAGTCACCCAAAGAGACTATTGCAGCTGCCCAGGTGATACTCAGACAAGTTTGCCACACTGAAAGCAAGGGGTTCAGTTCTCCTTTCCTGCAAAACCCTGTCTCAGATCTGCAGCTTCCACCCCACGCAGATGACCCCACTTGGGTTGACTGCCTAACCAACCAGGGAAGGTGAGCTCTTGGGGGACTTACTCTGGGGGTTTTAAAATTGAAAACTCAAAAGCTGGAGGATAAGATTTCCACAGCAGGGACCAGCATGACTTTACTGCACAATTTTCAGTCCCTTATATCCTAATGGGAATTCAGTTTTAGCACCATTTTACAGTTGTATAGATCACTCACATTTAATGAGCAGAATACATCTTAGAATGTTTTATAACTCCAGCTTCGCTTTCTTATTAAATTGACATTTATAGTGTAAAGAGTAATGGATTAAGAAATGCTTCTCTACACAGCCATAGGCTTTTTAGGCTATCAACACCACTTCTGTAGAATTCTGACAGATGCAGAATTTTGGGGTATTATTAATTCTTGTTTTCAGAAATCTTGAGGCCTTCTGCAATGCTGAAATAAGGAAAACTGCATGTGCTAGTGCAAGTGCCACCATCTGCCTCCAGAATAGGGCTGGACCCAGAGGGTGTATTACTTTGAGGGCAAGACACACTGGACTGCAATTCAGAGTGGAGAGGGAGAAGAGTATCAGGTGAAGACAGCCTTTGTCTGGAGAGCTGGATCACAGCCTAGTACTGCCATTGGATTACAACTGAGCTGTCTTGGCAAAGCCATGTCAGGTAACCTTATGTATCTTCCACTTGCATCATCCCCAGAGCTGGCGACTTCAGTGTAACTAGAATCAGAGAATCAGAGAATGTGTTGCGTTGGAAGGGACCTTTAAAGGTCATCTAGTCCAACCCCCCTGCAGTAAGCAGGGACATCTTTAATTAGATCAGGTTGCTCAGAGCCTCATCAAGCCTGGCCTTGAATGTCTCCAGGGATGGGGCCTCTACCACCTCTCTGGGCAACCTGTTCCAGTGTTTCACCTCCCTCATTGTAAAGAACTTCATCCTAACGTCTAATCTAAACCTACCCTGCTCTAGTTTAAAACCATTGCCCCTCGTCCTATCAACTACTTCCTTTCTTGAGGGCAAAGGATCAAACCTGAATCCACAAAGCATGCAGGCAGTAAATACAGAATAATCTTTACAATCAGAGTATTCCTGGCACAAAAAAAAAACAAACCAGATTTTTCACACAGTGGCTGGTTCTGGAAGAGCAATGGCAGTTGTGTGTGTGGAGTTAATCACTCCTAAACTGTATGTATCTGGGCTGTCCTTTTTACAAGTCTCACCACAGTTTTACTTTGCTTATCTGAGTGAATTTCATCTTGGCTAATCCAAAGGTGGGTGGAGAACAGAGCATCCCTTCTGGGCTCATTGCTCTGTTTCTCAGTTATTGATGTGCATTGCTCAGACATCGCAGCATTAGATGCACTTTTAAAATGCAATGAAAGCACTTCTGTCTAGAAGACTGCAAGGAAACAGCTCTAAAGGGCTTTTTTTTTCCCCCTTGAAAACATCACTCAGGGCTGCAGATGACAACTCTGGCAGATTAGATCCTAGCCTTCACATGGCATGAGGTGAATATTAACCACAGCTTTCTGTCACCCTTATGCAACCAGGCAAATAAGCACCATCGTTCCCGCTTTAGAGATAGGAAGTTAGAGAATACCAGTCAGTTAACTAAAGCCACATGGCAATAGTCATATTGTAGGAATAGTACAGGAACTGCCCCACACAATGTTTTCAAGAAGCTGCTGCTCAGAGAGATGTCAGCTGAACAGACATGAGCTGGTGAATAAGTTGCAGAGAGAGGCAGAAACTGTCTCCTCATTTTACAGGGCAGAGAGTCCCAAACACTACCCGTGATCAGGGTTTCCAGCAGCGTCGAGGGGCAGGTACATCTGCAAAGGTTGTTAGAGATGGTAGAAAGGGTCATCCAGCAGCTTGACACTGCCTTGTCACAGATCAGAAGAAAAAGTCCAAGACCAGCAGGCAGGAGAAGCAGGACGCTTTGACAGAGAGCTAGACGACGAACGAAACAGTGAAGGTTGGGTGGCAGATTAAAAGGAATCAGCAGAGACCTTGTGCCTGCATTACACTTACACAGTTGAAGGTCTGACAGGGACATCCCTGCTCATTGCAGGGGGGTTGGACTAGATGACCTTTAAAGGTCCCTTCCAACTCAAACTATTCTGTGATTCTATGACATGGGCCAGTACATGACATTTACAGTGAGGAGGCAGCATTATTCCCCTAAATAACAAGGGGAAAACAACCAGAGGTCTTGGACAAATCAAGCAGCAGCAGGAAGAAGGCCAAGGGTTCACAGCCCTCTTGAACACACCTTCAAGGACAGAGTGAAGATGACAGCAGAGCCAGGAGGAGAGGCGCTCAGCTGCATCAACACCTACAGATATCCATGTCCCACCCCAGTTGCAGAGGGGGGGCAGTAGGAGAAAGGCTACCTTTGCACTCCCTTCTCACCACAGTGAGGGATCAGAAGAGCTTGGGCACGTGGATGGGGACGTGACTAAGGGACTTCTCATGGAATTGACCTGTTTGTGCACTGCCTCCATCTTCACAGAGGTGCTGGGTCCAGCCTCACACTAGCTTGGGCTGGGTTAGTCTAGGTCAGTGCTTTTTTGAGGCTTCTCTTTCCTTTTTCGTGTCTCACTAGAGGCAGCTAAAGCCAGCCCTGCACAGCAGCACCCTGTGCCACAGGGAAACAAAGCAAGCAGATTATGCTAAATAGGCGATTAAAAAGCCCAGAGTCCATCCCCTAATCACTGCTCAAGGCAGAGGTGCCATCTAGACATGCCTCTCACTAGGTTCTATGGAAGGAAGAGCAGCCAAGAGATACCTGACTCATGGCTAATTAGCCACTACTGGCAGTGCCTGTTAATGAAGGAGGGGATGCACAGTGATGGGACTCTCTGGCATCAGGAAAAATGTATATTTGGAGGCAAATTAAACATGAAAATAAGAGGAGGAAGGGGAGAAAGCTGGTGATTGCCCAGAGAGACAGGCAAGGAGTAGCGGGCATCTGTCATGACTGAAATCCTATCTGACTCTTACTGTCTCCTCCCAGCCTCTCTCCCTACCATGGAAGACAAGGAAATGAGGCTGGGACTCCAGGAACCTGGACATTCTTGGGCTGAACAAGCTCCTCCAAATCCCACAAAGCTAACGAGAGGCCAAGCACCACTGCGGCTCCTGCCAGTCCCACCAGAGCAGCAGTCTGAACACCTCTTCCCTGCAGCCACCAAAGAATTTAGCTGATGAGCAAGAAATCAGAGGGATTCAGTGCTAATAAAAAAAATAAAATGTGCTGAGCCCTCAGCTTCATGGACTCAAAGAAGGACCTGGAAGAGGGCCTAAGGGTTAGGTCCCTTGGGACAGGTCCTGAAGACAAAAAAAATAACAATTAATTTCAGGTCCCCTAATTGTTTCATCTCAGGACAGCTCTGAATTTGCTTACATTAGCTGAGTTCCTAGGAGGCAGCAGCAGTGACTGAGCCGTACGTGGGGAGAGGAAGATTTTTATCCCAGAAAAAAGCCAAGGGAGGCGCAAGATGGTTTTATCCCTTTCCCAGTCCACATTATTGATTGAGAGATAGAGAGCTTTCTTCTGACACCTGCAGGTCCCTCAGGCCCCTATGCTGTCTGGACTGATCCTGGGTGGATCTCGCATGGTCAGGCTCGTGGTGCAGCCTGGGGACTGCTGGCTAATGCCCACTGAAGAGTAGAGTTGGCACCTAGGGAAGAGTTAATTGGCAGTGAGGGTGGGAGGCAGGCTTCCTGCACATCAGTGGGAGAAAGGCCAGACTCCAAGGAGGGAGTTGGGAAAGACACAAGGGAAAACTTGTTTCACGTGAGAGAAACAAGGAGATGTACCTAGAAGAGCTCTCATCCCTCAGCAGGGCTGGACAAGGGTTGCAAACAGGGCACTGATCCCCTATAAACAGGAGGACAGGCAGGCACCATTCCTCACTGGATGCTGCATCTAGCTCCAGGTGGGCAGAAGGGGACAGCCTTCCGATTGCCCTTGCTTCTTGCTCAAAGTTTCACAGGATTTCTTACTTGCAGCCATTTCGCCAGCATCTGAGGGAGTGGGGGTTTGTTTCCTCTCTAAGCTTGCTGCAGATAATACAAACACAGTCTGCTTCCCTGCATCCAGGGTCCAGATCCTTGTTAGATGCAAATCCCCACAATTATAAATCCGCACACAGCACCAGTTGCAGTAGCATTAGGTTAATCCAGCCTCCAGTGCTTTGCAGTCCTCTGCCCACAAGTCCCATGGGCATCAAGAGCCATGTCGCTAAGTAGCTGTTTTGTCTCGTACAAAGAAAAAAAAGCTTCTGCAGCTGAAGCAATCTTTAAGCCTATTTTACTTGCAGAAATTAGGGGATAATAGATGACCCATTTCCCTGGAAATAAACCTGGCATTTTCTCAGCTGCCGCAGAAGTGTCTGAGAGCCTGGGGTTCTGCCTTGTGCCTGCTCCCCCCCTCCCCACCCCTGCCACACCAAGAGAAACAGAGCTTAGCAGAGCTCAAAAGAAAAAAAAAAAAAACAAACAACCAAGTGCCAGATAATTCAGAGTAAAGCATCTACCCACGTCTCCCTGCCCCTTTTCTGACAGCAGATATATTGACCTCTAAAGCAACAGAGGAGAATGAGTGGTCAACTATTCTGCGCCCTGCCCCAAAGATGGTATTTCGCTGCCCAGGAACACCAAGGAGGCGAGCTGCCAGCGTTGAGAGCATGCGGCGGGTCTCATGCTTCAGCACTTACCAGAGAGCTGAGGGCCTGGCTGCAGCATTAGGGGCTGTGTCCACCAGGGCAAGGCTTCTACAGACACATCCCTACAAGAGGCATTTTTACAGGCAAGAGAACAACTTTAAACAGAGGAGGAGCCCCCAGTGCTGAGACAGGAGGCCCAGAGTCACCCTGGAAGGTACAGCAATGAGGGCGAAAGGAAGCAGCAGAAAACACAGGAAAGGAAAGAAAAACAAGCCAGCAAAGGAGGGAGGGAGGGCCCTGGCACAGCACAGGAGGCAGGAGGGTTTAAGCACATTCAGCCAGGAGCAGTCCAGTCTGGAGAATCAATTACAGGAAGATGATTTGTCTGCTTGATTAAGGCCTCCTTGGGGTATTGGCTTGTTGCTGGGGTGCGCAGCAGAAGGTACCTGCTCTGGCCAGAGCAGGATCCATGACTTATTACTGCAGTCCCTGCATAGCAGCCTACAGGAGGGGAAGCTTAGCAGGCGGAGACAGACAAGCACATTGCATTTGTCCTCCTGACATTTTCCCTCAGTTATCACTGTCTGCACTCGGAGCCAAGTCACTCCAAAGGGGACCCCAAGAGCCAAAGTTGCCCCCGTTAAGAAAGCTGCTGCTGCAGGCACAGCAGGGAAAACGGCACCTGAATGCTGAGGCCCGGCAGAGGGAGCGGTGCCGGCTCAGACGTGCCCTCCAGTGGTCCCCACTCCAGACCGGTTCCCATCCCAAACTGGAAGCTCCAAGGCTTGTTCCTTGTAGCTTTACAGTAGGAAAGTCAGAGGAGGCTTTGCACAGACTCAGATAAGGCTTGGGGCTGCGGGGGGGGGGGGGGGGGGGGGGGCCCAGCCCCCGGGGGGGTCCCTCGGGCCTGGGGGGTGTGGGGTGCCGTGGTGGTTGTGCCGNCCCCCCCCCCAGGATCTGCCATGGGTTGCCAGCACTGGGGAAGAGACTTTCCAGGAGCCGTAGGCTGCGTTTGCACAAAACGGGCAGTTTGCACAAAACTACAGTCTTGCTTGTATGCTTGTTTATCCTGTATCCCCTCACACCCCCAAAGTCTTACTCTAAACCAATACAGGCCAGTGAAGGCTTCTGTCTCATCTCTTGTACCAGCCCCTGCTGGATTTAGGGGATTATTTCCCCTATGCAGTCAAGATTCATTTCCTCCTGCTTAATCCAACCAATATGAACGCATACCTCCACTGTGCATTTAATGCTTCATTTTGCTGGAACAAGTACTCCATATCAAACACTGAGATAAACAGCTAAACAGGGAGACCTGAGACTCTTCCAGCTTTGAGGCCAGTCCCTGCCAGATTTTGTACAAGTTGAACCCTCTTTTGTGGTAGATTGTGCTACACCACTGCCAGTAGTTAGTGACAAACTATTAAAAAAAAAAAAGCACACATTGTTTTCCAGGGAGAGTTGAGGAAATACAGCTCCCAGGCAGCCTGGGCCGATATCAGGCATCCCTTGGATTAGCAGGAAAGGGGAGGCTATCCCAGTGCCATCCAGACTGCAGCAAGTACAGTTCACAACTCCTACTGCTATTGCAGCAGCTAAGAGAACCACACCACTGCTACAAGCAATGTGACTGATTAATTCTTCACAATCCTGTCTGTGGGGCCCTGATACCATATTCAAGTGAAGGCCCTTTGGAGAATTCAACTTGTGTGCTTTCAGGCCAATTATAATTGACCAGTACATCCATCTCTGCTGTTTGATGGTACAGACAAGCACCGCTCCCCTTGCTCCTCCTGTAATCCACTGAGGAGTAGCCTGGGTCACATAAAGTGTAAACATTTAGTAACTAATACATAAGGCTCTTTTAAACCTTTAGGTCTGAATATAAGTTATTCCATACTGTTACTACCTCTCTACCACGAGAGCTCATTAGCTTAAATGCATGCTTGCAGATACAGCCTCAGCCTTGCACAGCAAATTCCCACAGGAAGCACAAGGACACATAGAAGTAGCCTGAACAAAGTGCTGCTAAACCCAGAGCAGGAATTTGTGGGCTTAAGAATTGACAGGGCAGGCCATGAGGTCTTTCGAAGTCACGCTCCTCCAAGGAAGCGCAGCTACAGGTTTGTCAGTGTTGAATGTGTCTGTCAGGGGCTGTTGCCTGCAGCGGTGCACATTTATTCACTTGTATTATCACATGCTCAGAGGAGATTATTAAGGACTGAAATTTCCAGGATGCTATGGAAGCAAAGGTATAGAGGCAGCATCACATCCTCTACACAACTACAGAAGGGCCTGGCAACACTAAGGCTTGTAGGGACGTTCTCACCTGCCACGGGAGCTCCTGCGGTGCTGCAGCCTCCTCCAAGGAAATTGCATGTCCCCATGTACCCATTGCTGCCAGGGACTGGCTGTGCCACAGGTGTGCAGGACACTACAGAGAGCCAGATAGGAAGAGTGGGGACCTTCAAATTGGTGGTTAATTCTTAACCCACCCTGCTCCTCCCAAGCTCAACAAGGCACTTACAGACCCACTGGGCACATGATTAATGACACTAGTGGGGGTCCTACTAGGGCTCTTATGTCCTTAAAGCAAGATGTGTCTGAAAGGACAGCAAGACTAATATCATTTACACTAAGGGATTAGGTTTTCACATGTTACACCAAAACATGTTTCTACTCAATCTTGCAACATATCCCCACCAGCTTCCATAGCCCCACAGCTCCCATTTCTTACAGCACTCTCACAAACCCACAGTCCATCATAAAACTCCACGTCCCACTCCCTTTGCATACCCAACAGCCCCATAGCACAGCTTTGCCTGCTTGTACAGCTTGCCTACCTCCTCCTCACTCCACTTGCCAGGCAGACAGCAGAAGAAATGGCTGAAACCACCTCACTAGATTTCTTTTAGCACCTTTATGCCCTCCCCGCCTCCTCACAGCTGCAGCAGATCCCAGATGATCTGCTGACCACAGAGACCCAAATAGGCAGCCACTGGTACTGCTTACTGACTAAGTGCTGCTTGGGAAGGCTTTTAAAGGGACATGCAGTAAATCTACTCCTGGAGAGCTGTTTGCCTATAGATTGTTTTCCTGATAAAATACCTGTTTCTCAGCTTTTTAACACTGCGGTCCTCTGCAGTAGCCCTGCAGTACGGTCTGTTTGCAACAGACCCTGGTGTTCACCTGGAGAGGTGGCACACAAACAGCCCGCACACAGTGCAAACCAGCACACTTGGAAAGTTTTCTTGCCTTGGTTATTTTTGCTTTCTGTGCACGAGCATCTGTACATGCACATACAGACAAACCCTTTGAAATGTACTCGTGGAAGACACTTTAGCATCCTATGTTTAGCCAGTTCTGGCAAAGTTTATGTGTAAGTGTTGAGAATATTCAGGAAAGTCCCAGGACACAGTCTGCCCAGAGGCATGGTGCAATCATTGTGCTTGTTTCCCAAATGAGCTCCGTTAACCCTTTGCTTAATGTTCTGGCCCATGTTCTTAATGAGTTCTTCCCTGTCCTCACGTGATCTGTCACTTGGATGAGAGATGGATGAGAGTGGTCCCCGTAATGATGTCTCTACCCCTTTCCATCATTAGCCTGAAGACGAGCCTGCAGAAGAAGGTGAGCCAGGACTCCATGGATTTGTCAGGGATCCCCCTGACCATGCGGGATGTCCACCGCATGGCCTACTACCTGCAGAACAACGGGGACCGCCTCACCTCTGTGGACCTGAGCTTCACCGAGCTGAATGACGACATGGTGCGCCTGCTGCTGCCCTTCCTCTGGGCACTACCCAGGCTCACTCACCTTTCCCTCAATGGCAACCGACTGACACGGGCGACCATGAAGGAGCTGACTGACACCATGAAGGACATGAACAAGTTCCCTTGCCTGGCCTGGGTTGACCTCGGCAACAACGTGGATGTCTCCTCCATGCCACAGCCATTGCTCGTGGGCCTGCGCAAGCGCCTCAGCCAGCAGACCACGTTGCCTACCATCTATGAGGCGCTCGACTGTGACTCGGAGATCTCCAGCGGGCACGAGGGCAGCCAGCCAGAGGACGAAGCAGCAGGAAGCCCCCCGCCACGTGCTTTCTCTCAGCAGGGCTGCGAGAGGTGACTGGACAACAGGCCAGCACTGGCACACTGAAGCCACTCCAAGGAGACGTCTTGAGTACAAACATCAAGCAGAGGGCCGGCTTTACCAGCTTCCTTTGGCTCTTTTCTCTCGCCTTCCCTGACATCTCCCCCCCACCTTGCTGTGAGACAAAAGCCTGTCGTCCCCCCACAACGTGCTCCGCTCCCTCCCCTCACTGCCAAACCCATCGCCCACGTTCCAGAGAGGAACCAGTGACTTACAGTGAACCTGGTCCCCAGGCAGGGTCTCACTGGAAGACGGAAAAAGACCTGTCGGAGTCAAGAATATCCTCCAGCAGCCATTGGGTTGAGGGAAAGGGATGGGGGGGAACCTAAAACAGAAACAGGCTTGTAGTTTACTTCCTTTCTTCCTTTTCCTATGCACCTTGGAAACCTTGGGACCTGCAGCCTTGAGTGTGAAAGGAGGTACCCCAAGAGCCTAGCTGCTGTGGAGCTTAGTTGAAGGGCTCAGAGACCAGAGCTGGAGCCCGGCAGTGTGTCTCCCTCTTGTGTCTGGCTCCTTTTGTTTTGTTTTTTTCCTATTGTGTGTTTTGTATTAACATCTGAACAAAGGGACTTGGTCAGAGACCATTGGATTGCATAGGCTGGGGCGGACACATGGCTTGGAACTGCAGCATCAGGATATTTGCTGTGTGACCGGGGTGAGAGGGAGGGGAAGGAGGTATGTGTTGGTGGGAGCATGGGGGATGGGATGAGTTGGGATGGGATGGGAGGAGGGGGGAGGAGAGGGAGGGGGATCAGTCTTGTGGATTAGCAGGATTGGTTTCAAAAACTATGCTTTTGAACTACAAGTTCCAAGTGAAATTGAGGAAAAGCAGACAGCTAAGCGCATAACTGTGGCACTAGAGGAGCAAGCAGTGAACGTGCCAGAGGTGGGCACTTCCCAAACTAAAGCGCAAAGCTTTGGCTCCTCATGGCCTATTTTATACCTCGGAATACAGACATGACGTGAGCAGCGGCATCACCATTTCCAATGCTGTCCAAAAACCAAACCACTGATGCAATATTTCTAGTGTTTTCCACATTGCTCATGCTCTATGTAAACGTAATAAACAGTTCTCTTGGACACGAGCGTGAAGCACTATGGAGTCTGAGTGTCTGGGTTGTTCACAAACTGAGCCAGCAGCCCAGACACTGCAAGAATATGGACCAGGAGTCCTCTTGCAGTGCCTGAGCCGTGTGGGTACCATTCAGCTGGTACCCTTCACATTGGTGGGAGCGGTTCATTCCTCTAAGGAAAGTGAAACATGGGTGCTCATTTGTGGTAGGCTGCCACCCTTCGTGTTGCAAGGTGCTGATACAAATAAACTGATCAGACTTTAGCTGATAAGCCAAGTCCTCTCAATTATCTGTCCCCCCCAGGAATTCAGAGAGCAGATTATGTTTTTGAAAGAGTTAAAAGTTAAAGAAATCGGACATATAAAAACCCCACATAAATCCTGGCCCTCCTGAATTATCGATGGTAATTTTGCCTTTCTTTGCTGATTCTCTCTGCGAGTCTCAACACACATAAGCAACTCTCATATACTAAGCCGCGCAAATCCACATGAAATAGATACACCTTTCATGCTCCTTGCTGATTTTACAAGACATTGCAAGAAGCAAATCAGCGATATTTATCAACTGATGTATCCCCTTTGGACCAAAAGTGTGAGGGCACTGAAAGGCATCAGTGTCTCTGATCAACCGCCAAAAGCCCCAAATAAATCCAGTCCCCTGAGGAAGAAAGCTGTGTTTAGAGACACTGTGCTGAGTATTACGACCTGAGACTGCAAATGCTGGACCCAGTTCTGTTCGCACTCCAGTCACGGGAGCAAGACCTCATAACCTTCATGTTCTTAACTTGCAAACAGGAGTGTTGTAAAGTCTCTGTCCTGCTCACCAAAAAGAGCAGAAGATCTACCAAGGTAAAGCAAATACCAGGCCAGGTGCCAGCTGCCCCATCCCAGTGGAGGTGGAAGAGAAAAGGCCCTGAGATAGCCAGAATACGATGTTTGGCCAGGAGGATGGCGAACAGGGCATGCAATGTAGCCAGGTCCCAGCACAACCCAAGGTGGGAAGGGAACATGTGCTCCCCTGCACACTTGTCACCCAAACCCACTTTTTAGCCCTTCCAGTGAATCTGGAGAAGTGGAATAATTTCTGTGGCAAAGACTGTGTTTGGGGAGCATGAGATTGTTTTGCAAAAGACAAAACAGAGCTGCTCAAGTGACCATTCCCATTACTGGGGGAAGGGCCGTGCTGCTTCCAGAGGTCACCGCCTGCCTCTCTTCTCACAACTCGTTTTTCTCTTCTCAGTGTGGTATCTGTTTCCTCCCCTGCTGTGGAAGAGATGGTATTAATTTTTTCTTTTTCTTCTTTTCCTTCCAAAATACCTTTCAGCAAAAATGAAAAGCGTTTCAAATGTCAGCAAGCTCTGCTTAAACTCTTACAGTCTAAGCAGAGCAGCACTCTGTGCCAAGAAGAAAACTCAGGCACGAAGCATTTAAATGAAGGCTTGGAGCCGCCTGGTGAGTCAGTGGCATCTCTAGAAAGAGGGAGCAGGGGTGCTGAGCATTCAGTCTTTGGCTCTGAGCACTGTGTCTGTAAGGCTCTGCATCAAGGCATCTTCACAGCTTTTCCGTAACAGTGGCACACCCCCACAATGAGGCAAGACCCGCAGCGTGCAGCCCACCACTGATGAAGCTCTTCCCTGCAGAGTCCCTGGCCCAGCCCCAGGGAGGATCTGCACAGCCTGTTTCCAGCCCTGCTGAAAGTTGTGTTTTTGGTTCGAGCTGTGCTAATCAGCAGGATGGAGATGAGACATTCAGCCCCTTGCAAGGGAATTCTGTGCTAATCGCTGGCGATGCCTGGCTGCCAGTTGGCAGCTCCAGGAGCTGGAGATAAAGCATGGCTTGAAACAGACTGGTTCAGCTGAGCAGCTGTGGGATCTGTGTTTATTCCTCTATGTGCACTAGGTTCCTTTGCCATAGAAACCTCCCCACGGAGAACTGGTTGTGAATAAATACATGTAAATTCAAATTATGAGGTCCTGGCCCAGCAAACTGCCACTGGTTCTTGGATGAACTCTACTGGGCTGCAACTTAGCTGGGGAGAAACTACCACAGCACACCCGGCTGTTCCCTGCCGGCTCCTGGCTGCACCGGCAGGTGAAGGACTCCGGTGAAGGACTCTGCGGGAGCACAGCGGTGTGCTTCCAGCTCCAGAGCTGTGAAGTGCCCTAGTGTCCCCTTTTCAGAGGAGATGACCTGGCGGCCCCAAATTCAGAGGAAGCCGAGTTCACAAACGAGAGAGGATGATGCAACCCAAATGAGCCTTTCCTTGCAATGAATGAGAAAGCTCAGGGCTCTCAAAAGGGATTAAAGGGATGAGCTGCTAATTCTGGTCTCCTCGCTGATACCCAGAGGCATCAGCTTTGTTACGCTCTTAAATCAGGGGATGCCTGCCCTGCAGTGAGCCTCTGTCTCCTGCTAGGTAACGCAGCAGGAGAGATGGATCCTTGTCATACTGAATACTCTCCTCAGTAGGTACTTGCTGGTGCAGGGCTTGTAAGCTCAGCTGCTTAAAGCAGCACACGCACCTCAGTATCAAGGCTCATACAGCCAGCTATCTCCAGCATTTGCAGTTTCCCAGCCTCCCTCCCACCCTCTCCGTGCAGGATGCAGATGGTCAGCCTGCGATGGGACCTATATCATGTAGCAGAGAAGAAGCTGCAGCTACACGGGGTAGTATCGCAGCCCCTTCTCCACTCCTGACCTGCCACCAGGTGATCAGTCTCACAATAGATCTCAAAGTGAGACATTTAAGCACGCCTTTCAAAAGCCGTCTTCTGGAAGGAGAGGTCATCAGGTGCAAAGCCATGCCACACCTCCCCACCATCTCATTTTTCCCAGGCTTTATAAAATACCCACCCCCAGAAAACCCTCCTCCTCCTGGGGTTGCTTGGTCCCTTTTCAGGGAGCCAGGTGCTGAGCGGCACTCCGGGTAATGAAGCCATTGGGCCGGAGAGCAGAGGGAAGAAGGAACAGGCCAGACCTTTTCAGTTACTCAAACAGAAACGCGCTTGTTCCCTCCCTACCTAACTGAACAACGCCTTCCTCGCTCCTCCATCCTTTATTTTGCCTCAGCCTCTGACCACAAAACCCAGGGTAACCATCTTAGCATGCTTCAGGTAGCAGTGTGCCTAGCACAGAGGCCACCACAAGCCTCCCTCATTCCTGTGACTCTGTCTAAATAACTGGTAATCCTTTTGTTGAGGTAAGGAGGCAAAAAGCAGCTGGAAGCACAGGCTTGTCTGATCTATTTTTATTTCGCACACTTCAAAACCTGTCAAGGCCTTTCTTTTCTGCACTGCCAAGGCTCTTCTTTCAACTTGCAACTCCTTCCTCATCACAAGCACTTGGAAGATAAAGGAGTTTGCGCTCTTTGGGGCAGGCTGACAGGCTCCTTAGTGTACGGCTGCTGACAAAGATGACAAAATAGAAATTGTTTCCTCTTAAGAAAGCAAACAAGGGAGGATTAAGCATTTGCCTTTAGAGATCACTCTGTCCACCACCAGATCACGTTTGTTTCACGGGTCAGAAGAGGCAGTGGTGTGTCTCCATGCGAACTCCTGTCACTACACTATCTTGCCAGCGCAGCAGGTATAGCAGCCTTCAAGGGCAGCTGGCGGAAAGCCCAGCCACCCCAGCTCCGAGCAGTTGGGGACGATTATCAATGGCCAAGAGAATCTGTTTTGCAGTTTACTGGCATTAAACAAGTGCTCTTGAAATAGATGCAATAGCTGGTTTAAGGCTGCCAAGAGGTAGTTCACAGAACAAAATAGACCGGAACACTCTCAGCAGAGGCCAGCACTCTGGGAAGCCATGACCGCATCTTGATCTACTTTGAGACACTAAGTACTCGATTATGAATTTCTTCTGTTCCTCTCCGACTTGACAGCATTCCAGTTCAGTGATGCCGATTCAAACCCCACAAAACACAATAACCACACGGTAACTCTTCCCCAGGAGAAGAGTGAAGAGGGAAGTCAGCCTTTCTTCCACGTGCGTTTACTCCTTTTCCCAAAGCCCAGCACTCCCCCTGCTGCATCCAAACTGGCCTCAAGCAAATGAGCCACAAAAACACTGACGTTTCTTTCCCCAGCATCAGGTTTATTCAGCTCGCGTGCAGGCGTGTCACAAGGGTGGAGGACAGATACTTTGCTGCTTACAGATCAGCCAGTTCCTCCACTTCTGGGAGGATTATTCCTCCCAGTCCATTTTTGAGGCAATCTGCCCCAGGTTGGATACAACGATGGGAAGCATTTGGCAAGCTATCGAACACCTACGTGGGCCTTATTCAACCTGTGTAATGCCCCTGAAACACGTGGGGATCTCATCAAGCACAAACGCGGCACAGAAATCTGGGAAAAGGCACTTCCCCAGACCAGCAGCAGCAGCTGCCGTTGGGTCTCCACGTCAGACTTCTGAGCGGAGCTTTGCTCTTGATCCCCTGAAATCTTTTGGTTTGCAGAGCCAACAGTTTGACGTGTGCACCTTTGTCTGAACTCTGCTGCAACTGAATAACCGAGTAAGTCAGAACCAAACCGCTCACTTTACCAGCAGTTTTGGGGGGTTTTAGTTTTTCAGAAACTGCAGTTGAAACGGAGCAAAATGGAGGGCACCAAAGGAACAGCTTTGACGTGCAACCAGATACTCAAGAGGCAACAGCCCAGAGGGTCTCCAGCTGTAAGGTCCCCTCGCCTGGGTCTCAGCCCTGGACTGTCCCATCCCTCAGCTCCAGTATGAATATGGGTAATTTAGAGAGGACTGCCCTGTGCCTCCTGCCTGCCCACTGCTGACAGCACGAGGACAACAGGAGCGATCGGCCATTTTTGTCACCTTCTGAACTGAAAGGTCAGGAGCAGAAAAGGCGGCAGCATCGCCTCAGTTTTTGCACTGCTGTGCTGTTTCTGTCCCTTAGCAATATTATTAGCTCGCTGAGTTGCCTCTAATCGATGGCGCTCACCAGCTTCCCAGACTTGGGCTGTTTTCAGAAGACCGTAATAGAGACTCCCTTGTGGTACCAGGCAGAAGGACCCTCTTTAAAGCAGGAGGAAGGCAGGCAATGCCTGGCCCCTACCTGCTCTTCCTGCTGTTCCTGCTGGCAGAAATTACGCCAAGCCGGAAAAACGCGCTCCCTAACGACTCACCTCGGCTGTCCCATAGGAGAGAAGACGTCCTGGGATGGGTGCTCTGGAGCTGGGCGGTCACTCGTGTCCTACAAGCGGGGACAGACAGCGGGATGCATCCACCGGAACATCTTTTTGCAGTATTTCCAGCTGGCTCTGTGCTGGGCGCCCGTCGCCAGGGGCCGGCGCTGGGGCTGTGGGGGCTCTGTGAGGAGAGGTCGAGGCAGCCCCTGCTGGGCACAGCCGGTTCCAGCCGGTTCCGGCCGGTTCTGCAACGGCCCCAAGGCCGGGCACAGCTGAGCCCAGCTGGGAAGCTGGTGGCACCTCTGGGAAAGAGTACTGAAGAAAAGGCAAAACGCCACAGGGCAGCGAGGGGTGAGGGGGAAAAGTGTGAGAAGCAGCCCTGCAATGCCAAAGCTGGAGGAGGAGGAGGAGGAGGAGGAGGAAAAGAGGTGCTACAGGTATGAGAGCGGAGTCCCCTGCAGCCCATTGGGTGACCATGGTGGAGCAGGGGGACAGCCCTGAAGGAACAGCAACCAGTGGGAAGGCCCCAGGCTGGAGCAGGGGAATGGCGTGAGGAGGAAGGAGCAGTGTGAGGAGGAAGGAGCAGCAAAGACAACCAGTTACGTGCTGACCACAACCCCCACCATTCCCCATCCCCCTGCACCGCTGGGAGGGGAGGTAGAGGAGTCGGGGATGAAGGAGTGAAACAGCCTGGGAGGAAGGTGGGGGTGGGAAGGTATTGTTTTAATTTGTCATTGTTTCTCACTATCCAAACCTATTTTAACTGGCAATAAATTAATTCTCCCCAAGTCAAGTCTGTTTTGTCTGTGACAGTGATTGGTAAGGGATCTCCCTGTCTTTACCTTGACTCACGAGCGTTTCCATCTTATTTTCTCTCCCTGCCCTGTTGAGGAGGGGGAGCGAGAGGGTGGCTGAGAGCCCTGCGCCTGTCCGGGGAGACCCACACTAGGTAAAACAACTGGAGCCATCGCTGGGGTTGGGGTTCAGAGAGAGACAGACAAGATGTAAAGCAGGATTGGGGATCAGGGTACTAAAGCAAAGCTAAGGCTGCTACTAGAATTATCCCCAGTGTAACCCTTGGACTGGGGGATCGGTGTGTCCCATAGCATTACTTTCAGTCTAAGACTAGGATCATGTTCCAAAAAGAGATAGCTGAAACACACACTAAAAGCAAGGCTTAAATGGGCCTGCAGAGGTAGAGGGCTGCTACATGGACCCTCCCAGCAAACAGTCTCTAGCCAGAGGCTTCAGCACGTCCCATGGTATTAATCTCAGCCTAGGCACGGGATTAGACTTCATGCATTTGGAATCAAATTCTGACAAGAAAAACCTCTAATGAGTTCCCTAGAGCTTCATCCACTTTTTCCATGTCAAATTTGGCTCATTAACTAGAAAAAAGGTTGTAGTGAAAAGACAAAACAAAGACAGCACATCCTAATAAATATCCAGAGAAAAGGCAGAAGCAACATTTCCTCTATGTGCATTCGTTCCTTCTCTTCCCAAACCACAGCACTCCCTACTGCTGTATCCAAACTGTCCTCAAAAGCAAGAGGGGAAGAAGACTGCAGGCAGAATGACGCACTCCCGTCTGGTTCTGAAGATATCTCTGATGTGCACTTTTATATAGTGTTCTTCAAAGAGGAACGATATCGGCTAATGACTGAGCTTTGCAAGAGGAGGCTTGCTGTGGAGCTGTTCCAGAGCCACATGAGACTTATGCAGAAAGGAGCTCATTCAATTGTGAAGCAACAAACAGCAACACCTTTTTTGTTATAGAAGAATAACAATCTCCACACTTCAGTTCTGTTTCTCAGCTAGATATTCTGTAAAGGGGGAAAACCCCTCTATTCACCCTGCAGTCTACTTGAGATTTTAGAAGGCTGTAAAGATACCAATAAGCAACCAAAAATGCCACCACATGGGTCTAGGCATTATCACATTCTCAGCTCCACAAGCATGTCTGCTGAGGGCCATCAGCTGCAGTACTCCAAAACCTCTAAGAGGCTGCGGGCTTATAATGGTTGTGGCCTGACTTGTGTCTCTAATGAGGGCTAAATACTGCCAACTTGCCAAAAAACTCACTCCCTCTCCCCAAAAAGCACAAACGCAACAAACTTGACAGCTCCTGCTTCTTTGTTATTTATAGGTGTAACTTGCAGTCAACACATCCAAAATTGGAATACAAAGCCAACTCACATTTGTGTTGCAGAGGTCTGTTCTCTACTGCCAAGTGGGGTGGAGAGGCTTCTGCCCTGAAAACAGAACCAAGTCTCCTGAAAGGAGGGTTATAAATAAGCCTAATCCTCTAATCATCAGCTTTGGTTGCACCGGGACAGAGGGATTTTCAAGGTGTTCTTACCACAGTATCCAAGATCATTTGATCGGTGATTTATCTTCCCCATATTCTTGCAAGGGAAGAATTACAACTATCTTGTCAAGCAACTTACGTGTAAACCTCCGAAACAGAGGCAGAGACTGTCACCTTTTCTCCAGATTCACACTCTCATGTCTTTCCCTGAAACCGCTTCTGCATAAGGACATTTTTCACTTTTACCTATTGTGAGTAAACATGTTTGCCAGAAGCACAGGAATTCACAGCAGGATCACACCTGCAGCTGTTATAAACTTACAGGTAACATTCGCTTATTCTCCAGAGGGGAACATCAGTCTGTGTCCTTTAAGGATGAAATTAAGGGAAGAATTAAGGAAGGAGGATGAAAAGAAATCAAGGTAGCACAGGTTCAGCAGACCTTGCTGGAATTGCCTAACAAGGAGGATTGATGTTTGTTGCAGGAGAGCAGAGAAATCAGAAAAGAGGGTACAAAACAGCTGTAACAGAAACAACAAAACTGCACTTTCCAGATGCCACTGAGAGACTTCCAGCAAAGCAGCCTGAATATCCTAAAAAGACTCCGCTCCAATAAGCCACCACAAATGGGCTTACTGTTCAAGAGGAGACTGATGCAGGAGGTAGTGTTCAGAGGCCGTAATTTCTGGGATGATCCAGCAGTTAGAGCGCTCACTGGATCTCTGGAGACTTCGTTCCAGAGCTCCAGGGACACTGTTAGGCTGGTCACTTAAGGATAGCCATTAAAAAGTACTTAGGTGCCTCACCCATTGGTTTCAGCATGAGTTGTGGGCCCAAATCTGTCTTCAAATCCTGGTCTGAACCTCTGCGTGGCTTGGTCTCCATCTCCCTTTGTGAAATGTGAGGGGACAATGACTTTATAACCTGTAACAGCTTTGTAAAGAAAAACACATGAAAGGGATTGTCAGGTGCTTTAATGCAGGGAGCCATGAACAAGCTAAAGGGACAATTCCGTGTGACATACCATCTCCCTGCAAATCCAGGCATTCCCATTGCCTTCCCTTTGCATCACCAGCCCAGTGCTGTTGGTATTCCGCTGAGTGCTCTGTCCCACTCCCTATTATCACTTTAGGCACTGTGGGACAAAATGTGAGGAGTTTTGCCACCCCACAAGCAGTGGTTTGCTCTGGAGGAGATGTACTAGCATCTCCCTGCTGAGCTGGAAATAGGGCAAACCCCCAACCCGACAACAGATTTTAAGTCCCCAGGCAAGGGAAAATGAAGAACAAATTAAATGCTTGCTGCAAGCAGTTCACTAAACAAAAGAACAATACTAGTGTTTTTCTGCCATTCTTTTCATTTCTCCCAGCATAACTACACGTCTTCTGGATACAATCTGTTTCTTTGCCAGGGCTTCAGCATTTTCTCCTGAATTAATGATGCTGGAAAATCTCCACTTTTCATAGACTCCGATAGTCTCCGCTGAGCAGCAGAGGGCTGCACAATACTTCCTTATGCAATGACTGGTCCTGCGCCAGGAATAATAGCTTGTCTGCTAGGAACAACCGATTCACACACAAAACCAAAATACTGTTCTCATTAAGTGTCTGAATTAGGTGAAGAAAAAACACGCCGAACCTACTGGTCATACTGCACACTAACGTCAGCCTCCACACTGAGTTAAATAATCCCACACCCTAGTCTTTGAGGAACAGTTAGCGTGAGCAGAGGAGGGTGGCACTTCCCTATTCATTACCTCCAAAGTACTCTTGACACTATCAAGAACTATTATTACAGGACCAGGCAACAACAGGACACCCAAAGCAGTTAAAATGCAACTTCATCTGGGAAAGTACTTGCAGACAAGCACTGCTTTGGCTACTTCAGGCACCAGCACGCTGTAATCATGTGGTAGCTCTTCTGTCTGTAGCCGTGATCTGTCCCTGAGCAGATGAGGAGGTGGAGAATGGTACCATCTTACTTGCAAAGTAATCTGCAGCACGCTGCCCATATCAGCATTTGTTTCAAGGCTGTTCTGGACCATGCGTTAAACGTGGTGTATCCGTATTTCCTCCCAAAGAAACACTGAAGGCGGGAGGGTCCCATAAAGTTAGCTTTATCTAATGTGAGAGGAGGAAGACCAGGTCTTACTGGTTGAAATCAGCTGAGCTGCAGTAAGGTGCAAGTCCAGATCTAAATTTTTGCCTCCGTCAGGATGGAAACGTCAAAGAACCCTGGGAGAACCCTTCCTCCATTTTGACCCGTGGCTGAGAAATAAGCAAACAAGTCATTGACACTTTCTTGCAGACCTCAGAATTCCACCCCTTGCTACCATACAAAATTATTACTCTGCTGGGATGTCAGCCTTCCATCCTTGCTCGCATTTTACTGGGAAGAAGAAATAGGACATCTCTACTTTAAATGAAAGCTCGCTGTGAAGCTTAAGTAGCAAAGAGATACAGACTGGACAGTTAGCCTGACCACTAGCACCAGAAAATCACTTTTCCCACCCCATTCTGCCCTTCTAGAAGAGGTTTTCTGGAGGACGTGGGAGATCTGGTTGGGCTGGATGATCTTAAAGGTCTTTTCCAACCTAAACAATTCTATGTTCTAGGGGCCACATCCCTTCTGCCTTTCACTGGCAGAGATTAAAAAGCTGCTGCCTCTCCCACAATTTTAAGAATTGGTATAAACCAAGTTCTGTTACTGTGGAGAACACGGCTTTTACAATGTGGAACGTAATTACACTCAGAGACACCATAGCTTGCCACTGATCTCATCTACACAGCATCCCTTCCCAGCCTCTCTCAGTCATAACACAGTATGTCGCAGACGGATGTTTTGCAGAGCACCCTTGGAAAACCAGCTAAAGAAAAGTACAGCTTTAGGGTCAAATATACATGAGACACAGCTGGAGAGCAGAACTGCATATATATGGGATGAAAGCACCTGGGCAGTGAGGAAAAGTCCTACAGTTCTGTGCAAAGCAATGTTTTCAAGTGATACCTTCTCCAACCATTTACCTCTTCTCTGCTGTTATCAGGGTGTCCCCTCTGTTTTTGTACCAGAGCACAACCTCGTTTTTGACTCAGGAAGACTGGGTGAATTTCTGCCTGCACTTCTCCACACATCATTCTGCACGGCTGCCGTGTAGCATCTCTGTCCCACATGAGTAATTCAGAGGCATCTACGCTGATGCTATCAGAGGGGCAAGTTCACGTCAAAGCTTCAGGCCAGTGGCTTGCCCCTCTCTGTCAAAAGCAGGAGCTACGGTGAGCCCTGAACCCACTGAACAGGAAGAGGTTTACAAGCCCATACACAAAGCGATGGCAAAGGATGCACAGAGATGCTGCAATCTGTGACACACACACAAAAAAGGTGACAAATAAGGGCAGATGTTAAAACACACACAGCTGCATCTATCCTCAGTATCCTCCGACCCAGAGAAACAGATCGCTTAAGTTGTTGAATTCGAGGAATCTGCAGAACCTACGTTAAGCGCGCACGCCCAATTAGCCCAGTACCAGGGAAACACATAGCACCAGGCACCAGCTGGAACAACCTGGGGGCGTATGAAGCCAGCACTCTGGGAACACTGAAGAGGAAAGAATATAAGCTGAGTATTTTCATGCTAGAGTTTGTAATAGCACTGAGTTTATGGATTTTATAGCAGAAGTCGCATTCCTTGCATTTTTTCCTTCCAGAGGGTTCTGGTTTCTTGTATTTCATTCTCTTACCGACAGAGCCATCTAGTGGATGAGCCATCATTCGTTAGAAGGAAATGCTGATTTGTCCCAGTGTTTAAGGATAATACATCGCACGTAGGATCTTCAAAGCAGCTTGTAACAAACTGGCATATCAGTTAGTCTAGTCAGATTTTACTCGACTAATAAGAAATTGCTCAGTGATATGTTTGTCTTGGCTGGGGCTTAAATTCCTACCAATGTGAAATTTCAAACTTTTCGATGCTAATTCACAATATCTTTCTTTCTGAAGAGGGTGAACAGTTCACCCTAGACTCAACCTGAATTCACAGTGCAAAGCTTTTTATTTATGCAAAATCCAGTATCTTCTTCAAAGCTGATGCGGATTGAAGATGTGATGTGTTTTAAATAAAGCTTAAAAGTTAAGGCAACGCCAGTTGGGAAAAAAAAGTTTAAAAAAAAAGTTTCATTGCTGTGTGCCCAGTGGACAGTCACAAATACAGAGGATGAGAAACATCAGAAGGGGCAGAAACTTCTTAATGCAGATACACTGCAGAGTTTGTTCTATCAGTCAAACCTGCCGGGGAGGGTTCTTGTTTCTTTCTGAAATTCACGGTTGGCCCCCTGCCCTCAGCGCTGCTGAATGCCACATCAACTGTTTCAGGGAAGAGACGAGATCTCAGTGGGGAGAACAGAAGCCTGGCGTTGCACAGGAAGAAGGAAGAGGAACTTTAAAAACCAAAAGAAAAGGTAGGCCAACCATCATTAGTGAAAACAATCCCCAACAAACCTGTTACTGCCAGGCAGCTTTAATTTGCTTAAATAGCATTTAACCATTATACTTTTTAGGGTTCCCCTCGGTGTTTTATAGCCTTTGCCGTTCCAGTAGCTGTCTGTGGTCAAAATGGGTGCCATTTCTCCCTGCCCTCTGCAAAAGAAGATAGCGTGTAACCTTCAGAAAAGGCTACATGATATTTAACAGTCAGAAGGCAACCGTGAAATGCAAAGCCAATGGGACAGATTTGCAGCCTTGCCAAAATCTTGAATCTCTTCCAAAAAATACTTTTAGTCAAGTCCTCCATCTGTGGCTTACTTCCTTTTCCACATATTAATAGTTCTTTTTGGAGGCTTTATGGAAAAAGAAAGCAGAGTTTTGAGGGCTGGGAACTACCAGATAGTCCCAGCAAAAAAAAGAAGCGGCAATCCTCACCATTAGTTTCCTCGAGAGGTTACAGGGAAACCCAAGAGAAGCCAGACCCAAAGGAGCTCTGGCAAAGTGACTTCTCTTTGCTCAAACTGCGTACGCCTCTTGCCTCTCCTGATACTAAACAGGGTAACGGTAACTTCCTTTGTCACTCACTGTACATTAGCCACGGCCAGGATGACACCCTTTAAGCAGAACAACTTGCCATCCTTCCAGACACACACACACTCCATCCTATACTAGTTTATATTTATGGCAATTAATTGTTGCACTGATCAATCTCAGGTTTCTATTAGGTATTTCCTTTGGGAAAAGAAGGCAGTTCTAGCTGCTGAAGAAGCGCCCTATAAAATCTTGCAGCAGACACTTGCCTCAAGTTATACAGAAAGCAATGACGTATCGTGCCATTCCTGTTCTGCTAGTTCACAGCAGCATAATTCCATTGTACGAAAATTCCGACTTGATTAGCAACACAATCACAAGCCTGATGTATTAAAAGCAGTTAAGACCAGTTAACAGACTGCAAATAAACGACATCTATTTCAAATGGCCGTAGTATTACCTGCTAGGGAAGTAGACAACTTGTGTACCACTCTATAGCAACAAGCAATGCCAGTGGATGACAACAGAAATATCTATTTTTACCTGCCAATCCATTTCCAGCGATCCCGGGCCTTGGCAGACAGTTCAATTCTTACCATGAAGCTCATGGCACAGCAACAGGATGGAATTATTTTTTCCTTCGTGTGTTAAAAAATGTCAGTCTCCGTGGGCATCTAGTATAAAGACTCAAAATAGACTTCAGCTTCATGTTGATTTTAAGATGGTCTTTCTCAACAGTCGAGAAATTCAGAAGCCTTTGTTTAGGAAGGGGGAAGGAAATTCCATGGGGAAAACAAACAAAAAAAAAGGTATCTTCTCTCCCACAGTAAGAGCTAGGACCAAACTGCTAAGTTCCAAAGAGTATAGACAGCTGTTACTACTAGTGATTAGAAAGGTTGTAGTTTGCATATAGACCACTTTTACTTGCCCCTGTCTTACACAGATACACACTCGGAGGGAAATGGCTTGATCAGCTGGTATCAGTCACAATTCTCTTCTGAGTAACCGTGGATTTGAAAAATGCCGTTTCCACAACGAAGCATTTAACATCATTACTAAAGCCCTAAAGTGCTCATTTTAAGTTGGAAACGATGTCTTCAGGAAAGCATTACTACTATATGAACATGACTCACATGTCATGTTTTGAAGCAGGGGTTTGTGAAAACCGTTTTGTCTTTTGGATGGGTTCCTCAGTCTAGGAATAAAAAACTAAAATGTTCTTATAATTAAGCTCAAGCACATCTTAAAACACATTTTAAGGAGGTTTCTAACACAAATATTTTGGATCATTACTACTCAGAAGAACACGTAGCAGGGTTTTTCTAGTGATATGAGACCAAATATAGCTTTATTTACAGACAATTCAACAAATTAATACATTAGTTCAACTTTCATGTCTGCACACAAGGGAGAGTCTTCACAGCATGAGAGCAGAAAAGCACGACTAGTTATTTCATACCTGTACAGACTGGTAACTGATTGTATGCAAGTATCTGATTAGGTACAGAGGTGTTACATTCAAACATTTCAACCCTTTAAGTCAGTAAGTCAGCCACACTATACTTGTAGCAAAATAGTTACATTTGGCTTCCTGCAAATCAGCTGATGATCTTTGTGACCGTGTACAGATGTTAAGACCAAAAGTGCAAGTTGATCCTAAGTTTTGTTCAAAAGATGAGCATTTGTATTAAGCTGTATTTAATGGATAACCATTTATATGACTTTCACCATACATCTGCACTACTTTTCAAATTTACAAAATATTTCAAATTTATCCTTGAAAATGCCTATTTTATATCCTGTCTTCTTTTCTCAGGTAGAGAGGAAAAGAAAAAACCCACAAAAACAAAAATGAAGTGAACTGCTAAGAGAGTTAGAATAGAATTTTTCACTGCAAATATAGACTCAGACTATCAAAGCTGTATGTTCCTAATGAAAAATTCTCCCTGTATCCAAAGGGAAAAATAAGAAATGCAAGAATACAAGCTCAATGTACAGCTCTGAAGATGGACCTCTAGTTATTGTAGATCCATATAAAGCAAAAGAACACAGTGCTTTGCTTCTCAGGAAGCTGCCTCTGTTTGGCTGTATGTTCCATAAATGCAGCTGCTAATACAACTTTAAAACACACTATTTAAAAATTCTTCATCGGGAATACCTTCTAATTCTTTAGAGAATGAATGACAACAGGACTAAACAAGAAAAAAGAAACATGATGACCTTTAAATGTCAATGCATCACACAAATACAAAGTAGTGAAATCTGGATATAAATTCCACTATTTGCCAGACCAAGCTACTTTAAGATCAACCTATTTGCCCAAGAGGAGTCCTGTCATACAAGAGCAGACAATTTTTTGTCAGAAACATTTATTAAACAAAACTGGTAGCAATGCACATGTAGTCAAGTTAATACCCCCTAATAAAAAAAGCATGTCGGTGAAGACCAAGATTATCTTCGTTTCTGGAAGATGTTGCCACGGCCCATACCACGGCCTCTTCCTCTTGCAGCCACTAAAGAAAGAAAACATCAGGGATAACATGGATTTGACATTAACTGCATATTTATCTCAACAACTGACAAGCAAAACATAAACAACGCTCGAAGTCTCCTGCTTAGAAGCAAGGAAACTAGGCTATCCTATGAAGTTCAGTGATATAAGAGGAAGCCAGTTTTCTGTGAGAAGAACTAATGGTTACACAGTCTTGTTACTTAGAATAGATGCAGTGGAATATTCATATACTTTGTGTTCCTTCTAATCTGACACACAAATTTGTAGCCCAAGAGATTTAAAACCCCCCAGTCTTCCAAGGTTTTGCAACAGAACTCAATATGTGTCAGTAGATGTTACTCTCCCACAAAACCTTACTGCACTTGCTAAAGTTAAGCAAGGACTCTGCAGCCCATGACTATTACTCAATCTTATACTCAATTATAACTAATTAGGCTGTTCCCCTGAGAAAGGTTCAAATGAGAGTGAACTACAGAATGGCTAATAATTACAGCTTCCCAGTAATTTAAGTACCTTCTTAATATCTGAATTTGTTTTTCTACAAAAGCTTAACAAGAACACCTGGATCCTTCCCTAAGTATTCCAAACAGCTAGTTGCCACAATCACGGGAAAACAGAAGATGAAGTTTTATATAAAGCCCCCGTTTAACAAGACTACTCACTATATCTAAATTATTGTCACATTAATAGTACACATTCAGGTAATCGGGCAGTTTGAGTCTTGACTCCTACCATAAGTTAAAATATACAGAGAAACAATGTATGAACCAGTAATCTTTCAGTTTCTTACAGCTTACTTTCCTCAGTGATAAGAGATGACAGTTTTCCAGTTCTTCTACAGCAAAAGGGGGGGGGGGAACAGACACACAACCATAAACAAATTGTACACACCTTGAGCTTTGAGAATAGCTGCTTTTCCTCGCCCAGCTCCAGACCCCTGGTTTTTATTCTTCATGCTCTTTAGCATAGGAGCATTCTTCAACATATCTGGTAAAATGAGAAACCGTATCTTGCTACCTCTGATGTACACCTGTTCAAGCTGTGCCACTCGTCCATCTCTGTATGTCACAGTTATGTTGGACATCTGGAAAACAAAGATCAGTCAGTGCTCAGAAGCCTCCAACGCTGTTCTGTATTCCTACTTCTCTCACCTGCAGAATACACAGCCAGGATTCAAGTAATAGAGCCAAAGACTTTCCAAGCATACTGCTTTCTCAACTGGAGTTGTGACACAAGGCATCCAGGACCATTTAAACATACTCCTAAGCCTGCTAGTATTCAAGCAGGCCCAGGACTTGTGCTTTCTCCCCAGTTTGCAAGTTAGTTTTGTCAGCTTTGTTAGTTTGGTTTTCTCATATTCAATCAGTTTTAATAAAGCTGTTCTAGTCCTAACTATTAAGGAAGCATTTTGATTTCAACGAGTTCCCTAAAAATCAATCAAAATTAAGCCCTCTTAGGATGACTAAAGCAAAATGTATTAAAAAAAGCTGCAGTGTCTTAAATCAAGGTTTGTTTATTCTTATGCTTAGCAGCTTTATTTAAAGAACTCCAGCAGAAACGTTCTTCACAGAACAGAATCTTAAAAACCCTGATACTATTGAAGGAATACCCAATGCAACACTAGGTCTGGCCTCTTTGGCACGCTCAGTAATCCTGAACCTATTTCACCATGGTAAGACAGCATACATACAGCAGTACAGTTTTCTTTATCCTAAGACTAAAGGCAATGGTCTTTTAATCAAGCTGCCAATAAGCTAGCTGTCAGCCTTTCCAGGCACACATCAGATACTCTTCCCTCCATCCTTCTGAAGCAGGTATACCTGACAATTCATATTGTCTTCAGCTTCAATAAGTTTGCCTCGGTAAACTTCTCCTGTATTGGTCTCACATGTCACAATATGGCCTTCAGCCTCGTGCAGGACTTTAATCGGCACTCCAATCGACATGTTTGCAGTGCTGTGGCTCTATACCTGAGACAAGAAAAAACAAAGGACATAATTACAAAGAAAGTTGTATGCTAAGTTTTACCTACACAATCTATGATCTTTCCCAGCGTAAAGCACTGATTTTCTCTCTTGCCCAAACACAGCACATGCTGACAATGTATTAATAAAACTTCTCTAGAAAGATTCCTATGGCAGGAAAAGACTTAAAAGAGAGGCAAAAGTCTTTTCCAGGTCTCTTCTGACCTAGGAAATGCACTTGCAAATACCAGATAACGAACCACTTACGTATCCAGGTGCACTTCAAAGAGAAACAGCCCCAGGTGCATCCCATAACGGGACGGCCAGCCTGGCGGCCGACGAGCGAAGCCGGACCTGGGGCTAGCACAGCCACCCTCGCCGACCACACCACCTAAGCGACAGGCTCTACCACGAGGGAGCCCACACACCGCACCGCAGCCCCGGCGAGCCCCCCGCCCCACCCTCCTTCGCTCGAAGGCGCCCAGCCTCAGCCCCGCCGCAGGGGCAGAGAAGGCCCGGGCCCACCCCCGAGAGGCCCAGCAGAGCCCCCGGGGCCTGTGCGGGCCGGCGGCCGCCCCACAACGGCTTCGCCCCCTCAGGCCCGGGCGCCTCAACGTATCCCGCAGGCCCCAGGGGAGGCGGGGCAGCTCGAGCACTCCCCCACAGCGCCCGGAGAACGAGCAGGGCCCGAGGACACACAGGACGCCGGGGAACCCCAGCCGGGGCCGACCCCACCGCCACTCACCGCCCGCCAACCGCCTCAGCCCCTAATGGCCTCCTCCAGCTTCCCGCCGTGCACCGCGCGCCGGAAGCGGAAGGCGGCGGCGGGAGGGACGAGGGCCCTTCCCTTCCTCTCCCTTCCCGNGGCGGGGCCGGCAGTGAGCGGGCGGCAGGCCCCGCCGCCGCCATGAAGAGCCCCCGGGAGGCCGAGGAGCCGCCGCCAGGTCAGTGCGCCCCGCCGCGGCGGCGGGGTCGGCGCCGGCCGCCTCCCGCAGCCCTTCCCTCTGCCGCCGGGGAGCGCGGGGCGGAGCCCTCCTCGGGGCGCCCCGACGGCGGCGGGGAGCGGGGGAAACCGGGCGGCGGGAGCGGCCCTGGCGGAACGGGCCTGGGAGGGAGCCCGGGGGTACGGCCCTGCCCGCGGCAGCGGGCGGGCGGGTCTCGCCATCCTCCTGGGAGGCCCTGGCGGCCCCTTCGCCCTACCGGAGCCGCGAAGCTGGCGGTAGCGGCAGCAGTAGCAATGTGGAATTACCGGCTGCCGGTGTGAGTTGGTTGCGCCGAGGAGCTGGCAAACCGGAGAGGTGTTCTCAGTGTTATTTACAGCCACACCGTATACTGGCTTGTATCTTATCTCGGGACAGCTGACAGTCATCACTGAAGAAGTCTGGGTGTGTTGGGAAACGGGATGACTGGAAGCTGAACGTCCAAGAAAACTGAAGTTATTACCCTTTGAAGCGTTTGCGTAGAAAACACGTGCTGCTTCAGTTAATCTTGGCACTTGACAGAGGCCCTGGGTATTAACAGAAAGGGGACAGAATCATAACATGCCAAGAAAATACGACTACGAAATACTTACAGATCTTGGTTTGCACAGAATCTGGGAATTGGATTTTCTTTTTTTTTTTTTTTTCTTTAGGATACTTAAGAGCACCTTAATCTAGGTTTTTAAAGACTGGATACACCAAAGGGTATGCCAGGCTTCAAAGTAATGATTAAATAGTGGCACAACTATGAAAAAATATTTGGAAAGAATCCAGAATATCTGTATTGGCTTGTCCTTAAGTAGGCTGTAGCTTTGTTAAAAATAATATAAGATTACAAACAACATTAGAAAACTTAGATAAATAAAATTACATCAAAACTACGCCAGTCCACATGATGTCAAACGCATTATTATTCCCATCTTAAAACGTAGTTGACCTTGCATTAACAAAACTTTTCAAAGGTCTTTTCTAGATCAAAGGTAAGGTTATTGAGAAAAGCCTTTTATGATTAACCCACTTTGATTGATGTTGAAGGCAACTCCTCACGTCCTTCAAGTGGTAAGGGCGTTTCTGAAACTGAAACCACCACGTTGCCAACCCTATACAAATAAAAGCTGAGGCAGAGGGATGCAGTTACTTGTATTCTGGGACTTTTGGGCAAAGATTGTTCTTTTTCCCTCTCCCTGTGTTGAGTTACTGAGGAAGTTAATACAAAAGGCCATTTGTGAGCTTTGTTAACCTAAAATTAATTCCGTAAATTACAGTCCTTCAGGAAAAAGACATCTGTAGAAAAGGCTCAAATCTGTGGGGCTTGTAAGAGATCAACACCTAGAGATCTTGGTTGTGTCCGTTTTCTCACAGTTTGGTTTAACTCCTTTTGTGGCACAGAAATACATTCAGACACAAGAGAAAGGATGAATACCTGTGCCTTACCTACTATTATTCAGGAGGGGGATACAGCTTCTTAGTTAGGGGTTGCGGGTACATCACCCCACCAAAAAGAACAAAATGAAACTTCCAAGGAGAAGGGGGTGGACCATATGGCAGAGCGATCCAGGTACGGAACAATAAAGGAATACAAGATTAAACCAAATACCTGTACAGAAATACCAAGCCTACATTCCCCTAAGAAAATAAAAAATACCTGCCAATCAGATAAAGTAAAAAAATGCTTCTAAGTTTCCGCCACTATAGTGCTGAGGACAAGCTGACTTTTAATACTGAGGTATGGAAAAAACATTCCTGTACGGATGTGTATTCCTGTGTGACAGCTTTCGTGTTTTACTCACAATGGGGTGTTTCCACTACAGCTGACTGCATCCAGCTGAAAGTGCCAGTCATTCAGCAGTTGTACCACTGGGACTGTGGGCTAGCCTGCTCCAGGATGGTGCTTCAGTAAGTGACTGTTTTGGTTTGAATGGGTGGGAAATCCCATCCCACAGGAGAGGGGTAGCGGGAAGCAACGTCCAGGGAGAGGAGGTGTGTTGAAGCAGCTGTGAGTTTAACATCTTAAGAGATCTTATGAGTCTCAGGTACCCTTGGAGAATTACTGCTGCTTGGGCCTGGCACAGCTCTCCAGCAGCAGCAAGGGAAAATATAAACTAAGATGAATTTAAGACCCTTTTGAATAATTGACTGTTTTGACAGATGCAAAATATCTGATCAGATCTAGGAACTTTGCAGGTTGGCATGCATGAGCTAATAAAAAGTAATCCCTCGTTTCTGTTTGTTATAATTCAGAACTGATACTTAGCACAGCAATTCACCCAATTCCTTTCTGTGTTTTCAAGTGATGGGTAGGTGTGTCCCAGTTTATGAGTACGTACGACCTCTGTCCTGCTGAGCCCCCGATCTGTGGGATGAGTGTTTTTGTTCCAGGAGTAGTTTCAACTTCAAAACAATGCACTGTATTGCCCTTTGGGGTTTTTTGGTTTTGTTTTGGTTTTTTTTTTTTTTTTTGAACTAGTAGCTGTCCTGCTGAACTCCTCTTTCCTTCCACAGAGGAACATGAGCTTAGGTGCAGGAGAAATACCTATTTAGATGTCCACTTAGTAGATATGAAGCAGAAGATTTTCATTTCTCTCCATCCCTTCTGCCAAGACGTTAGTCCGTGTGCTGGTAATTTCCCATCTTGACTACTGTAACCTCTGCCTCTTTATTCCCTTTACCTCTTTGCCACTCTAGTCTTCCCAAAATCAGCTTCCAAGATTAATCTTCTCACCCTGCTGATCTGACCTTGTTTGCCCTGCATTCTCAATTTCAGTCTTTTTTTTTTTTTCATTTACTTCCATTTGTTTTCTAACTTCCAGAACTCTGTAACTGCCTCTCCCCACCCCTTTGCAACCTGTCCCAAGCTTCCTCCTGACTTCATCTCCCCTTTATTGCCTTTTGTGCCATCAGTGCCTAAGACAAGCTTCCTTTGAATATTGACCGACTTCCTTTACAGTTCCTCCTTTTGAAATCCATCTATTGCGTGAAGCAAGTTTTAGTCTTTAACACTTCTGTGTTTGCTCTAATATGCTTGTACATTTAGACTGTAAGCCTTTCAGGACAGAGTTCTATACTTGCTCAGCATAGCTTGCCTATTGTACAGCACCTGTATACTTCTAGCACTACAAAACAGTCAAGATACTCATACACTTCCAATTAAAAAAAGTCAGCAATAAATCCAGTTAAATATTCCCTACTCCCTTCCCTTCCCTTCAATTTGTGCCTCCTTTGTGGGTTGGGTTTTTTTGGTTATTTCTTAGCCAAGCCCATTGTTTCAGTTTTTATGTCCTGTGATGTGGAGGCTTGGGCTACAGCACACATTTTGCTTCTCCTAAGATCTGTGCTTCCCTTCCCCTGCCTTTCCTAATACAATAGGTACCTGAATCACTTGGACAATGATGAATTTCAGAAAGCCATCCAGGAACTCCAGTTAACAAAGAGTATCTGGACTATTGACCTGGCCTACCTAATGCGGCACTTTGGTGTTAAGCATAAATTTTGCACCCAGACGCTTGGAGTGGACAAGGGCTACAAAAATCAGGTTAGTATTCTTATCTACTGGGAGATAGCAGACAGTTTTAAAAGCCCTGTGTGTCATGCTATAAAAGTTCTGCTGTGTTACTGGCAATTAACCACAGTTCCTGTAAACAAGGTTTGAATATTGCCAAAACTGGCACAAATCAATTCCAAAGGCGAAGCTAGATACAATTCCACATATTTTACATCTTTGATTCCATAATATGAATTATTTAAAAAGTTTTCACGTAGTGTTCGTGAAAGGTTCCAGCCTATTTGACAGCCTTGGAGACTGAAGCCCTCTATTTATCTACAGAACAGGTACAGCCTGGGCAGCAGCAGTGCTAGCTTCCACACTTTCCCCAGCACCGTGCCTCAGCCCTGACCTGGAAGAACCACCTCTAGAGGTGAGAGGGGAACTCGGCCTCCATGTCCATTGAGAGCTTGGCCTCTTCAAGACTGCCAAGGGGGCCAGTGAAGGCCTATAGTGGCAATGGCTTTTCTAACGCAAGCTCCTGCCCAGTACGAACCAGACAGGCTTCTTTCATGTAGGCAGTTGAATAGCCACTGGATGAAAATTACAGTAACTGACCAGAAGGGAATGTAAACTTATAATTTAGAGTAGGAATCCTCATCCTGTTACCAGTGAACTAAGGGAGAGATGTCTTGTCCCATAGCCAGATCTCCAACTTATGCAGGCCCTTGCTAGCAGGTATTGTAACTGGTGGATTACCTAAGGTAAACATCATTCCAGTTTGTAACGTCTATTGTCTCCACAGTCGTTTTACAGGAAGCACTTTGACACAGAAGAGAATCGCGTGAATCAGCTCTTTGCACAAGCCAAAGCCTGCAAGGTGCTGGTGGAGAAGTGGTAAGCTTATTGTTTTCTTTCCTTTCTCTTTGGAGATTCTGCGGGCCCCGTGCTTTTCTTGGAGTCATCAAGCTAAACTGGTAAGAGAGACTGAAAACAAGCCCTGAGCCTTTCTTTTGTGAATTACAGTCTTTCTACTATGTCTCAAAAAAAACCAAAGCAGATATCAAGAATTAATAATGAAGTTTGAGGAAAAACAGTCATGACACAGAATAAGTGATTTGAAGCTGCTGACAGGAGTTGACTGTTGTTTATGTTTTGAATTTGATTATCCATTAAAATTACCCAGTAGGCAGCACTCTAATTGGCCATTGTTGGAAGTAAGGAGAGTGCTACGTGGGCACACAACCCATTGTTCCCAGAGCTATGCAAACATTATAGCTCTCTGTTCCTACACAGACGCACAAAGAAAAAGCAAGCATACAAGCTTTTGCCAAGGGGAGGATGAAATAAGGAACTTCTATGAAAGAGACGCAAACCCAGGAGAACTGTTTCACAACCGACAGTTATATTCTACATAGGAAATAACAAAGTATCTATGTTCAAGTTGAATTGCATCCCTTTTTAGAGTGAAGCTGGATTTCGATCTCTGTTGCCGAAGTAGGGTAAATGATTAAGAGTAAGGAAAGAAGACAGGGTACAGAGCAGCCACAACAGCATTTGAATGCTGCAATGCAATTTTCATTTAGTAGAATCATTAAGTGTCCTTTTTAACATACACTGAGTCTGTAAGACACCATATGTTTAACTAGAGTTGTGACGGGACAGAAGGGACAGTCAGTCCATCTTGCTTTAGCAATCTTGAGATCGTGGCCTTGATCAAGGCAGGGACAGAGGGCATATCTACCTGTGCAGTATTGAGGCTGGGGCATCACAGAGGAGAAGCGACACTAGAAAAGATGAAAAAGCACATGAGTTAGGTAGAGTACACAGCCCGGACATCTGGAACATACCCAGGGGATGAGTTTCTAATGCATATGGAATACACCATCTGCCTCAGCGAAGGACAGCTTTTAACAGATGAGATTATAGGTTATGTTTGGTTAATACTCATTTTCTGTAGGAGGTACTATAGAAATAAAGCCTCAAGAGCATCAGGTAGTCCAAAATGCAACTGAGAGAAACACTGCTGGGTGACAGAGGCAAATTTGGGCATGTCTTAAGTTGGTTAGTGATTATGCAGTCTTTCATCACTCAGTCAATAAAGATTTGGTGGTTCAGAGATAAGCTTTTCTAAGAGCAGGAGAGAACACTTAGGATTTTCCCACAACAGAAGTCTCTCAAGTTACTGAATGAGTTGCCAGCTCCTTTAATAGTCTTCTCTGGGACTTCTGATGCATTCTGAGATTACATTTATATTACTGCAGAATCCAGAGCTGTTGCTCTGCACTTCAGTAGCAGTATGAGATCAAAAGGTGCTGAATGACACAGGTTTTGTCAGGCTTTGTCTGTAGCAAAGCCTGCAGGGCTTAACAGCAAAAAGCTGTACCTGTGATAGAAAAATAACCATGCCAGCTGCACATCATAAGTACTGTCCATCATCACACACTTCAATGTATACCAGTCTCTTTTCTAAACTTCTTAATAAGCATATCTGATTTTTTTCTGCAGCACAGTAACTGTTCAAGACATCCAAAACCACCTGTCCCAAGGTCATGTAGCCATCGTCCTAGTGAATGCAGTCGTGCTATTGTGTGATCTCTGCTCGAGTCCTGTCAAATACTGCTGCTTCCTCCCCATTGGACAGAAATGCTTCTGCAGGAATCCTGACTACCAGGGCCATTTCATTGTGTTATGTGGCTACAACAAAGCCTCAGGGAGTATTTACTACAACAACCCTGCCTATGCTGACCGTGAGTAGCTTGTTCGTTTTGGGTGGATTCTCAGCCACCACATAACTAACGTGTCTGTAATATGGAGCCGCAGCTGGACTTCCCCTAATAGCATGCATATATTCTAAGCATCACTAACCAATTTGTCAGAAGGGGTTTTGCCACATTAATTAAATCAGTGCTGCATTTTGTGCTGTGATTTACTTAAGGCATTAAGATATGCGTTCTAGCAAACTTGTTTGGTTTTCAGATGGGTTAGTGAGAGATGCTGAACTGTTGCTCAGAATCTAACAGGATGGCCAATTTAGTACCTATTTACAGACTACTTCAGTGAGCACTGCCTTTGAGATGGAAAGATCTGAGTAAAGCTGTAACCTGTCTAGTCTGTATACTAGTTACTTTTCTTTGTAGAGGCTGCTAGACCCAGCATAAGAGCCTTTCACAGGCAAATTCTTTGACTTTTTAGTAACATTTTGTTCCTCCTTAACAGGAACATGCTGCACCAGCATCAGTAACTTTGAGGAAGCCAGGACAAGTTATGGCACTGATGAAGATATTCTGTTCATCTACACAGACAGCTGACATCCACACCTGATCCTTCTGGTCCCTTCCTGTGCAGCCTGCATGGCAGCTGGCTGCTTGTCTCAGGACTCCCCCTGCAGAGACCTTCCTCCTGAACTGCAGTGGGATCTTAAACAAGGGAGGCTTTATAGACATTGATAGGACTATATTGCAATGCTGTCTTTACCTTTTTTTTTCCCCAATGATGTATCTGATATTGCAATGTATGTCTCATTTTTTCGGTTGGGTTTTTTCCCTTCATTTTCAACATTGCACATTTGACAGCAGTTTTAAAATACAGGCCCAGAGCCTGTTCACTTTGAGCTTATTTTCAAATTAAACATATGAGAAAGAAGCACCAAATTTATGAACTTTAACACTTAGTAGTACATGCATAGGTTTAGGTAAACAAAACCGGGGGGGGGAAAAAAAAAGAATATACCTGTTTCTCTCTGTCAAAGCATCAAGGGCTTCTTCATCCTAAATCTAGGGATTTGAGGTTCAGCAGGGTATTATGGAAGGAAAAAAATATTAACTTAAACCACTTTTAAGTAACAAAAAATACTTCGCTGGATCATCAGTATTGTCTGCAATGTAGGAATGAAACACATTTACTTAAGGAAACTTCCCGTGTACCAAATTCACCTTACAGAGATTCAGCATTTACACCACTGCATTAGATTTTGAATCATAGTTCTTGGTATTGTTCCCTTGTACTACAAACTCAACCTCCTTTGGCTAAATCCTCTAGGATGACTGCTCAGAGCTCTGTATTGCCCCAAAAGTTTAAGTGAAGATATTTTACTTGTACCTAGAAGTCTTTCTTGCTCTTTGCAAAAACCTCTGAATGTTATGCCACCCACATGTGCCAGTTTCTGCAGAATCCATTCTAAATATAAACTTCAAACTTATTAAGCAAATACAGAAAATTATCATCCACACTAATGGTACACATTTTGTGTGTAAATTGTAAATATCTGACAGCATATACTGGATTACAACTAAAATGCTGAATCATAACTTGAGCCAAATTTTGCTATTGCTGTTAGTTCAGTGACCTTCTAAGAAGAGCTGAAATCAGTTAAGAGGGAGTACAAACATCTCTTTGCTATGAGTAAAAAGGCAGGAACCGAGATTTTCTAGCTCTTCTAATACAGCTGTATTTGGATTAAGTTGGAGTTACTGTATTCAGACATTACCAAGTGAAATTGTGAACAGCCCATTCATAATCCTTTCACGGGTTTAATTACTTCGCTGAGGAGCACTGTAAAGCCTAAGAATCAGATTCATCCATCACAATTTCCTTCAAGTCTTGATCTCCAGTCCTGCCTATGTTGAGTGGGTAGAAAAATCAATACTGATGTGAAGCTAGCAAAATTTTATTTTGCACTTAGGACAGAGATCTCGCACCTTTGGCATGGTTTTAGGAAAATAACTGTTCAAGTTCTGGAACTGTGGAATAACAATAAAAGGACATTGTTATTTAGTGGTGAAAATAATAAATAGGAATCTACTTTCAGCATGGTAACAAATTTTTCTAAGAGAAAATATTTTATCAGTTATTGACTTACTGAAAAGTATCTGGAAAGTATTCAGTAAGTACACTCAATAGAACCAAGAGTGCTGCTTTGTACAAAGGCTAAAAATAGTAACACACATTTAAAAAGCAGTAGCCTTTAAGAAGTTCCAAAAAAAAAAAAGTATGTGACAGTAAATTTTCAGTGTATCAAATTTTGCTTATCATTGGTGAGGCTGGAATACATTCTGGCACTTACACTTGCAAAGTGAGTGAAAATTAGCATGTGATTTATGAGCAGTAGAACCAGTACATTAGTGCCACCAGCAGAATCCCAGAAAAAGAGCTACAAAACCTATTGCAGAAAATGCCTTCCCAGTGCTAAAAATTAAGTCAGCAGAAGGCTACTGATCTGGGAATTTTTATGTCCAAGTCAAAATTAATGATGTTTGATTAGAGAGATTGTATTAGCTATGTTACTAATTAACAGTATGTAAATTACAGGTTGATAGAGTACTTCCTCAACCCATGCATTTTCAGGTAGGTAGTTCATTCAATACCATTAAACTGCCACAGGATTAATTTTAGAGCAGGCTTGGTTAGCTAAATAAAAATTCTTATAAAAGCCTTGTAATTGACATTTAGCCTCTTACTGGTTCAGTTATCCAAATGCAAATCTTGACTTTACACATAAAACATGAACTTAAGGGCATGCTTAAGTGTTCTGAAGTGCACAGATAGGTGTAATGATATTGACTGTTAAATGTTTGGTACCCAGGGTTTAAATACTTCAACAAAACTGAAAGATAAAGAAACAAAGCTGTTTAAGCTAATACAGGCAAAAGGAGAGCTCCGCCATCGCATCAGGATCTCTTATAGCTGCCAAATGGAAGATATCTATGAGAGATGAAAACATGAGGAAGAACCAAAAGCCAAGTGAAAAGACTGAGGATTTATATGACACAAATTCAGATTAAAAAGAAGCTCGCTGTGCAAGCATTCAGAGGATCTGCATTTTCTGAAACTGTGTTTCCTGTAACAAGACTGTCTATCAAAATACTCATTCTGAAAATGTTTTGTCACTTTGTTTCCTTCATGATGTCAATAGCAAAGGAAGGGGTATTTTACATGCAGGGATTTTATACATAAATATATTTTTATTTGTAATTAAACCATTCTCAATAAAGGTTTAAAGTCACAAATAACCCTGTAAAATAACGTCGCAAGTGCATTTATTAACTAGCTTATTATGAAAAATGCTGAAATTTAGAGGACATGTCATATACTTAACTGGAAATGGCACAGCTGAAATTTTAATTTGGAAAAAAAATATTCAGAGTTCAAATATTTATTTCGGCTACAAATTCACAGTTGCTAGGCTGTAAATTGTATTCATTCTGCACTTCCTGAACACCTACTGTATCACCAGAATCATACAAAACAAAATTTCAATATACACCAGTAGCTGAGAATAGCAAATGTATTGTTATTATGTATGTTCAACAGCTGTTTTGTGTACTCCGCAACCACTGAGCGTCCTACTGGAGTGCCGCTCCAGGAAAGTTTTTGTTACCCATCCTGATCCCTAATCACATCTCCGTGGCCTTCTGTTCACAATGAAAAGTGAGCAACTGCGTCAGCCTTGCCTATGCTTTAGCTAGTGTTTCTATTTTTGCCTCACAATACAGCACTGAGCTTCTGAAGATATTAAAAGCATCTGTCTGCAGCACTACTTTTGCACCTTGAAGGAGCCCATCAAAGACATTGGTCTAAGTGTGGTTGGAATATGTAGTGTCAAGGGAAATAATCAGTGGTCTTGCTTTACAGTACGCACAGATCTCCAAACAACTAGGACATGTCTAGGACACTACTTAGCTCTAACAGAACGGCATCAAATAGTTCATAATTTAAAAAAAAACATATGAAAACAATTTATGCCTCCTTTCTCCCTAAATTATGCATTTGGGTAAAGGGTAAAAGTTGGAAAGCAGAAGTAAATAGACACACAATGCAAAGTCTATGTAAAAATCTTTATGTCCTCTGAACTCATCATCTCCATCAAACTGTATCAGAGTACATAGCACTGAGCAAATTTCATCATCATTTCATATCAATGTATTCCTAGTGGATATATTTCTAGGAAGGAACAAAAGTTTTGACTCATTAGTGTAAATGACCAAAAAAAACCCTCAACCAAGAAGCCATTTTTCAGTTATTTTATGTAACACAGTTTTGAAGCCTATTATTTAAAAGTTGGTTACGGGAAATTAAAATGATGTTAAAATGACATTACAAAAACAACTTGTGATCCACAGTAAAGCTATCATCCAACAGTACCTTTTAATTTGTTACGTAACATTTGATCGTAATGAGATGCTCTCTCTTACTCTTTGATTACATTGGGTATAAAATAAGGCTGGACTGCTTCAGTGAGCTTCTCTGCATACATTTCATATCTGCCAGTCATCTGGAAAAGAAAAATCAAAGCTTCAGTTCTTTTAGAGAGCTATGAAAGTACTGCAGTAGAAAATATTTATATCCACCATTTTTTTTATGATGACATATTACTTAATTGCCCCCAAAGGTAAAATCATAATTCACTCAAAATGCAAGATCTCCAGTGGCTTAGCACAAACTGATATACTTTCATAAAAGAACTCATATTGTATTGCCTAAAACTGTACTTCCACCCAAAAAAGAGTAGAAGTGCATTTCCACTATAAAAAGTAAAACTTCAAGATTAACACCTTTCTGCTTTGCAGCTCTCCTTCACTGACAGTCATGTCTGCTGACTAATTACTTAAGGCTATTTTGGTTATCCTGGATAGCTGAAAGTTGAATGTGAAAGGTGGACTCACTCTCTTATGCATCAACAATATTCTCATTTAAGTTATGTAAATGAAGGCAAAGGAGTGTATCTGTAATTATGTCTTTGCATTATGTCCTTGACAACTGATGAACCCTGCTGCCAGCAGTAAGTTTGTCTATATGTGCCACTGACGGTATTTCAGTTGCTCTTTATCCATCAACGATACAAAATACTATCATTGCTTTGGGTGATACAGTAGGCTAGGAGGCTGAAATACAGCACTTTACGTAGTGCACCATCCTCTTCTGAAGTGCACAGCCTACAACATTGGCTGAGAGGAGCAAACTACTTCCTTCTCACCAGAGTGTAATGAGGACAATTTGTTTAACTATTTTGCTGCTGTAAGTTTAGGAAAGACTTTTTACTTAATGTCCCTTTCAGGCATCATTGAACGCAAATTGCAGATACCAGAGCAGGTTAAATAGGTTCCTACTTGCTATCAAGGATTTTCTGCAGTGGATAAACAATGACTTCATACTTCCTCATTCCCTTCCTATCAAAAAAACTACCTCTGTCTTGGCCACAAATGAGAGGAAAGGCAATTAGATATCCTCTGTCATATAAACAAATGCCATAGCTGTGCCTTATGTGCCAAAAGACCAACAATAGCAATCCATACTATCAACTAAGGTGCTGAAAGGACAAGACTCCAGGACAATAAAAAATAACCAATTCTATACAAAACAGCTAAAGGTCAGTGTTTTGTTTTTACTGTTTGTTTTTCCTAATCAATACAATTGCTTTTGTTCAGATACCCCTACTAAGCTGTTACAAGCAATGCTCCATGTGCTTCCTAACACAACCTCTGCAGTAACAGCCTCAGATGTCGGTGGCAAAGCAAAACTAAACGCCTGCCTGACTTAAAAAAATTGGGAATCTCTCAGCACAATTTAATTCCACCATGTCAATAACCATATACCTACCACACGCATCTGTAAAATAACAAGTGCGATTCTGTCCACAAGATGATTTGAAATTACCTGTCATCTTTAGTCCCTCCGTATGGATTGGCAGCGTTACCAAAGAAATTCAGCTCTAGCTAGGAAATTACCATGTTTTAACTAAAAAAGTTTATTCAGCATTTCAAATACAAGGAAAATCTGTATTTTTACATCAAACTGAAATCAAAACACATTATATACTGCACTATATTGTAATGCACAAGGTGGTTCCAAATAAACCAGCTCTATAAAATAAATGTCTGCTCACAGTAACATTATATGCAAAAACTGACACTCCTTGCAAATGTTTACTTATTTTAAATACTAGTTTATCACTGAAGAACCTACATATATTGTGATGGCTGCTAGCCAGGAGTTCTGGTCTACTTTGTTAGAATTCAAATCATGCTGATCTTAAGAGTGGATAGGAAAAAATTGTAGTCTGTAACAGTACCGAAGACCAGAACAAAAAGACCTGTCTCTGCAGAAGTAAGCAAGACGTTTTCTTCATCAACAAAGCCTATTTAAGAATTTGCCAACTCTTCTTTTGCTTGCCTTCTATGTTGTTCCAACAGAATATCTGTGATGCCTGCCATAAACTTGATCAGATTAAAAGAAGAAACTAGAGTGTGGTTTGTTTGTTTGTCTAAAAAAATAAGAAGTAGAAGAAATCTGGTCACTCCACTAAACCTGTATACAATGTAGGACCCCACATAGCTTGTACTGGCACAGCTGAAGGGTTAGCAAACTGCAGTGCCAAGGTAGCAATTTCTTAAACCAGCACTGCTGCTGGACAAATTAAATCAAAATTACACCCTCAGGACAGATGATCCAAATTAGCTTTATCTCAGAATGCAAAAAAATAGTAATAAACATGTTTGCTAAAGCCATGTGGAGAGGCTTGCAGTCATCTTAATCTGATTTAGATTAATTCAAAAGTGGATTAGGATGCTTCAGAGAAGAACGTACACAGCACTCTCTCTGTGGCTTCAACATGTCCACAAATTCAGGGAGTTAACACTGCAAGAAGTTTGCACACAGAAAGTTCTCAGAAGCTTAAATATTCTTGCGTTTTTGGGTTTTCACTAAATTTCACCAAAACTGACAAATAAGGCCTATAAGAATAAAAAGAAGTACCATATTAAGTCAGATCAAAGGCCCATCTCAGCTCAGTAGCAAATGCCTATGTACGTTGCATAAGGAAACGACTCAGGCTTTCCCTAGCAGTTCTCAGAGCTCTTGGCAATCTGCACTTAAGGACCAAAGGCTAAGTTTTTAATTTAAAAACTATTGGCCTGATTTCCCTGAATTTGGCTACTCCTTTTCTGAATCCATTTATGCCTTTGGCCTCCAGAACATCCTGATAACTTAGTTCAACAATTTAAGCTTTGGACTGTTAAAAAAAAAAAGTCTGCATTTTAGCTATCGTAAGATCGTATGATCATTATGAAAGTTTTTTTCTTCTAATACCATATGTAAGTTTGTTTCTTTATAAGCAGGCTTACCTTAAAATTCCACTTGTCACTGACTTGCCTGCAAAGATTTAGATCCATCTCTACGACCAGAAGTCCATCCTGAGTGCGAGAGAGTCCTGGGGTCCTACTGCCATCTGGTGCAGCTACGTAACTTGAGCCATAAAAATGGCCCAAGTCATGGTGTGCTTAAAGAAATTTTTAACAAGCATGTAATGCCATCTGCAAATAAGTATACAACTTAACGTGCAGTATCCCATAAAACCTGGCTCAATTTCTTGTGGTTGCTCACTCACTATGCTTTAAGCAAGACATTCTGAAGAGTCACAGCACGATCCTAAGGCAACTGCAGGTTACTTTCATGCACGGGGCAGCTTTCATGTATATTGAATTAACAGGAAAAAACTCACTGCATTGCTTTTTAAACAGCGCATCATTATGCTTTCCCATAGTAGTCTCTGAACTAAAGTAAAGGCTTTGCTTTCATTGTTTTTTATTTAGCATTTAAATAAATTCTAATTGTTAAATCATACATTTCCAAAACAGCTGACAGAGACGCACCCATTCAATTTTCAATACAAAGTCAGAAGTGAAAACACTGGGATTTGAGGCACAGAAAAAAATCTTACTTTGTATTTCACAACTTGGAGTTGTGCCAAAAATCAGCCACATCTGTTGTACTACTAAGCAATGCATACCACTAACCTTTTTGATGCAGCTGCTACAAACACTTAACTCCAAAACTAGCTAAAAAAAAGGCTCAGGCCCACTCCAGATTAAGCCAGAAGCTTAATGTATGTGTTTCAACATATATGTGAAGTACATACAAGCAAATCTCATGCTGTTCTTTGAGAATGCTCTTCTTTGAGCATTCTCTTCTTTAAATTCCAGCAGATCTGTGAAACAGGGCAAAATGACTTGGCCTGGGATTCAGGCTAGGCCTATTACTGTTAATAACCTTAAAACTACAAATAAAATGTCACACACAACACAGGCTAATTTGTGGGATTTCTGTCTTCCAGTCCTACAACACTCCACTGACTCCAAAAATCTTAGTCTGAAAGTATATAGAAACCTTAGGTCTGAACTTCTGGTGACCACATACTGTGGGTACCACCACCTTTAACAGGAAGTGCTGGTTCTCTCCAGCTTACAAAGCAGCAGACTTAAGTAAGGCAGTTGGTAGCTACCATTAGCTGTCATGGGATAGACACTTGCAGGAGAGCTACTGTTTCTTCAGACTACCTAGTTAACAATTTTTAGCAACCACTGAATGTGATTTCTGAACATACCTTTTCCACCATCTCCGGAAGTGAACGCGTTTTTGTAGTATTCCTGTGAAACAAGAGGAATCCATAGGTGGCAGTATAATTCCATTTAATTCAAGAAATCCTTGCTAGTCTACCATATCTAGTATGGAAGTTTATAGAAATCTATTAAGAATTTTTCTGGCATACTATCAGCACTGTCTAAAGGGAGTCATCAGAGGGATCTAGTTTGTATGATGGATAGGCTAGAAAATAAGATCTTTTTGTATCACTGCCTGTTGTTCATACACTTCGGGGAACATGTCTCATATCAGTTTCCCAAGACTAAAGAAGAGGCAAAATTTAAGCAAACACATCTTTGTGGATCACAAAAGAAGGAAAATGTATTCACATAATGGCAAGAACAAGTCTGGATTTTTGCAGAGAGCATTATAAAAGAACACACATGTAGGGTATTTGGACTAACCTGAAAGCAAGAATTACCTATTTTGTGCAATATTAATTTTCGTCATAGAATTTCAATGTAGTATCTGTACAACAGCAACCAGTTGTGTACAACTGACTTGAGGATATATTTCATTTTCAGACACTTTGGCTAAAAGAATACTGATTTCACGACAGAAACTAGGAGAATTAGCAAAAGGGCGGGTGCCTATTACAAAGAGAGCAATTCAAGAACAGGAAGCAGCTGCAACCAAAAAGTAGGCTACCAGCAACAAGGCAGCTCTCAACTTCTTTATCACCCTCTGTCTTCAAATCATATTATAAACACTAATACAGTAGTTATACAGTAGAGGAATCTACGCGCTCTAGTGCTATTCAGTTCATTACCTTGAATTAACTCATGCTACAATACCTAAATTATGAAATGAAATAAGGAAGTGAAGATACATACTGTTCCTACCCTGTTGATGGGACAGGTAAAGCAGTGATTAGCTATGGCAGCATTTCTTGCTTCAACTGGCCACAGTGACTCGCTGGAATACACAAAAGAGGTGGTAGGCATTCACTACTAAATTTAGATTATGACTGTCTCACACTGTACATTTTCTGCCAAAGAAGCCATAGCTAGGTGCTAAGACCGATCTTGCTCTTACAATCAAAATCTCCCCACAGATACAGCCAAGCACTATAATTATTTTCTGCTCAAATATAGGTATAAACAAATCTATCTGACAACCTGGTAAATACGCCTTTGTCATGGCAAAAAAAAAGAAAAAAGAAAAAAATTAACACATCTTAAGATTTTTCAAAGCAATTAAAGTGTAAAATGTTTTACTCTCCAAATTACGCAAAGGATTTACACATGTGCTTTCACATTCCATTAACTTTCAATATACCAAACATCATTCCACAGCAAAGCTGTAAGAGATTCATACAAGTTGCCTCCTTTTTCCCCAAATGGTCCAGGAGAGGCTTTTGCAGCAGTGAATGAAAAAAAAATTACTTATGGGAATAATAAAAAAATGAAAGGAAAAGAAAAAATCCATTTCCACCAAAATTTCCTACTTCTGTTATTTCAACCACAGTTTTCATAGAACTTTCCAGTAAGTCATTTTCCCAGAGTGCGTTGGTGAAAAAGAAAGCACGTTTAACAAAAGCATCCTGATAACTTCTCGGTAATTCTCTATTAAACCAGTCACTAAATTCACATAAAACCAAGAACTTAGAAATAAAAAATTCCTTCTCTTTTACAAGTCTCTACCTCTTTTCCAAAGGAGATTTCAATTCTGACTGATGTTTCAAAATGAAATAGTCTTCTTTTTATTAGATAGCTTGATATACAGGGATCAGACTAGTTAATAGGAGGCCTGGAAGCACTCAGAGCTCCAAAACAAAGGTGATATAATTTGTACACTCCTGTGACAGCATGTACCTGCCAGATTTTGAGTACCAAGACAAGGTTGCAAGCATCTGACTCATTAATCTCCCAGTCAGACTCAAGAATCTGAAGAGATGGTCACTGGACTGATTGAAAGGACTTGGTTTATTGCCTCTTTTCTCAATTGCTTCGAGTCTGGCAGCCAGCTCTTCTAAGAAAAAGGGATTTTATTGAAAAGCTCCAGCAAATTACGATTTCACAGAAGACAGACAGGAAAAAAAGGCTATAGCCAAGAAACGACCCCAGAGACAGTTTTTACTTGGGCCTCAAGAGTCCTCTTCCTGCAATAAAAATTATATGGTTAAAAACAATCAAGTGAAAACCAATAATTAGGAGAGCCTGAAGCACCCAAAGTACCAATGAAGTGCTGTATGACAAAAGGGTAATTTCTGTTTGCTCTCCTGTTAATGGGCTCTAAGTGGACAAACATCACAAATATTATTCTAGTAGTGACATAAATGCCCCAAAAGCGTTGTGTATTCATTCAACTCTTTTTCAAAGGACATTTTCCAACATTACTCAACCTAAATTACCTTTTACATCAAAAACTATTAAAGGCAGTTTGAATGACAGAATACTGTATCCACACTTTTACTCTCCAGATTTGTAAATTCATGGTTCTTTGCATCTGAACTGGCTGTGGGTATGAAAATTTTATGCCTCGATTCTGTTTTTCACCATTTCTACCCTATTATGAATGCTCAATGTCCTCAGAATTTTCTAGCTGGTCAGCAACAAAAACTGGATGAATATTCTTGGACCTTGTTACAGAGACAGAGAAACTCCAAATTTACATTAAACAGGTAAAGAGAGGGGACTGTGTGAATCCTGAAGAAATGGAAAATGCTAAAAAATATATTCCTATTACCTAACTCTTCTGTCATCTTGTATACCCAGTTAGCAAGACTATATTGCCTGAACACTACATACATTAAGGTTTACAAAACTGACACTGGAAAAATCTCTTCCTCTAGGTTCAAAGAAATAAAAATTAAACTATTCTGCAATTAGCCCACTCATACAAGCCCAGCTGACGGGAGAAAGAGAAATTACAAAGAATTTGTAGTATAAGAGATCAATATGTCTTCTTTTTTGCTTGCTACTGGATATTATACTTGTATTACAATATCATCAGTAACAATGAAATATGCTCCTGTTAGATTCCTAAAAATTATCTTTGGAGCTGGAAAGTCAAGAGTAATGTTGGAAAGTCAAAGACAGTTCAGCTAGCCCAAAATATGGTATTTTAACTCACAAAGGAAATGTTTTTGTTTCAAAAAACTCTGCAAAGCCAGACTTTCCCCCCACTCCGTACAAAGCTAACCACTTATGCTGAAAACAGTTAAAAATATTAATGTTTATAATTACGCATAAACTACCATCACTTCCTCAGTCATATGTATGTAAACATTATACAATAATAAATTACTTTTCAGAGCCTACTGTTATCAGGAAAAAAAAACCCAAGAAAAAAAAAAAACAAAAATAAAAAGCACAGTTGTTCTATCATGTGTTAAGTTGATGTGTAGACACGTTCTGGAATCCCACACCTCAATTCACATAGAGTCTAATTTGGAATTTGAAAGTATTGAGTAGTACAGCAAAGAACAGAATACAATGAGAATGAAAGGAAAGCATGGTTATTTTGTCCAGGAGAGTGGTATAAAGAACAACTGAAACCATTTCTATAAGGTTCCTACCTAAAGAAAGCCCCCCACTGGCCCCAAAGAAATGCAGCTATTTTGCATCACATTATAGTACCCCAAGCAATACACAGCCTGTGTCAGACAATGCTTCGGAAGCATGACACATTCAAAGGTTATTATATTGAAATATGACTGATGCTGAGGCAAAGAATATTCAAGATCTAATCCACAAATTAATCATTACGGGCTAGGTAAGAAGTCCATTTTTTTAGCTCACTGAGCTGGTTTTCTTTTTTCTTTGAGGAAACCAAGTCAGTAGAGTGCAATTAATGTCAATTTGCAGAAGATTAATCTCAAGGGAAACAGTTTACACTAGTTGAGTCTGGTTCAAGAGGCCTGATAATCACAAAACTGTCAACAGTTAAAAAAAAAGTTTCTGAGAAAAGGGTTTCTCAGTTTGGCTCTGAAATTGCAATTTGATACCATACTTACTGGCTCCTAGGTGGACGATGCAAGCTGGCAAGCTAAGCCTGAATCTAAATTACTGCTTATCATAAAGCAAAAATATTACCTAGATAATCTAAATAAACTCCCATTAGTTTTCAGAACACCAGCTGGACACTGGTTAATTCTGTCTCAGAGACAAAGACCTGCAGATGTACAAATAAAGTTCTGGAAGAGAATTAGTGACTAGGAGCAGACTGGTAGCCCAGAACTCCAGATGGAGAAGAATGCAGATTCCTTCGTGAAGGCAAAACAAGTTGATACCTCAGGTTCCAAGACCTCAGCAAGGCAGCCCTGACGCCCCAGTGAGGAGCTCAGATGTTCAGTTAACCCAGAAAGTGTGCAATGGCCTAAATCAGTTTGTATTTTACCTGAGCGATCCAATAGTGGCTGACGGGTTGAAGATGATCTCTGCTCCATTCATACTAAACATTAGCCAGTTCAGAGGGTGATGGCGGCCGTAGCAGATATTCACAGCAATTGTTCCAAACTGTGTCTGAAACACTGGGTGTCCTGTATTTCCTTCCATATAGTAAGTTGACTACAAACAAACAAACCAAACAAAAAAAATCACAAATGCAGACTTCTTTAAAAAGCGAAAAGAAATACTTCCAACATTGCTTTGACACTTCCCAATTTCTGATGACCAGCTTCAAGTCATTAGACCATGAGTGAAGACAACACCTTTTATTTAGTACATAGCTGCACTGTAATAGGTATATAGCAAAAAGTGGCTCTTAGGCTGCTGAGATCAAATTCAAGCCTCTTTCTGTTTCCCTTCACTCATACTACACTTAAGCACTGTCTGAGTTTGACACAAACACTTCTATTAATGCTAGAAACTTCTACAGAAGCTTAAGAGAGATCCACAAATTGTCAAACTTTAGGCACCTCTCTTAGTACTTTCACTACATAAGAAAATTTTCCTAAGTCATCACAATCACAAGTTTTGATTCTGATTAAAGAGATGATGAACACTGTTTAAAGAACATGGAATTTCTTTACATTCACCTGTTATGTAATGACATGCAGTAATTTTATTAATGTTATAAGGAAGTACCAGTATATAGCTAAGATTGGTTATTTAAATTTCCCATATGCCTATTGCTCTAAACGAACAGAAGGCTTGAGACTACCACCAGGAAAATCACAGGATAAACCTAGAGAACACTCCTTAAAGAAACTGGAGGGAACTGTTGGCTTAAAAGATCCCATTTACCATATGCTGTGAACTTTCATCTTATCGTATCAAACATTTCTGAACAATTAGAAATGCACTGGTTCCTGTAAAAGGTGCTAGTGAAGAGAAGGATAGGGCACTGTTAACAGCTATCAAGAAAGACAAACATTCAAGGAAATATTCTAAATCAAGTGTACAGAAATGGTTCTTCCCAGATACAACAAAAAGAGTATGTGTGGAGTCACGGACAGTTGCCTGCTTAGTGCTCAGTGGTAGTCAAAAATCCAAGAAAATCTCAGACATCAACAGGAAGGGTATTGAAACGTAACAGAAAACATTGTTTTGCCGGTTTATAAGAATTCTGTGTGCCCACAGCTTGAGGACTCTGGGCAATTCTAGTGTCTGCGTCTCAATAAGGATATACTAGAGATGGAATAAGCAAAGGCAACTGAAATGATGAAGGGGATGGGGCAGCTCCCTTGTGGGGAGCAACTAAAAAGGCTCTTCGATCTGCAGACAGAAGGCTGAGGGTGATACTATGAATGAGACTTGCAAAATCACAAAGGCAGTGGATAAGATAAAGGACATACAGAAATCCCAAAGCAGCAGCAATAGTGGGTATAGACTGAAATTACACTCTTGTACTTGTTTTCAACCAAAGTAACTTTTTTCATGTAGCAGGCAGTGCACTTCCGAAATTGCTTCTTTGTGAAAGCAGGTATTATCACCAGGTTCAGAAGGGATTACACAAAGTCATTGATAAAAGAACGGCATATAAGAAACAAAATAGACAGGAACGTGCCATCCAACATCCCTAATACGACAACTGTGGATACCAAGGGAATACAAAAGTTGCAGAGTGGCCAGACTTATTCCTAATAGTAGCTTTTTGTGGTGATCTCAGAGTCAGAAAAGCAACATACATAATCCACCAGCCTGACCCAATGGGGCGTGCCTCTTATCACATAAGAAAGGTGTGTTATAAAACAATTCCCTTTTATTGAAATTGGCCGTCCATTGTAACAACCACTGTCATTGCAGAACCACATCAGGCCTAAAGCAAGCACAGGTACAGCTGGGGAACAACCTAGGGCCTCCTCGAAGTGTAGCAGAATGGCATGACAGATACAGGGGGATCATCAGAAACTAGAAAGGACTAAGAGATTCAGTATACCAAGTAAATGTGACACCTCATGTTTCTTATTTATTACCAGGTCTCATGAATTCGCACAGTCCCTTGGGCACCAATTTTATCTCCTTTCATATGTGTAGAAAGCACGCCACGTGGGCACTCACGCAATCCTTTTCCAAAACAATTCCACTGATTGACTATATTTCCATTTTTTCTTCTATTCTCAGTTTTCTTTTATTACAATAGGAGAAGAAAAACAAAAATGCCGTTGCTTCAGGGAATTCATCACTTTTTAGTTCTTTATTCCTCACTAGAGGCCAGAATCATCTCCACAGCAACAAACTGTGGTGTCTCAAGAAGGATTGATTTTTGTTTATTTATATGCCCTCCCACACATGGCTGAATAGGTTACAGACCAATCTCTTTCTCCTTTCCATTTAGTTCTCACTGATTCAACAAGGATGATTTTAACAAGACTCCTTTCCCTATCTGCTCTACAGAGACAATCCACAAAAAATAATTTCAAATTCAACCCTTCTTTGGGGGTTAACTTTGTCGATAAAGAAAACAACATTAAAGTAACAGAGGTGAGCATAATCCTTGCCCGTAGTCTTGGTGGTTTCCAAAGTTCCTCTATCAGAATTGCTTAGCTCGGAAGAATGGATTAATACTTTGCTAACAAAACCAGCTAAAAAGACAGCACTGCTTTGGGTAAACACTACTTGCTTCTATAATGAGGTAGATAGATACAACAAGAAATGTCAAATCATTCTAGTATACCTGCAAGATATAAATAGATTGTTTTGGGGTAATTCTGGCATTTAGGATTATAAAAACTAACTCCTTTTAGGAATTATGCAAAACTCTTAATGAAACTCTATTTATACTTCACATCAAAAAGGAAAAATATTTTCTTTTTTTAGATGCATTTCATTACAGTTTCACAGCTGGAAACAAGAAGTTTCGCGGAATCTGAGGCTGATCCACAAAACACTGGCCAGAAAACTGGAAGACATCATATTTTCGCACAAACAACAGGAATTTATTTTTTGTTTGATTACACAAGGAACAAATCAAGAATGTGGAAAGTAACCAAAACTTTTTTATTAGTGTTTGTATTTTATGTGGGTTTGTTAGTTACTGTTTTGCTAGCTAGAAGACAGATCCAATTCAATAACATTAAATATCAAAATAATTGTTAAAGGTAGAAGTCAACACTAGTGACTAACAGGCCTGTGCCAGAAATCCACTGTGCAGAAACCTATTAACAGCCTCCTCTGAAGAAACACAAAGCAGTCTGATCAGGTCTGGGAGCCCAGGTCAAAACTTCCAGAGGTCTTTGAACACGAAGTTTCAAGACACAAAAAACCTTTAAAAATTAATAAAAAAGCAGTTTGGATTCTGAAGCCTCGGTTTAGTGACTGGAGCATTTGGACAGCAAACAAAAGCAACTGCGGGTATGTAGCCCCCAGTGTTTAGAAGAAATGCCTCTCTTAATTACCCACTTTAGCTGACAAGGAGAGATTTAGTTAGGTAAGACAATGTATTTTTAGACTTTGGTTAATTTTTAAACCTGTTCTTTCTGCTTGTGATAATTCTATGGATGGATAAACACATTTCAGAGCTACCAGTTTTCTTCTGATGTTGCCTTTACTAGCAGTTCAGTTTCTGAAGCTGATTCTGGAGGACAGCCTGTAAACATATGAGAAAAACTGATTTGACACTTAATGAGCCACATTTTCTAGAAATAAGTTGTTTCCTGCCAATACGACTCTGATAAAACACATGCTGACATGAACAAGAGCTGCAAAGTAAGACTACCTTGATAATCACAATACCACATCTTACCTCATTGAAATCTCCCACCCTTGGAATGTGATTTTTCCTACTTTTGCCAAGGACAGCTCCAGAATTAGAAATGACCACTGCAGAATTCCACAGAGTTCCCCCGTGTATTTCATCTCGCTCCAGGATTGGAGATACCACAACCATATTGTATTTCTTTGCCAGCTATACAAATGAACACAATTCTTTCATTATACACAACCCTGCAGTAATTATTTTCATTTTTTATTCATAAAGAAGGATTAAAAAAGTTTTCATCTGGTACATTACTCTGCCTGTTATCAAGGGCTAATGCTTAACCCACACTGGCATGCCCACATTGCCACAGTTTCTTCATCAAAGACGGACACATCACAGAGAGCTTTCCCACCTGAATCCTTCAGCTAGAAATGCAAGGTACCAACAGGAAAAAAAGTATCTTAACAGCAATGGTCAAACTACAAAGCCGACCTCTATCTATTCACAGGTGTAAGAGGAGATAGATCTCATCCCATTCTTTCATTCTGGTATACCATGAGTACTATACCAGAATGAAAGACACCATGGCTAGGTGAAAACAGTTATTTTTAAAAAAAAAAAAAAAAAAGTAAAATAGTGCTACATGTTAACTATAAATGTTAAGTAACATAGGCATGAGTGAGAAATACAGCAACTTCTGACTGCTAGTTTACTAGCACATTGCCTTTTCTTTCAAATCACTTCTTTCTTTTATTTCTCCAAACTTCCATAGTGTCATTAATTCCATAATGGGAAGCAACACACACCTGCCCTAGATCAGACTAAAGATATTGCGCTGTCTACAAAAGCTTAAAAGGTCAGTGCGTACCTGGGAAAATTTGACATCAAAACAGTCTTTTGTTGTTTTGATCACTTGTAAAAGAAAATAATTGAAATTCCTTATTAAAAAAAAAGTTATCGGAAAACAAAAATAAACTCTGCCATCCTTGCAATCAACAGTCTCTGGAAAAATAAGAGTCAGGCAATAACAATCTCCTTGGGTCCATAAAAAGCCCCCTACATTTTGTGTCGTTTCACAGGGAGACGCAAAAGATTTGTGTGAAGGTGTTCCCTGTTCAAAAAAGGCTAGCTATTCTTCTCCTGACACCTTCATACAAGCATTGTTTAATGCTCAATTGTTCTAGGCCAGAAACACCTTTTAAATGGAAATTAAAAATATTTGTATGAAGAATCGTTCCTCCCTTGTGAAATTCAGGAATAGTTAAATGGGCAGTTTCATACTCCTTCCACGGTACAAGGCAGTCTATAAATGCAAAATAGTTCAAAAAATAATTAGTGAGCACAGTTGTTCCTGTCCATTTCTACTTCATGTGCTATCATAGTATTTGTCAAGTAAGGTAAAAATTAGTTTTTTGATTATTTCAGTTTTCTCAGTGGTACAAGACCGGTACATAAAGAAGAAAGCCATGCTAATCAGTGGTAGTTATGGCCTGGGGTTGGAGGCTGGATGTGGAGTTTTTTTACCTCTTGACAGAATTCTGTTGTTGGCCCATCCTCTGCTGACTCAGCAAATTCAGTCCAAGGAAGCTTCTCTCGTGTACAGAAAGCAAAGGGCATGGCTAGAAAACACCAATGCAAGACAAAATTTACAAATATGTTCATGTCACTCGAGAAATACATGCTGTTTGCATGAATACACATAAAAAATTAAACACTTAAGAATGATTCAACTGTTTTCGTTGTTTAAAGGCAAAAGCTACTTAAAACTATTTTTAGAAAGGGCAAGGAGTTTTGGACCCATGCTGAGCAAAGTAGAAAGAGAAAGAATGCACTTAGTGAAGGTAAAAATACAAAATACACCCCAGTGACTAGTGTACACTTTCTGTGAATAATCTGTTTTCACAACTCGGGCCTTTATTTTGGTTTTGGCCTCTATTAAGCCTCAAAGACTCAATTTTAATTAAAATCAGATTTTTTAAAATTTTCATATCTGTCTAGAAAAAAACCAAAGTTTTAGAAGAAAAAAAATAAGGGAAGGATCATGAATGGTGACACAAAGTAGGTGCAAACCCACAAATATCACTGTTGCAGCATACACCAGTCCTCAATATAACAGACTTCACATACATCTTCCATACAGTTCTGCTAATTAAGACTCTGTTTTTTCCTTTAGAAAGCAAATTAGTAAAGTCAGCTGTTGTATCTTGGAAGATCTCTGCTGTTTACTTAAAAGCTATACTTCTAGTACAGGATACTTGTTAAAATAGAAGGAACTTGACCTCTGACAACCCAGAAGGAATCACAGAAAATACTCACTCCAAGCCTCCTGGAAACAAACTATGTTGACCCCACATATTGCAGCTACTTCCACAATCTCCTCAATTCGTCTGTGCAGTGCAGCCACCTGATTGCAAGAAGCGTCACGCTATAAAAAAAGCTGTACGTTCTAACTCACTTGTATATTAATAGCCTGGTTTTACAAGTCTGTTCACATTAAATTCATCTTGTTCTATACTTAGTCCCGTTGCTTTCAGAGGCAATAACTCAGGAAGTTATCATTCCTGAGCACTGATAATAGAAAGAGTTAGATACAGATTTTTAAAAGCATTTAGATGCTGATAATAGAGAAAGCAATCCAATGGAATTCTAATTCCATGGTTACAACATTTAAATATATGGGAACTCATTGCTGACTGACTTGCAAATAGCTAAAAATCTTCACAGACTCAGCAAAAATTATAATTTTGTCGCTCATCATAAACAACCTACAGAGTGATGTTAAGTAAACACGAATTCAAAGTCAGGTACTCAGAATCTTAAAATACGAGGCAAGGACAGTCCATTTCCTCGGTTATCTCTGAATCCTTCTCACAGATGCGGATCTTGGACAGGTTATAGTTTGGAGTTAATAACTTCTATTTTCAAAATCCCTCTGTCCAAAGAGCTAAGTAGATTATTACCAAGAAAAAACATCAAAGTATTCATTAATTAGTCAAAAAAAGTTGTTTCAAAGTTGTTTTTTTTCTTGAGTATTCTACGTAAAGATAACCATAGGTGTAGCACTTTGTATTAATACCTTCATGTGTCAATAAAAAAAAAAAAGACACAAGACAAGTCAACAGTGACCTATGAACTCAAAAACTGTACACTGATTTACAGAAATAGTTAACTAGTTATTTATAAGGTAAAATCATTAATGTAACTGGTAGTCTTTTTAACAGATGCTACAAAGAATCCACAAAGTTGATCCATATACTGAATTAATTACTTGCATCTATGACAGGTAATCTTTCCAAAACAAATTACCTCAGAAATGTTGTCCTGTCACTGTATGAAACTACTACTCCAGGAGATTTTATAAACGTGGTATTTTCTTTCACTTTTTTAAAGCTACTTTTAGGAGGCTATTTCTATATATGTCACCTCAGTGCTTTTGTGTCCAAGATGTTAGGATATGGTGGTCACCTTGTAATAAGACTTGGTTTATTGCTGCACAAAGAATAATGAACACAGCTTTATTAATCTGTGTTTACTCTAATGGATTTTCCTATAATTGAAGATTTCTCAATTAAAACAAGAACTGCACCTGTGGTTTCCATGGGTTGCCATCTCTTTTGATTTTGGGTAAATGATTTTCTGTTTAATTTTAGAGGCAAAGGACTTTCACGTACAAAAATCAGTGACTAAATATTTAGCTTTGGAAAAACTGCAAAAGGTTGGGCAACTCACTAGGTAAACACAAGAGATATTTCTGAAAAACAATAAAAACAAACATGTCATTCAAATTTCCTACAGTATGCTGTATTAAGACAGTGATAGGTCCTGTATTGCCAGACAATCAGCAGAGATTTCATGCTGGAGTTTCTAACATCAACAACTGAGGTGCGTTATTTCTTAATCCAGTAGAAGAGGAGTTATACACAAACAGCCCAGATCCCAGCTTCTGTACCTGGACTGCCACAGCTGTGTCTGTGGGAAGTGGAATTTTATTTTGTACCAGTCCTACTCGAACAATACGCGGCCTTCTCAGTTGCTCTGGAGCAGCTTCAAATCCATAGCCCTGTAGCTCAAATTCTCTTTCCTGAGCTGCTGATAGAGCAGCAGCTGGCAAATTAAGTTTTCTGGATTGAACAGGAAATAAAGACATTTCAAGATGAGATGTTCTCCTTTTCTGCTCTGCATGCAATGGATTAAAAGGATCACAAATACTGCCTACCCCTGCAGAGATACCCAAGCTCCCATGCCCCGATAAGCAACTATCAGACAAGGGAACAGTCACACAATAGCCAGGTCATGTGCAAATCTCACTGCTCTCCTCCATGGCAGCAAACTCCCAGTGTCCTCCTCTATAACTGTTCTTTCCGATATTACCTTGCTACAGAAATCGAGGAGCACATATGTACAAACTTTCATCTGCCATCACCTTACAAACGCTTTCCCTCCAACGTATTTTTCCTCATGCGAGACCCCCACTTTTCCAGCTCCCTCACCCTGAAGCCACGACCTTCCCAGACCCTCCCCAAAACGATCCCCCTCAGGTCTCAGCCACTTTCTCAAACGACCTCTCTACCACCCTGCTTCCCAGACTTGGCTTACCTCCAAACTACGGCAGTTATCTCACCACAGCCTAACCTCACCACAGGACCTACCCTTCTTTTTTCCTTTCAGCCCAGCCCTCTGTCCTGCGCACCCCTCCTAAAACTGACTCCTTCCCCCTCAACTCCCGGCCTGGCCATGCCCGCGGAGCCTGAGGGGGAGGAAGGAGACAGGACACCAACCCCCTGCGGGTGAGAGGGAGGCGAGCCCGTCCCGGCAGCGCACCTCGCCTCACCCCCGTACAGGATCCGCTTCACCTCGGCGAGGTCCTCGGGCGGGATGTGCTGCTCCAAGCATGACTCCAGCGACTCCAGGCCTCCCGCCATGGCGCGNTCCCCCCCCCCCCCCGGGGCGGCCCCCGCGGGGACACGCCCATTTCTCCTCAGAGGGGTTTTGGCGGGCAGGGCTCACCGCCAAGGCTGCCCGCTGTGGCGGCCGCGGCACGGAGGGGTTTTGGGCGCAGAGCGCCGGAGGGGCAGGCGGCAGTAGTAGGGCCGGTCCCCTTTAGTTGTCGCAGGGCTGGTGGGGATGTGCCCCGGGTGGCCTGGTGGGTAACCCTGAGATGCCCCAAAAGGTTAAAGAGGCTGTTCCCGGCTATTTGCCGCTTCTGGACCAACTTCTCAGCATCAGAAATAACTCATCTAAAAGCAGAATATCTTTAGGAGCTTTTTATAATGATACCATTCAACAAAAAAGCTTAGAAATAGGAGGTCATAAAATGGACACACACATATCCATGAAAAACGTTGCCGTTTTAGTTGCAGTAAGACTCTGAACAGGAGCCAGTAATAAAAAATAATTTTGTCTTTAACATGGATTTGAGGCCCAATGTGATTGGAAATTCATCCCAAAACCAAAGTTAATGTCAGTCAAAGGACTGAACAAATTAAGACCTTGATCTGAGACCAAAAAAAAGTGCATCTAAATAAAGGATATTTCCTTCTGCTGGTACAAAGTGGACACCCTGTGTAACGCAGTTATTCCCAGTGAACTATTGGCTATGCCTTCCGCTTCAAAATGCAACTGAAATTCACAAAGTGGTAACTGGTTTTCTCATTCAAATGAAGCACCAAGTCCAGTGATGGCTACACATGTCTGAATATATCACACTAAGCTCAAGCACTGCTTTGTGTATCATCTGGAGGATGTAAGAACATTCAGCACTTAGCATTTGCAGTTGTTAGGTATTTTGAGTTAAATATTAAGCCTTTTAGGCTAAATAAAAAAAAGAATGTCAGGGAGACAGTGTCTAATATTTAACTTTAAACAGAAAGTGTCCAGGGATAGTCTGGTTTCATCAAGGCATTTTGAGATACGTGATTCTTTCGCTCTAATCCACCCTTTTTAACCCAAGAAGTTGCAGCGATGCTCTGTGTGCCAAGTGCACCAGGGCTGACGTGCGGCTCTGCTGCTTTGTTGGGGGGAGAACGCTTTGGAGTAACTCCTAAAGAGCAGACTAACTCCTTTGGACAGCAGGGGGGAAAATCTTTAACCTTGGGGGGAATTGTCAAGATAAGCTAAAAGTAGGGATGATAGATAGTATGCTATAAAGCAAAAAATTGTGAATTCGAAGGAGAAGAAAAAAAACCCTATCATTTGAAAGGAAGGAACTTTTTAAAAGTCTGGATAGCTAGTACGTTGTGTAAGTATTTGCCCTGTACTCATCAGTGTAGCACCTCCCTGTTCATGACTGAGGGCCTAAAAACCTGTTCTTAGGAATTATTTTTCTTTCCCAAACATACTTCTGAAGGGCAATAATGAGCAGTGACTGATACTTACATGGTATTTCTCATCTGATGATCCTAATTTGCTTTAATGGCCAATTTTAAAGGTACATATCAGTAACATTTTGTTCTGTTCGTGGCTGGCAGATCTTTGAACCTTGCAGAACGGGAGATCAATGCAAAAATCAGCTGACAATACAGCAGGGAAATTAGGAGACCAAGTAAGTTCATTTCCATATCAGCATACTCAGGATGTCAACTAACAGATAAAGCATTTCTGGAGGATTCATAGAAACAAACAGAAGGGCCTGGGTTTCTCTGGGAAGTGTTCAAGCTCTTTTCTGCATGGACTGCAAATTAAAGGGAAAAACAGCAGGTCTATTTTGTATCCAGCTCCTGAAGGAGGTCACATAACTGAACTTTTCTCTTCAAGCTTCTATTCTTAGTGTGAACTTTCACTGACTTCTCTATCGGTGCCTTGTTTGTTTGTAATTTAGTAAATTGTACTACATGTAGGAAATGGACTTCATGGCAATAAAACTGAAGCCCCTGAAAAGAATACTCACGAACGGTCAAGACCTGAAAAAACAGTACATTTCCTGTGCACCGTATCAGCCATCCTGCAACAAGGCAGTGAGGTCCAGACTGCGTGAATAGGAAATGACAAGCCGAGAATTACTAATAATGATGAAAGGAGATCAGGCTATTCCATAGGGACTATGCGTATGTAAAGGTATAACTCTAGCCAACACAATAAACCTTCAAAGCATGAAAAGTTAATGTTGAGCAGGAAAGTAACCTAATAAAGGAAGATGCCTTCCATATACCAGACAAAGCATATTAGAGAGCTTGGATTTAAGTCTGAATGTTCCAGACCTGTCATTGCAATTATCTCTTAAGTACAATGCTTGAATCCAGATCCCAGCTCTGGTTTTGACTTCTTCAAACCTCTGTATGTAAACAACTTCTCAGTTCTGCATTACCTGGACCAAATAATTGTTTTGGGAAATAGCTGAACCTTTTGGTCTGAAGCCAGGCTGTAATAACTGGTTTAGAGGAGAATAAGTTGGATATAGAAGTCAGGACCACACAGTGTAATCTGTACAGAAAGCAGTTCTTGTGTGCTTCTGTGTTGAAACCCTGTGTTGCACAGATATCATCTCAGAGCTAAAATTGGGCTTTGATAATACTGGTCCACACCACTGTGCTGCAAGACTGTTCCCAAGAGTTCCTGTAAAACCCCACAATAGCACCGTGGCATTAGTCAGAAACACCCTGGAGATTGAATTTAAGAGCCAAATATCTAGAGTTCAGGCTAAAATTGGGAAAGACCCAAGAAAAGATTTAAACAAACAAACAAAATCTTTCCACTGTAACCCAAGATAGGAGCAAAGGCTGAACAGCATCACGTATCAGAGCTAGTAGGCAGGATTGTAGGCAGCATTTCTGTCTTTCCTTCCTAAGTTAGTAGCATGTACAAATACTCCGTCTGAAACACCTAGCTTCTTACAAACCCTGCTACTATTGTGCAGATCATCTTTCCAGAAACTTTCTTTTGCTGTCATTCCTTGAAATGGGTCACACAGAGTTCCCCAGAGCAGCTAAATAAATGAGTAACTTGTGTCCCTAATGCAATAACTGTCTCAGATCACCCACAGGGTCATGATGCTTGTCATTAACACCTATCAAGGGACTTAGGTGGACGTGGATCCAGACATGTCCTGCAAAGCCACATGATATTGATGCTCTAAACTTGCTTTCTAGATGCTGCAACACCCTTTAAAATGACCTTGTATGCTGCCCTTTTCCAGTGACCACAAAATAACGTACTGAATTGTACTGCAAAATAGATCACTGAAACAGATCTTTACATTGCTTCACCTCAAATACAGATTCCCTTGCTTCATGTGGAGATATAAAACAGTAAGAGACAGTGAAGGGTAACTAGCATAATAAAAGTTGTAAGAGAGGAGACAGGTCTGAAATACAGGGGAAGATAAAACACTAGCTTCATGCTACTTAATACACAGCTAAAAGAAGGAAGATGGTAAACTTCATTTCTGTCCTACTTTGGTTTATACATTGAGACAAACGAGCTTTAAGCATGCTGTGGTGAAGGAAAACCAACATTCTCAGTTTTAAAGTCACTCTTTGTACCATGACCTCTTGCTAATAACACTTAACTTTGGTGGGATTTGGGGGTTTTGGCGTATTGGGTTTTGGCGGGTTTTTTTGCCTTTACACTGGTTACAGACAAAGAGCTCTTTTCCTAATTCTACTTAAATCTTTACAAGTATTTTTATCAGTTTTAGAAATGGGTCTGTATGTAAACTTAAGCCAAAACGAAGTCGAGGATTTTGATATGGATGGAACATTCTGGTCTGCATTTAGATTCCCTGCCTTTCCCATGGACTCTGCAAAAGCCACCGGTACAACCACCTATAGAGTAGGAGAGCCAAATTATAAACCTCATATAGTTGGCTTTGTGTCATCTGCTCTTGGCTTCCTGCCGTTCTGAAGGCTGGGTGAGGGGAAGTGACTGAAAACTGAGGAAGTTTATTGTTGACAATAGGTTTTGTCTGCTCTCAGGCATGCCTGGGACCAAAGCAGTCCCTAACCAGCCCCAGGTCTGGGGCATGAAATGTAAGTTTTCAGTCACCTTTGCCTCCCTCCTCGCCTCCCTCCCTCCCACAGGAAAAGCCCAGCTCACAGTTTTCAAAGAGTTAACATACCTTTGGAAGAGTCCATCTGTTGTTAGCACTATCGTCTTTCTAGCTAGAAACATCCTCCTTGCTTTCTTCAACTAAACCACACCTGAAAATTTATCTTTAAACCAGGACAGATTCACAAATTGACCACTTCTGTCAATTAAAAACTTCATTATTCCCTGGAATATGGCTATCTCCCTGGTGCACAGGAAGTGCATTAAAGAAGTAATAAACACTCATAAAACACATTTAATGATCTAACATTTAAGAGCAGCGTTCTTGTTCATTACTGTAACTTTCTGCTAAATTACCACCAGTAAGATTGCTCATGGGCTCAAAAGGTCAGTGTTATTTTTGCTGTTGAAATCGTGGAGTCTGGGAAACAACTATGTGTAAATTGCTGATAAACTGGAACAAAGACAGAAGAGAAAAACACTGAACATATAAGAATGCAAGTAAACCAGCAGGAAAGGAGGGGAGGGGAAGAATCTCACGGACAGTTTATTAAAAGAACAAAAGAATAAAATCTGGCGCATTTGTTTTCCACGGGTTCAGGAAGCCCGGTCTTTAAGCACCTACTATAAATAGAATGTTCTAATTCTTCATCAAAGCGGGTAGTAGTCTATAGCAAAATGAATGAATTCTAGGTGTAATCTGGGAAGAGGAGGATGTCCCTCCCCTCGTAGTAGGAGAAAGATTTTTTGTTTCAATCCTTGTAGAAATTAGATATTTCAAAGTGTAAGAGCTGGAGAGATGAGACGGTCTGGAACGTGATGTTTCTATACTGCCAGGTTCCCGGCAAGAATATTGTTAGAGAATGGAATTAGCAGACATCTCATCTAGGATTGAATAATCTGGTTTTGAGAAAGATGGTCTTGAATTTATTGCATGGCTAACTTGAAAATCCTCAAGGAGTTCCCCTCTGAGTGGAGGCTCTATGTGAATTCTGTAAGCTTTGAAAAAGCATTTGATAGAGTTGATAGGGATATCATATAGAAAGAAATGAGAACTTATTTGAAATTCTGGAAAGGACAATTTTCAGTCATTTAGCCCTCTATAAAGGATTTGAGTATAAAGTAATCCCCAAAAGCTACCTCAGAGCCATCCAAGTTAAAAATGAATGAAGAATACAGGAGCCTTACGTTGCCCCTAAGAAAAACAGAAGGAAAAAAAAATCACTGAAAAATTATTTCATGCAAAAAACTGTAAATTGTTTCAGGCGAGCTCATCAGATGGCCCAAACCCCATTATTTGATAGGTGAGACAGCTTGGCCCGTAACAAAGGAGTATTAAATGATTCAGTACATCACTCTGGCTCTCAGTTATATGGGTCTGGGTTTGATGTTATTCAAAGCAACTCGACAAGGAGGTTGAAGAGGTTTGTTTCTTCAGCCTGCCCAGCGAGCTGAATGCCTAATGGGTAACTTTTAGGGTAGGCACTGAATATTCTTCAGGCAGGTCAAAGCCTGCACACAGCAGTCAATAAAGGGCTACATTAATCTTTAGTTTCACACTTGGCAGCACAAAAGGAATACCAACCTCCACTAACAGTCAACATCTTGCATTTCTGGGAAGACATTCAAGCTGTGAAGCAAGAAATTATAATAAGGCCTGTCCCTCACAAAGGATGAGACCCTTCCTACCGCTAGGATTCTTACGGAAAACCTGTTAGATCTCTACATACAGGCACTGTGAAAAAAGGACCTCCAGTGCAAATTGCATGGACTGGCCCAAAGACAGAACATATTAAAATGCTTCCCTGTTAGTCTCTCACCATATATATTCAACTCGCAGCTCCCACAGACCAGAAGTAACTAGGGCTGCAGTGTGATTTTGGTGGCAGGGAAGGGAATTAAAAAGGGAGCATCTGTGGGATCACTCTGCTGCAACATCATGTGGGAGCACAGTTTTGTCCTAAGAAGTGGGAAAGGGGGCTTCAGCCCTTCAGTTGAATTTGTCCAATGAGTTGATGCATACCCCCAGACACTCGGGAAATGCAGTCTCTCAAGATTTTGGCCATTCAGGGGTTTTATATATGGGGACTTACATTGACACCCAGCCTGGAAACTTCTGCTTCAAAAGAATTTGATCTGCTTTAGAATTTATTTCTGAGTAACATACTCTCATTCCAAAGTGAGAATATCCATACAAGGTGCTAACCAGAAGTGATATTTCACTTGAACTGCAGACTCCACTGCAATCCAAATCAGCTGTCCACTGTAAACAAGCCCCTTTTTCAGGGAAGTGGGAAGGCAACAAAGCATGACATCTTTTAAGGACTGCTCATGGAAGGGACACTGTGAGGCGTCAACGGCACATTTGTGTAGTGAAGGCCAGTATCTCTGGCTCGCAGCAAGATGTGAAACTGGGCAGAGGGTTGCAGCTGCACTTGGCAAACAAACAGTAGTAACCTAAGCTTGACACTATAAACGATGGTTATTGAACTAGTGTCTTCATGAAAAGGCTAGATGCTGGCAAAAAGGCATGAGGAAGACAAAACAGAAGTTTAATTAACTTAACAGGAAAGCAAAAATCTCCTAGATAAAAGGAAAAGAGCCATTTCTGAGCCAAGAATTTAAAGGGTTCTCAGACCTTCCCAGGCCAAAGAGTGTGTGTAATGCTGACTTCCTTCCAGCTCTGTCTGTGCCAGAAATAACTCGTCAATGGACTATATCTCATTAGCGCACCTTTTACCAAAGCCACCCTTGCAAAAGAAAGTGATACTTGCTGCTGACATGCTGCTGGCAAATGAGGAAGAAGGAAGCCCCATTTATGAAGAGTGTAACACACTCCACTATCCTTCTGCTTGAGCACATATGAATGCTTGCTGACTTGTAATGGCATGAGCTAAAGACTTTTAAAAGAGAGAGAGAGTGAGTATGTGCGCCAGGGCAAGAGTGGATCCGCAGCAACCAAGGGGAGAAGGGGAGGATTGATTGGCCTCTTTACGATCTTAGGTATCTTCGGCATCTTTCAAAGGCTCGTTAGCAGTTTACATCACTGATACTGTCTTTCGTGTCTTGTTCTTCCTAGCCACAGCAGAGCGAACCTGGAATCATCTATTATGGTTGTCACACAACATACTGAAATCTGGCCAGTTGGGTTGTAAGCACAGAACAGACTTGGATGTTGCCTGAAGACACAATACGTAGCTCTTGACCTGAGAGAGGCACTGAAGGAATCATATTACTTATACATTTAGGCTGTTGTTTGCCTTCAGTGCTCCAGTTCAGGATCTGAGCTTTAATTTAGAAAAAAAAAGTACATTTTTATCTTTCCCAGTTTCAAAGAAAATAATTCATATATGAATAGAGTGGATCAGGTGAAATAGTGTCTGCTGAAGTCTGCAGAGAGCCTGAAATCAAAGCTCTGAGAAGAGTAATTGCCTTCCACCCAGGTATCTCACTGAGCTCCAAAACACAAACACTGGCTTTATGAAGGGGAAAAAAAAGACAGAAATAAAAAGTCTGTGTTAACCATTTCATTGCTGTACAGCAGTCTACAGAGACTGGAATTCAAACTAGTTGGACAGAAATGAAAAGACAAGATGGATTAGAAACACAAAGGCAGCAGTAAGAAGGAAGGGAAGAGATTGTGGAGGACCTACTGGTGGAGAAAATTTCCCTGCTGAGAAATAGTTACCATACCAATAATTTCTGAGGAAATTTCTAACAGTAACTGTAGGAGGGTTTTTGTTTGGTTTTGGAGATTTTTCTGTTTAGTAACTAGACTCTACTGGGCCTGTGGTCCAGTCTCACAGTGCAGAGTTGTGTGGGTCCAGAGGAGAAGACTACTAAATTTATAGCCCCAACTATCATTAAGGATGGAATGTAGTCCTTTCCAGGAATGAGTAAGACACTCCTCCCACAGCCAAAGAGAGGGGCTTTTAGCTTTTTTCTTTTACACACAAGGCACCCTCCTGCCCCCGCCCCTGCACTGCGTGCATATAGCCATTTCCTGAAACATTTCAAATTTGTTTTCCTTAGGTTATTTGTGTCTACAGCCACCAGCTGGTCTGTGTCAAAGCTGATATGTTCAACATATTATTCCATTATCCTATTAGGTTGAACATGTCCTTCCTCCCATGAGAGCTGTTAAAATATCAGTCTTACAGAAAAGAGACAGCTTTAGTCCCACTGTCACCTCCTTTGTCCTTCTGAGTAACACACTATCCTCAGTGATGGTATGGCATATCGCTGACTTTCTAGCCTATCTTGATATTTTGTGTTCATATATGCAAGAAATGATAGCTGGTCACTTGATATCCAGCTCTCTCACTGAACAGGCCACACACATGTATCAAGCGTCTGAAAAAAAACCTCTGAAGGCTTGAAAGAGACAGTGCCTGATACTTTCTTTTTTCAAATGACCATTTCCTCCATTGTATTATAGGACTCTGTAATTTGAAATGATCACTTCTCCTCCTCCATCAAGATACTAGTCATATTTCCAAAACTGCTTTTGATCTTAAAAAGTCTTGGAAAACATCCCCAATTCAGGTCAACGACATTTAAACTGAGGAAATGGTCACCTTTGGTTTTCCTCTGCAGGCTACTCATGCCCCTGGGAATGGGAGAGCAGAAATTCCTGGCTGGTTTCCATGACCCCAAGGACTGAACATTCCTTGCTTGAGGAGCCTTCCCAACCCCTGCAGCAACTGTAACTAAGGCAGCTTGTCTCAGCAACGATTATTCAAAAGATACCATTTGAAGTTGGTAGGGGTAGAAGGCACTGGGAGAGGAGAGAGAGGGAGAGAGAGAGAAAGCACCACTGGTGGGGATGGAGGCAGCCAACACACAAACAAATGAGCCTCCATCAAAGATATGTAGGATCTCCTGGGGGAATACTTAACAAAATCACTGGCAACAATATGAGCACTAGCTCTTGCTTCTCTCCAAGATGCAACTCTGGGTGAGAAAGACCCTGAGCAAAGGACCATTCTCCTTTTTACACCCAAGAATGAAACGTGTTTGGAAACAATACATAGCCCCCTTCACTTGCATGCCTCGAGGTTTCCACTTACCTCACGCCCTACATTTTCACAGGATCTCAGAAATAACTGGTGAGGGAAAACAAACATCCCCAGAGTCACATGAATGGAGGGAAATGTAACACACAGTCCCTGGACAGATCGTCTGCAAGACATGGTCCACCCACAGATGTAAAAAAGAGGAGAGCAGGGAATGAGTGAGTGTGGCAGGGGTGTGTGATGGATAACCAGGGCATGCAGGGATAAAGAGCTGGGGTCCCACAAACTGCTACCCCAGAGCCTCCTTACCAAATCAAATCTCTGGCTGATCAGATAAGCTATTCATGGCACTTGGTGACAGTAAAGGAGTTTGGTTTTTTTTTCCTTTATTAGTGGTAGCAGAAAAAAAGGCACTACTTGTCAAAAGGCAATGCTACAGCACATCTTCCCCCCCACACTCTACTTGATTTGATCTCCAGAGCAAAAGGGAGCCTGCAAAGGCTTCATATCCATGCTTTTACCACCTGCTTACTCACCTTTTACGTCTTTTGTTCCATGATGGGAAGCAGTCACAAGCACGTCACTCACAAACATGTTGATGCTCAGACCATGCTTTTGCCAAGAAAGGTCGGACCAGGTGATCCTTGAGGTCCCTTTCAACCTGGTATTCTATGACTCTATGATGCAGTTCCTCCGGGTCTGACATAATGACAACCACCACCATCAGCTCAGCTCCAGGAACTGAATAGAATAAAATAAATTTTAAAAGCTTCCATCAAGCCAGGCTGTGCCCTAGGAAGCTCCTCTAGCACAGCCTTCTCCTGTGGTAATCAGAAAAATCAGTGAAGAGCACACATACACTTACCTACCCATGCATCTTCCCCTCCTCACCCTGACTCAGCAGAGCATTATCAGGCACTTCAAGCAGAGGTGAAGATGTGTGAGTAGGGTCCATATGGCTCCTTCAAGAGGCACCAAAATTCATAATGGTCCCAGGAAGACTGTTCATCGTTATTACTGCTGCATCCCCTCCAGCTATAGTTTTTTTATGATTCTGTAACACAAGGCTTGTATGTTCTCCCCAGAGAGGTAGGCAGTGGTAGGTGAAAATTAACAGACATGCACCTAAAACATAGAAAGTTAATAAACAAACTGATATTAGGGCAGAATGGTAGGGGTTAATATCAGTAATTCCTATTGAGAATGGCTGGTGGATCACCATTACAGATGATGGCAGAGAGGGTTTAAAGATGTTTATGCTGAGAAGCAGCCACTGTAAGCAGCGGTTCCCAACAGAGGAGAGCAGCAGTGGTACTGTTATTGTGGGATGGGACAGCTGGGGGATGCCAGAGTGACTCTCATATGTGCTGTGACTCAGACCATACCCAGCCTCTTTTCTAATACACAGGGGTACCATTTTTCATTTCGTTCCTCGCTAGATTGCTTTTGTCACCATAAATCCAGATGTTCAGGCTTTGGGAGTGAAGAAGCAATTACACCAAAGGGCTGCTCAGCGCTGCAAAACAGCATCAAGTTAGGCTGTGGTCCTGAGGAATTGCAACACTTACGAGATTCACTTGGACTTGCATGCAGTGTACAAAAATGTGATACACTAACTATCACATCTGCTGGTCCATGCTTCTCTGTTCACATTACGTGCTTAATTTCATGTCAACTATTACAGGTCTTCAAAGCTTCCTTCTAACATTGTGTAATTTTCCACCGTATGCAAGCCCACTTTAGAAACCGCTACCAAACTACCTGGGAAGCTTTGTGTAGACAAAGCTGTAGTTTTTGGTGCGGAAGTTCTCCCCAAGGCTAGAAGCAAAACTGTAGTGGAAGGATTCCTCACTTCTTACAGGTACAAAGAACCATTCTCTAGTCATGTTAAATCATGAGATCTTGAATTACCAGTCCTAGAAGAATGCTTACTTACAACAGAGTGATTTAGCAGAATGACGGAGTAAAAAGGTGAGAGAAGCAGCAGCATAAAATTACCCACTGATTGACCACAGTTTCAAAATGTTAGTGCCCAGGCCTTGGAGCCACAGATTACTGGACAGAGGCTGGGAACAGCAGTGAGTTGCCTGCAGATGGTATTCATAATGCTTGTGCAATTTAACCCGGCTATCACAAAGATGGATGGATGTAGCATGCACGTGTATTGCTGCCTGCACCAAAGAATCGCTAAAATTGTGCAGAGGGAAAGATGACAGAGCAATTTGCAAATAATTAGTGTGCCTGTGGTCTTTCTTCACCTTTCCATCTCCATATGCATTAAACAAAATAGTCATGTCCCAGGCAATAACCCTTCCCAGTTTAGACCTCCACATCCCATTCTTCCCTCCTGCCTCTGCTTTGCCAGTGATTCAGCTTCCCTCACCCATGTATGCGCGACCTATAAGTATGTTCTCACTTTCATACACTCAAACAAAACTTCTAAAATGACTACCGTTTTGTCTCTCAGGTGCCTGCTTAAGATTCACAGCTCCTATATGGTCTGGATGAACTCAGACACACGACCAAATTGGTGCTTGTTGTTTCTGATACTCCTTTGTCTTATTTCTAATTTTTTTACCCTGTATTCTTTTTTAGCTTCTTCAGTGTGTCCAGCTGCTAGCAAAGCAAGGGCTAAACTTAACAGCAAAACAAATATTTAAGAAGATCATTTCCCTTCTTAAATGCCGAGAGCTGAATTTAACCGACAGAAAATGTCTCTTTGGTGGTCCAGCATCAGCCAGACACAGGAAGCACCAAGGCGGCTATTCCTGGGCCTTTACGGAGAACTGGAACACAGTGTTTTCCATTCATGCTATGGACTGCTCTGCCACATCACCTCGCTGTCTGATCCTTCGCAAACAACAGAGGGAAGCATTGAAAACCATCTAATGCCCAGCCTCATAGGATGACTTCCCTTGTTTAACAATGAGCCCTTTGGGTTGATTGAGCCTTCACGTCTTGTGCACGCTGGGACATGTTAGCAGTTTAACTGAGGTGAAGAAAAATAGCACTTTTATGAGTTGCCAGGCCAGTGAAGTCAGAGCGAGAAAGTCTTGTTGCTCCGGACCAGAGTTGCTCACCCTTCAGGGGCACCTAACTGAAATACCATAACAAAGGATCGATTATGTTACAGCTGAGAAACACAGGAATGTCTTCCTGAGCACAATTCCAAAATGTGGTCTGCATAGAGGGAGCTGGAGAAAAAAAAAACAAAAACAGAAAGCAAGCAAGCAAAGGGGAAGACCCTCCAAAAGAAGAAGGAGGCCTCATAATCATGAGGTGAGATGCCATACTGAGCTGTCCAAGGCAAAGAGAAGAGTTGCCACCCAGCTGGCTGCAAGCACTCTGTCCAGTTCAACTAGTCAGAATGCTTTCAGGCTATACCAGAACAAATAAGGACCTGGGCTAATAATCTTAATAAGCCCAACATTCAGAGTAATTTAGAGGCACTTTTGCTCTTAAGCTGCTTAATTGCTTTTAAAAATCCTTTGTGGTTGCCCCATTCCCACCTGACTTCTCAGCACCTCCCTAAGGGCCTTAGTCTTGATGCTGAGTCAAGTAGTGTCACCTTGGGGAGGAGTGTCCTGGTGAAGACAACTGGGTCTCCATCATTGTCTCATTTAAGAGTAGGGAAACCTGCCTGAAGCGAATGCCTGGAGAAGTCAACAGAAGAAGCTGCTTTACAGACCTGAGCATTCTACTCAAAATACAGCAGGATTTTATTTCCTCTGGCCTCCCACAGGGTGACACAGCACAGGTGTTACCTAATCAGGGTAGACCTCTGGCATGAGTGTCCCCCAGTCTAGTCCATCCTCTGCTGAATACCAAAACTGACATGTCCATCCCTTCTCAGTGGTATATTACGCTGGGTCCAAACCTGAATTCATGTTCTCACACAAGCTGTGACCACAGCGTCACCACAGAAGCCAGGAGAGCTACTCACAGGGTGCTGTGAGATGCACTGCACCTTGCATATTCACAGCAATAATTGTGTTTGATATGGTTCCTTTACAGAGTCATCTATTGGCTGAACAGCTTCCAGTGTCATCTCCACACTGGCAAAACGTTTAAAATGAGCGGAGACCGAATCAGTTGGGAACCTGAAAGCCCACAGACAGCAGAGGGAGCTCTCCCTGCTTCCTGTCCTCCAGCTCAAGCATCCTGTCAAGAGTTTAACAACCAAAAATAAAAGTAAAAATGACCCTCAGTGATCATCAGAAAAAAAAGAGGTACAACTACACGCTTGCTGCACTTGCAGTATGCACGCTGCTGAATTATTACACCAAGTATGATGCCCAAATCCGGGGCTTAAGAAGGGTTTTGGAGGTTGTTTCCCCTGCTGTGCAGCCTGGCCATTAACAGCCTGCACCAAGCGCATCAGACACAAAACACAGTGATCAAAACACGCATTTAGTCCAGATTCTGGTTTGTATCTAGAGTTTCACTGGGGATGTGGAGATGGAAGCGAGGTCTGGACTGGACTGATGGAGCCACCGGTTTTGGTCCCACCTTTCCTGCTGTGCTGCTGGAATTCCCCATGAAGGCTCCCTCCCACCTCTACTCCCTGACAGCCTCCAATTCTTGAATGCGGGGGCAACACTGAGCTCCCCCGTGAAGTGCAGAGACCTCTTGTGACAGTTATTAAAGACAAGACAGCCATTTTGTGAGCTGAATCCCATCAAGTTAGTGGCTGCAAGATTCCTGTAAATACCTAAGAAGCTAAAGAAAGAAACAGTCAGGGGTGAAATGTCAAGTTTACACAGTTGAAATGCAAGGCAGATGCTTCCTAGTCTGTTTACTGGCACATCACCGGTGGTTTGGTGTCTGCAGTTCTGACAAACCAGGGTTTCCAGATCTGTGAGGAAAAACCCAACTCCCCAGGCTCCAGAAGTTACCTTTTCCCCCCATGTTCTTCCCAAGTTAGAGGAACAGCAATTGCCTCTACCCTGCAAATCCAGCTTGCTCAGAAAAAAACCCAAGCCCTTTAGACAGCCCTTTTCTGCTTCCCCAGCAAGCAGGAGGAAATGCTGTAAATAAGTGGAAAGGCTCAGTGCTGCCGCTGTTTCCTGACTCCTGGCACCAAATGAGAGCATAAGGGTCTGTGATCAAGGAGAATATTCCCTAAGAGAAACTATCATAGAAAGAGCAAGGCTGGAGGCCTTCCCTCCACTTGAACAACAGTGGTGTCCGCTTCCTTGGGTAAAGCAACCTGCGTTTGTATAGGAAAAGTGCGTGTACTGAAGATGTAAATTGTGGTAGCACCTGGAAATCTAGGATGAAACCATCTTCTGAGCACTCAGTCAGGGTGACTTTTGGGATCAAGAATCTGTTGAGACTGGCATGTGCCAACGGGATGGACACAGCTGCGCCAGTGAGCAGCTGGAAGGGAGCATGGAGAGGGCAGCTGGCGGGGTACTGGGACGTACCGGAAAATGTCACGAGGCCGGTGCTGGGGCTGCCACGGTGTGGGGAACCTGGCAGCAAGGACCAACAAGTGCTTTAAAGCTGGTGGCTGAGCAGACCTTTTAAGATGTGATTCTTAGGTGAAAGGTAAGAAAGAAGAGAGCAGGAAGGCAAAGGTCACAAAGCTTTTAATTTTCTGAGCCTGAAAATACAAATGCAGAAAGAATAGGCATGGACTGGAAAGCAGATCTGCCACGGCAGCAGGTGTAGGCAGAGTGCTGGGAGAGTCCAGGCCCAGGACTGTAGGTACCACTGCTGTGATTCCAGCCCGAGCCTTAGGAGCAAGAAGCCCAGGCTCTTCCCCCACCTCTCGCCCTGGGCCCCTCTACCTTATCAGTGCCATAACAGCACTATCTCCAGTTCATGGCATAAGTGCCTACAAACTATGAAGACTTTCTGCATCCAAGGCTCCTCTGGTACAAAGAAGAAGGCAGTGTCTGAGTCAAAAAGCAAGCCTACCTCAGCTGCACTCGAGAAGTACAAAGCACAGAGAGGAGCGCAGAATCAACCGAAAGAGCAGTCATCTCCACAGCTGTCATCTGCAGCCTCTTGGGAACTTCTCATCAAAAGGGCCCTGCCTACCTGCACACCACCTCTCCACCCAGCTTTTCAGTCTCTGACCTGGTTTCTCCCAATGGTGCTATTCTTTTCTCCTGCTTTCTTTCTTGCTCCTATGTGGCTCCCTCAAAGAAATAGCAGGGAATCAGCTAGTATATCCCAGGGTGCTGGTGCAGAGAGGTATGGCCAGCCTCAGTGCCTCTCCCTCACACACCGCAGCATGCGGTGAAAAAAAATACCCCCAAAAAGTGAGGAGGAGAGGAAGAGTGCAGCCACCTTCAAAACACAGCACAGGTAGAAGCTGTGGAGACAGAGAGTGTAGATAGAACAAACCTCGGGATTTACGGGAACAAAAGGGTTTTCTTCTATCCCTCCCACTATCTCTGCCAGCAGTCCTGCCCTGTTCCCCCCACCCACCCATGCAAATTCACCTTCAATTACCTCAGGAACATTCATTACAGGAAAATGCCCTGAGTGTATCAAATTAGTGCCTTACGAAAGCCCATTCAGGAAACATCTATGTGATCCTTATTCAGTTAGCAGAAGGGGATGGAGTGGGGATGCCAGCTGAGAAGGGGGTTTTATGCAAACACAGGTCTCAGGACTGATGGGCCAGCAGTGCTCTGCAGGCACAGTGCAGAGGGACCACGTCCTTCCTACTCCCTTCTGAGTGCTGAGGTAGCCTCACATTCCTTTCATATGCTAGAATCATCGTATTTTAGAGTTGAAAAATTTCTAAGCCTAGATGGAAAGTGCTGGGATGAACAACTGGGCCAGGAGGTGTCCACAGGGGATATCCCATATTCATCTACAGGAGAGACCAAGGACAATGAGCCTCCGATGCCTTTGGACTGTGTTTTAACCTCAGAGCTTTGGTATGAACTTATGGCATTGGAACAAGCAGCCAAGGCACTTGGAGCAACAAGAAAAATCATAGCAAAATGTTTCCCTGTAGCTGGAGCTGGGAAAAGGTGAGATTTCGCTGTGCAAGACACAGAGGTCTTGACTGCTGAAAAACCTACCAATTAGTTGCAACTGTGCCCATGACATACTGGTGCATGTCTTCAGCATGTTTCCTTAGGTGCTGTACAGAGATCTCATCCAGAGGACACAGCCACAGACTGATACCTCTGCTTCTTGAGGGAAGGTATAACAGAGTTTGAGAACATAGTGTGTCACAGAAATGCCCTATTATCCTGCTTGTGTTGCCCCAGGGAAATGGGATGTAACATGCTGCCAGCAGCTGTGAGCAAACAAGATTGTCCACATGGCAGCTGTAAGGCAATGGGGACTGGAGAGAGATCAATTCCTGCCTCTGACAATAGCTAATGGGCTCCAGGCAGACTGGCAGCTGCAAAGCACCCAGTTCTCTGCTCTGGTTCAGCTGACCAGGCACCTCTGGGACTGTACTTTGAGCTGGTGAAGAAAAGAGGCAAAACAAGTCTGCTTCGATCTATTTTTATCCTGCAGATCCATCTGCTCCTCTCCACAGCTGGCAGGGCCTGGAACTCAGCTTAGGTCCTCCCAACAAAAGCCTCTTTATGAGGTATGGGAATCCCCCACCACTATCAACACCATTTGGATCGGATTGCCCAGGCAGAGGCTATTTTGGGCACCACAGGTGGCTTCTCCATCTTGCTGAGCACAGGGATGGAGCTAGCAGATGCCTTACCACGATACTACCCAGGCATACCATCAGGGATAAACTCTGAGCAACATGGGGGCTCTGATAAGCCCACAGGATCTGGGAGATGGGACACAAAGCAGAGGCCAAGAGGAGGAGTTCAGGGAATGGGTTTCACAGGTGAGAAAGAGCAGAGTTTCCATCAACACAGAGACCCTCAGAATTGCTTTTGAGACAGAAAAACAACCAGGTGGAGCAGAGCTAATCAGTCTCTGCCCTCAGCAAAGCACTAATTCACCCCACATCTAGACCCAAGATCTTCATTCCATAGACCCTGTACCCTAGAGAGCGACTGCTACTCTGGGCAAAGCAGAAACCTCCTTTTTTCTCTTTTCCTCTCTGTCCAGGCAGTAACCTTCCTTTGTGTTAGGACTTGACATCTGCTTGCTCCTGTTAAGAGAGAGCTCCAAGCTCTGTGCTTCCCCCCGACACACTCGCAGCAGAAAGCTCTTCCAGCCTCTCCTTTCTCTGTTATCTTATTGCTTGGATGCTATTTCCTGTGCTTATTTTTCTTGTCTGGCCAGCTGGCCTGGAGGGTCTCACCTGCTGGAAAACTGCCATTACTTCTCCATCTGCAACACTGACCAAGGATTAGCAAAAAAATAGCCTTAGGTCACTTCTAGTTTCCTTAGGATGCCTGACTACCAGCAGAGGCCAAAGGCCACAGATGCTGAGAGGGAGCAGGTTCCTGTGCGTCTTACCTGGAAGCTGACATCAGCAGATGCATCTCTTTAGGAAGCAGAACAGGGACACGTGTTTTACAGCACTGGGATTTATCCGGCATAGAGAGAACACAGCCACCTGGAAAACACCAAATACATGGCTACGTGCACAAGGACCTCCCTTCAGAGACAGCGAACGTGTCTGTGCAGCAGACAGAGCGCAGTCGCTTCCAAGACCTGATTGACATGCAGGCTTCAGTGTTCCGTGTCATCCACATGTCACTGACATCCTGAGCCCAGGATGCAGCCTCATGCTTTTGATGGGAAGAAAGCATTAAACTCTCCCTGGGAGGATCATATGTCCCGCGCAGTGCTTCCAGATCAAATGCTGATGGAAAGATCCTCCTGCAAGGGAAGCAGAGACTGCTGTTAGCACGCAGAGCGCACACCCCTCCCTGCAGCCGCACCGTGAAAATCTACAGGAACGTTGTTTGCTACAGTTCTTTTGAAAGTCCAGGTAATGGAAAGGGACAGACAGCTCCTCCTGCACCTTGGATAAACTTCTCGTGCTGCCTGGGTCTGGCATATGGCAGGAAAGGAGGGATCATCTGCAAATGTAGAACTTAGGATGGGAGGGAACTTGCCTGGGAAGCAAGTGCTCAGAGAAAGTGAGCTATAAAGGTTTCTGATTAAAAGCCTTGATTCCCAAGTGTTGGCTCAATCCATAAGGAATAGGGGATCTTGGGTTTAATTTAGCTGCAGATGAACGTTACACAGGTTAGTTCTGCAGACTGGAAGGCCTCAGTGCAAGTTAGGGATATTACTGTATATTTCCTCTGGAAGAAAATCAAAATGCTATTTCTCATGAATTCAGAAAGGACGCAGCTGTAGAACAAGCAGCTGACTCTCAGCTTTAGTTGTGGCATTGAGTTACCAATGGTGAGAGAAAAGACTATTTCTGTTTTTCTAATGCAACCTTTAGCATTTTGATCCTTCTGGAATTAGAGGATGATCTTGAGGAGGGTCTGAGACTTTTTGTCTCCACCCTATTCTGCTAGTGCTTTTGGCATGAATATAAAGAAACGCAGGAAACACTTGGAATACTGGACTGCTCCCAAATGGCAGGCACCTCAGAAATGAGGCAGCCAGTTGTCCTTTACTTTAAGGTGCTCACGTAGCCCAGCACCCTGGTGCCAGTTCTGGGGGCTCTGCTCTTGAGACTCTGCCTTTGAATAAGCCATAATCTTTGTGAATTAACTGCAGCTCTCCCCCTGTGGCCTCCCTGGGACTGGGCACGCAACCATGAGCCCTCTTCTCCCCAATGTCTCTTGGCTCTGCAGAATAACTTCACAATCTGATGCGTTACCATCACAGAACGGCTTCAATTTAGCAGCACATGATTCCCACTTGTCTGCAAAGGACCCCTGTATGTCACAGCCCCTGCCACCAGGGCTAGCTCAGAAAACCTGACTGTGCTCACAATCATGGTTACCAGAGGCACAGCAGGGATTCACCTGGCAGCAGGCGAGTCTCAGAGCTACCTTTCCCATCACCAACAAAACTGGCCACGTCCTCTGGATGATAGAATTGTGTAATATCACAGGATCCAGTATGCATGGCAGGGCTGCTCAAAACACACTAATACAGGAAGCAAAACTGTTCAAGGCTGACTTAAATGCCTGATGGGTTACACAGCAATATGAAAGGATGGGAGTCCTCTTTGCCGCAAGATTCACACCACTGCAAGCCGCATTGTTTCTTTGCAAGGCATTTCTTTTCTTTTTATGGCCCAGTGGTAAAAGTTTGTATCAGCATGGATTCAAAATGACCTTCATCCTGCCTGGATCAGCATGGTCAGAGATGCCAGGTCCAGTGCACCTGCCCTGCAGAAGGCTTCAGCATCTGCCACCGTTCAGCCCTTCAGCACACCTCCAAAATAGGAACTTGGCAAACAAAGCTAACAGAGTGCATTGCTAAGCAGAACATTCTGCCGAGTCCCAACACCAGGACTGCATGTTATAGGGCACTTGCCAATTCCTGAGTCAACTTTATTTATTATACACTAGAAAGGTCATGACGAATCTCAAAAGATAAAATCTGTGTCTGTCAAGCCGCCTTCCTTATTTTCATTGGCCCAGACCCTCACGTTCCACACCAACAATAACAGGACATGGGTTCAAGAGGCACCATGAGTGCAGCTTACCCTGAGATGGCCCAGGCTTGTTTTGCATTCCTCTTAGAACTGATCCAGGCTGCTCAATTCTCTTTATTAGGACTTTTTTTTTTTTTCCCTGGATGCAGTCACCACACTGCACAAGAGCCTTACATCCCTGGGAACCCCAAAGCACAGGCACAAGCTTTCACAGCCCAGATGATGCCAAATGCCCAAATGATGCAGCTGCAAGTTCTCCAGACACGTGAAGTATCCAACTGGGATATGCTTAACTCCCATTTAGAAGTAATATCCTGGACTAATACCAGCCCAAAAGACATCCCCATGACCTCATCAACAGCTGAGGCAGCAAGATACCCCATGCACATGGATTTTCTTCACTGTCATTATGAGCTGTTATCTAATCTCCTTGCCTTAGGTAAGGCAAAAAATCAGAGCTGCCTGGGGCTCTGGCTACATCCTCGGCAAACAAAGCCTGAGTGATTGCAGCTCTAGTGCTGTCAGCGTCCAAGCTAGCAGGTTTAAAGACTGCCCTGGGCTCTGTAGAAGTTGCAGTCACCTCTCTGGATTGCAGCTGGACGCTCCCAAAAACCACAGTCCCAGGTTTGGAGTTCAGTACAACAGGCTCAGACCACACAGTATGGATCTGCACTCCAAATAACCTCATCTTTACACAGTTTATTCTGAACCTGCAGACTGAAAGCTCTTTTCCCAGTCCTCTCCTTTCACTTGCTGAAAAATCACCATGCTACTTTCAGACCCAAACTTGGCTTAGATCATTTTCTTTGATACATTGCAAGGACTCCAATTCTTGAAATGGATTTCTGATTTTCTGAGATCTGAGTCGTACTTTCCTATCACACTGCAGGAGCTCAGCAGTGAATACTGTGGTCACACAGCAGACATGATAGTGCCTGTAAGAGTCGCGCATCTTACAGCCAAAAGCCCTCCAACAGTCCCATCCACTGGGTCATTTCTGAGGAAACCTCTCCAATATTCAGAAATGCCCTCCTTTCTTCTCAGAAGAGCACTGAAGAGGAGATTGGGAAGTCAGGGAGGAATACAGTTCCATGTACTATTCAGTGAGACTCCAACCTGCAGTGAGTCGCATCGTCTAACTTAAGGTGCTTGTTTGCAGGATCAGAGAGGTGAATTCCTCCCAGGATCACTCTGAGCTGGCCGAAGTCTCTCTTCCTCCCATGAATGAACACACGGGGAATCTCACTCCCCAATTGGTCACTGCAGTCAAATGCAAGACAGTGGGAATCTTTCCTGTGAAAGTAAATTGTGAGGTCCACAGGGCCTCAAAAAAGGTGCTCAGAGCTTTTAACTCCCTGAAACTTCTCTTTGAAACACATGATGGTCAAGAGCACAGCAGGCACTTGTATGCACTATTCTTAGCAGCAAAGGCTTCCTGTTTGGGGGCAGAAGTGACAAGGAAGATCCTGCTGCTTTAAATACTGTGAAAAGCCTTTTAGCCAAAAAACATCACCCACCCATTCATAGAGAAAACACCATCCTCCATGGCCCCATTCTATTTCACCAGAAATGTCATCAGTTCCCCAGTGCTGCAGTAAATGTTACACTATTGAGCTATATTATCCTGACAGCTCTTAGTCTACAGTAAAAGCCCTGCAAGCTCTAGTTTCTCTGGGTGGCTGAGCCAAGGTGTGGATCTCTGAGTAGAGATTTCCAGATCAGGCCAATTGTGTTGTTAAACTGGGAGCTCTCTCTGTTCTTTCAAGTACTCGCTTTCTTCCCGGGGCCAGGTACGGCCATTGTTCCCCCGGGCTCCTGCAGACACCCATTGTTCCTCGGAGCTCCTGGCCTTTGATGCTGCAGAACAAAACACACAGTGTTTGTGAAAGGAGGGAAAAATCAAAAAGCTTTTCAATTACACAGTTGGTTGAACAGCTCGGGCACAGCTGGCCACCGAGCACCAGGGTGCCTGCACTTCTCTGCAAACCAGGGCCTCCAGGGAGCCCTCTAGCCCAGCTGCAAAGTGAACAAAAAGGGGCGATGACCAGTAGCTGATGGCTATCATCTGGTGAACTTTCATTTCATCACTTCCCAATTCCAAATGCTCCTGGATTGTGCAGACTTTCACTAACCCCCTCACACACGTATTTAGTAGCTGCAGCTGGAAAAAGCTGGAAATTATTCCTGCTTTATCCTGTCAGCATTGCTGAGAATTGGCCTGAGAGACACCACAGTAGCATCTAGATTCACTGCCTCCATCTCCAGACTAATTTGGTTGACATCAGGCTGGGGCTAGCTCAGCTTCAGTGGCACAGGCAGAACAGAGCAGAGGTCTGAAATTGCGATGGTCTTACAAGGAGGTCTGAGGTGCACTGGCAGGGCCACGTGGAAGGAGAGCCAGCAGGCCAGGATGTTCCAGTCACAGCTAGAAAAGTTGTTTCATGGTCTAAATATGGACCCTTCTGGTCCTGCTATGTAATGCACTGTTTCTGACACTGCAGTGGTTTGGGGAAAAAAAGTGCTCTACCTTGTGTTCTGCACACAGCTATAAACATTTTCTCTTATTGCCAAGATGACAGATCTCAGGAGGTCAGAGATGTGAGGGATCTTCTAGTCCATCTGCATCTGTCACCTTAGTCCTTGCTAATATCTTCTCCGAAAGAATAGGCAGCGCCAGGGAGAGTGCTCTCCAGAAGGATTAGTCTGTGGAAAAAGCTAATAAAATAATAACAAAACACTTGCACAAAAAAGGGCCAGCCAGCCGGAACTTCCTGGGACAAAGGCACTCACACTCTCTTTTACAAATATATTTTATTATTTTAATGCTTATTAAGAAATGTAACCAAGACAGACTCAGCAGCACCAGCGGCTCCTCACTGCCCAGCAGTCTGATGACTTCACAGATATGAAAACTTCACAGATTAAAAAAAACCCCAAACTTTGGTCAACGCACTTTAAATACATTTGCATGCACAGATTCTCCCACCCCCTTCCCTCCCCTCCCACTGGTAACTGACAAACAGAGGGAAAACAACAACTATATTCATAAAACATTTAAATTAAAAGACTAATTGTTTTATAGTGACAGCGTGTGCAGCAGGGTGTTCATAGTGTCTTGGCTTGCAGACCACAGAGACAACCGCTCCACAGGACAGGGGGCAGGAACACCAGCTCCTGACACAGAGTGGGGGAAGCAAAGGATGTTCTCAGATCAACAGTTCCAGTCTTGATTTCAACACATCCTTGTGTGAACAGTCCCAGCAGACAACTAAGACAGGGAGTTACAGACAACATTGCCCCAGTTTTGGGATTCTCAGTCTGTCAGGTTTAGTCACCTCTCATGCAAATGAGGAATCGGTGTGATTTTAGTTACTCTTGATGCGTTTTACTGTAAAAAAGGCCAAAAGCTCAGGGCTAGAAAGAAAAAACACTCTGGTATGACTCAGTGCAGTCTGATGCCCAAAAACTGGGAGAGAACTATGAGGCAGCTAAACTTAGCAAACACTGCTAGAGAGTATTCTACAGTTTTAATGCATCACAGCACTGTTACAGCACGCTCGTCCTTCCCAAAGAACATGGCTGGATTGATTTGTTTTTAGGTAGGGCTCATGTTCATGAAGCAGAAGGGCTTTTGTTACACCTGGACAAACTCATGAAATGAGGCAATGCATCTGAAAAGGAGACAATCCATCAGAACCATCTCTACCTCAGTCACATATAGACCATACGAAGTCAACCCTCCACACACATCACGCAAGGCTGACCCTCTGCAGTGACCCCAGGAGAGCTGTAAGACTGTACATCCTATCCAGAGTCCTTTCTCAGCAAGTCACACCTTGGTCTCATGCCAGCACCATCTGTGTAATCCCCAGCACATTCCTACCACCCTGAAATCCTCCCAAACACCTACCCTACAAATCTGCCTTCACCACAAAGATTTCCCATCTAACCCTAACCCTCCAGTCTGCTCCCACACCTTAGAGACTTTTCTATATTCACCAGCATCCCCTGGAGCCTCTTTTCAAAGAATGATCAAAGATTCAGACTACTCCATGTAACTCCCAAGTCCATCAGCACAATAAGCTTCCTGGCACCAACTGGGATCAGTGGCAAGCCCTTTCCATCTACAGTAACCCCAACTGTCCCACCATGCCAAACGGCTTCCCTTTTCAAGAGCTGCAGTTCAAGTTTGCACAGAGCTTTGAAATATTACTGATCCAAAAGAAACTGCAGGACAATGCTGTAAGAGCGTTTACTTGCACACACAAAAAGCAGTGCCCTATTGAGGAGAGAGCCCCAAGAACTCTTGATAAAATTACTCCTGGCAACTGATCAAACTTTAATTTCTCCAAAACCCTATAAAGCAAATAAACCCTGGAGCCTAAGAGTCTCCAGGGAATGGTGAAATTCATGGAATGCCCCCACACCAAAGGAGGCACCACATCTCTCTGTGGGTCTTGAGCTATTTTTAGTAAGACGTTCCAGTTCAATGAAGTTAGTCTCTTCTCACCCTAGCTCTTACTCTCTGCACGCACTGCACCTTGGATTCCCAAGGAGGTCTTCTCCAGCCTCTCTTGATAGTCATCTCATTCATCCCTTTCTCTTGGTACTACCTTTGTGTATCCAGAACAGCTATATTTCATCAGCTAAACATTCTCCAGCTGAAAGGAAAATGGGGATATGAGTGGGGAGGTTAGGAAAAAATTAGTCAACTTTCACTTTTCTAATGATCCCTGCCCTGTGCAGTTTGGAAAAGAGGTACTTTTCTCAAGAGCAGAGAGTGCTGCCAGGAGAAGGAAAGAGCACACTTCACTGATGGGACCCTCCTAATGCTTCTTTTTTAAAAAAATAAAAATAAAATTTAAAAAAAACAACATAAAGCCTTGAAATCATGATCCCTAGGAAACAAGAAATATGAATTCCAAAATTCTGTTCAAAAGGCTCATGCTGGCCCAACAACTGCTTCGGAAACATCTTCTGAAGGTCCGTCTCAGACACGTCTGCCAGAAGGCATGCAGCATGTGGTGCAATTGCTATGTCTTCCTTCCTGTGACTAGAGACTTCCAATTCTATATAAAACATGCTGCCTCCTCACCCTCGCTGCATGTCCTCCTGCACACATTCCCTGGCCCCTTCACACACCCTTTTCATTTCAAATCTGGATCACTAATATTGAGAGGGACTGGACACACTTGAGGGGCATCTCAAACAGCAACAGAAAAGCTAATTTCAAGACATCTGGAAACTCAGTAAGCTTGCATGGCAATCTGGTTGGGCAGGAAGGTTTTCCAGAGGGACAATCCTAAGTTTATCGCATCAACATACTTGATTCTTGTGGCAACCAAGCAAGAAGCTGCCACAATTGAGTGTGAAGAAGCTCAGGAAAGAATAGAAAACAACCAACCTACATCAGCTGTTGAAAGCCTGATGCAATGTGGCATAAAACATCCCTTTACAATGGCAACTAAAGCTCAATAGGAGGCACTTCTGCACTCGCGTGTGCTCCAGCACATGAGCGATGCTGGTATTTTCCCACACTTCCTTCCCTGCTCTGCTTTTTTGTGGACCTAATTGTTATTGACATGAATACCGGATGTAATCTTGTGTTATTCTTAGAAACATTTCAGCTCCCAACTGAGGCCTGAAGAGATCAGACCCCCATTTTCCTGCCTGAGTTCCTCTGCCACTGTTACAGGAGGTCAGAGGAGCCATCCCACAAATAACCTGCAGAAATATTCCATCAAGAAAGATCAAGAGTAACAAGATCCCAAGTCACCCTACAGAGGAATTACCTATGACGTCAGTCACAGGGAAATGGCTTAGTGTTTGTTAATGGTGCTGGAGTGATAATCCACTCTTCTGACGTTAGACTACGTGGAAGAGCCGTGCCAAGAAAGCAGCAATTCAATTAAACTGTGAAGTCTATTGTTCTACAAACTTGCCTGTCTTTCTGCTAAGGATTGTGGTGGCAACCACATCTTTTTATCCATCTCACAGTAAGCTTTGTGCTAGCCTGGAGCAGTTACAAACTTGAACACGTTCAGCATTATAGACTACTCCCCACCTTCATGTAGGGAGACTGGCAAAAATTCTCCTCAAATAAAAATTTGAATTTTAATAGTTCACAATATTTAAAATACACATGGAATAAGAACACACAAACCTAACCTGCTCTTCCTCAAATATCAAAATCCAGTTCCCCTTTCCTCTCTGAAAATGAGATTATTTGGCTTCTGAAATGTTAGTGGACAGACACAAGGAGGACGCAGGTTTGGGGGATGACATTTCTGATGTTTTCAGCTAGGGAATATGCTTCAGGTCTCTGGAATTACCAGACACTTAGTTTTCCAGTAGGACCATTACTGCCTGTCTCTCGAGAAGGCTGGTGGTATTGGACATGGATTATATGTCTGGAAAACAAAAACCAGACAACCTTTAGGTAGAATTCAAGCTGATGTGGCATTCTGCTGTCCTTGAGCTACCAGGTTTCATAAGCAATACAGAAAATTATCAAACTGCTGTGAAACACCTCTACAACAAGCCACATCAGTGCATACCCTTGCTGCAGCACAGATCTGCCTGTTCTCTTGCACAGACAGACTACTGCAGTTTCTCAGCTGATTTCCACTACTACTGATGCCTTTCCGCTTTTCAGAGTAGAAGCATCTTCTAATCAGACAAACCCAGCTTTGTTGGCCTCTGCACTGCAGGGACACATCAGGCTTCACAGTAAAGCACATCACAAAAAACCTGAAATCGCAGGAGAAAAGGTATTTAAATAGAGCTCACTGGAACTCCAAAAATAAGTGTTAGGTATGTGCGTGTGTTCCTCCTTACCCCAAGAAAGAAGAAAAAAATCCCACAGCCTTTTGAGTGAGGATGAAAACAACCAAAATATGGAAAATTAGCTCCCCTCACACACATTTGGGGCCACAGAAAGAATTTGCATTCTAGGAGCTAAGAAGGACAAGCACAGAGACAGCGGGGAGAAAGCAGTCAGCGCCCGCCAGCCTACAGAGAGCTCACACACCTGATAGCTCTTCACAACATGTTGGAGCGTGCCTGCCGTCGTCACACAGACCACCATGGGGCCTGCTTGTCTACTACCTGCAGCACAAAGTCCTGCTAACAGCCCTTTTACTAAGGGAAATCCATATTACAGGCTCGGTTTTCATTATTTGTTAGACAAAGTGGAGAGCTATGAGGTTATATTTGCCTTGTACACCTGGAACATTGAGCATTCAGGGAATGGATATGAGTTCTCGCCCATCTTTTATAATTTAACATAAAGTAATCTTATCAAGACAAGAAAAAAAAACAAAACAAAAGACACCACCATTTGAGCAACATGTTGCAGTATAAGCTTTAAAAACATGAACTGAAAGACAAAATGCCATGGTTGAAGGTATCCAAAGTTCCCATGGTGTAAATTCTTTCCCTCTCCAAGCAGCTGCTGGCATCCTTCCTGACCAATAGATGTTGCTATCCCCCTTGTGTTTCTTGCAGGGCCAAAGTACTAAAAGGCCCCTTCCCTGTTGCTCTTTGCAATTCAATGAATACTTCAGCCGTGCTTTTATTTCTGTTGGTAAAGACAGCAAACCCAACACACAACCACAGATACACAGTACAGCATAATGTCATGATGTGCTCTGCATCAGCAGAGTCTCCCAGTGCTGAACTTGGAATGCCATCTTTGACCTTGGCACTGCTCTTGGTGACAGGTCATTGATCAGTAACGTGTCCCTCCTTCCTTAGTCCGTTTCAATGGTCTTTTGGCTTTTCTCCAGTCTAGTATTTAGGATCATCCCAACGGTCCTGGGTAGGGACCCCTTTCTCCACAGCAATCTGAATACACACCTCTCCCCCCGCCCCCCAACCTCCCTTTCTGCCATGGCAGAGGTCACCAATGGAAAAAAAATAATTCTACCAGGAAGACTTTGAATGTCTCATCAGGAAACTTCCGCTGCTGCAAATGCTGCTCTTTCCAGATCTGAGTAAGACACCTGGGCATCAATTAGCTCTTCACTGTGAAGCTCCCTGTTCATGCATGCATCTGAGAGAATCCCATTTTTGCAGGAATGTGGGAGATGCCCATTTGTCTCCACGTCCAGAGCATTTCCATTCTGGTGCCATTCCAAGGCAGCTTTGCATTTGTTTAAGTCTTGCTTTTCAGGATCCCTGTGGATCTCTCCATTGGTGTATACCTCTAATGCATACTCACTGATTCGTATGCTGGCGTTCTCTGCGTCCCCACCGTGAGTGGAAGTCCTAGAGCTGGCTGTTCCTGCCTTGAACGGCTCCTTCCGGCCCAAGATATGCTGGCTGATGATTTTACGGAAGGTGTATCGGAACTCCCTGATTCGGTAGGCATAAATTAGAGGATTTACAACCGAGTTGGCATGAGACAGGATAATAGCCAGATACATCAGCCAGAGGGGAGCATGGGCACAATTTGGGCAAAAAAGTGTAAAGCAGTTAATAATATGTAGTGGAAGCCAGCAGACTGCAAACAACCCAACAATGATGGCTAAGGACTTAGCTGCATGGACTTCCTTCTGCAAAGTGGAGCGAGAACGTTCCCCATGTACCATCTTGTTCTCCATCTGCTTCAGCTGTCGCCGGGCTGCCATGAAGATTTTCAAGTAGATACCAAACATGAGGAGGAGGGGCAAGAGCACACAGGCAAAGAAGTTGTAGTAGACCATGTACTCCATGGTGACCACAGCCTCAAAGAGACATGCTACCATACTGTTGCTGCAGTTGATAGGAGAGGACTTATTGGAACCCAGCTCTTCGATCTGGGAGCGATTGTGCCACCCTAGCATTGGTGTCAAGCCGATGATGAAAGATAATACCCAGCAGATGGCAATGATACCTTTAGCTCGAGAGCCAGTCACCAAGCCATTGTACCTATAAAGGAGAGGAAATGGGAAGTACATCAGTATCATTCAACAAGCCCCTGACACCCAAGCAACCTCCCAATGGCCCAGAAGAAAGGCACCTGCTTCTTCATATGGGCCTTTGAAGTGCCATGCAGAACTCACGCAGCACAGCACAGCAAGGACTCCATGGTGACGTTGTATGCCACTTATTTCCCTCCCCTTTCCTTTAGGCAGTGAATAGGTGACAGACAGAAAAGCAGGGAAATTAATAGTTTTCATCTGTGTTCCTTCACTCCGCCAGCCCCCTTGGCCACGCACATAGATCTTGCAGCCTAAATAATCAACAACACTGCTCTGACCCTTGGTGATGAAGACCACCATGGCTCTCTTGCCGAAGGCTGAGGTAGTTTCTCCTTCCTGGCAAAGGAGCAGCCTTGTAGCATGGAATTGCTAGGTCTGTCTTGCAGTAGATCTGTCAGCCAAATAGCACAAAAGAACATGGAGGCACAGTGCCATCGGCCCCCTGTCCACATTCAGGTGTGCTCCTGGGAAATTCTGCTGACTCAGTTGCAGAAGCCAGGCTGGCATTGCCTTGCACAGCACCTCACTCTGCTCCACAACAGCACTTTCAGGAAGGCCAGCACCACCAACCTTCCTTAAATAACTGAGACAAGTCAGCGGTTTTCCTCACCAGCCCAGCTAAGCTGACCCCATGTCTTTCTCAGAAAGGAGGAATGAAGATGAGGACAGTGCTCTGACTACAGGTGTGCTGTGGGCTGCACTGCACACACCAAAGGGGACTTCAGTGGTGGAGGTATTGACATGCCTGGCTGAAGCCAGTGCTCTTAGCAGTAAATTCTCCAAGAACTGTTGAAAAAGACAATAAGCAATGTGGTAAAAATCTGACAGTGCAGCCAGGGACATTGGTTTGTTTGAAATATCGGCCAGTTCCCAAGGCCTCACAGGTTACTGCGAGTCCTGAGCTGACTCCACCAGTTCTTCTCTCTGAAAATGTAAATCAGGGCAACAGCTTAACATTTCAATGCAATTTCCTTCCCTCGGTAATGCTTAGCATGGAAAGTAGATGGCCAGATTCCCACATTGTCCAGCGTGGGTCCCACACTGTACTTGACCCCATGTGTTTGCGATCGGACAACGGTAGCACTGGGCTCCCAGTGTTTACCCAATGCTCCTTCTCCCTCTGTCCCCAGAATTCTCTCAGCAAACAAACATTAAAAAAAAATAATCCAACAAGCCATAGAAATCTTTCCATCTCTCAACGAAATAGTTACTCCCACAGGTTCATGCTCCTGTCCCAATGCAAGTTCAAGACAGGGGAGGAGAGAGGCTGCTTTTGCCAGACACAGCACAGAATGGAGATCCTGCACGTGTTTTAAATCCCTGCTGATGGGCCTTGGAAAAAACCTGGCTCCACACAAGACCCAGTAGGCTTGAGTCTCTCTTCCTCAGTTGCATTTCAAAATCAGAAAAGAGGGAGTGGGTGAGGGAGCCAACCACACAATTCCCAGTACACAAAATACACTGAAATCCTCCTTCCAGAAATGAGGGAGGGATTCAGCTGATTCTGAGAGATAAAAAGGTTTCTCCAGCAAGTAGTGGATCCTGCTCAATGCTTCAGGGATGCTAAGGGCACAGCATGGATGGTAGCAGGGAGCTGCTCACTTTCAGACCTCAGCAACATAGCAAAACAGCATCTGTGCTTTGAAAAGTACACTTCAGGGAGCAAGAGATTGGCTAAAAGCACTTGAAGCTTGGAAAAATAAAAAACAAAAAAAACCCCCTCAAAATCCTGCAGCCCTGGAATTGGCTACATCTTGTCAAAGGAATTTTGAAATTGTGCAGCTGTTATCCCACGACTAGAGATGTCCCTTCCCTTCCACTAAAAATATATTCATTACTGCCCCAGGCAAACAGCCCCCCACTTCTCCCGCCCTCTTACCCTCTGGGGATTCCCATGCAACAAACTTTACAAGGCTTCGGAACAGCACTTAACCCAAGCAGCCGCCTGCTTTCCAGCTGCGATGTATTGTGCTGGCAGTGGCAATTATCGACTTATCAGCGAGTGCATTTCCATAATGCCTTGCTCAGCATCTCCAAGGGTTAAGAGAGAAAGCTAACAGCATCTTGTCACATAGTGTGTAGCACTGCGTTGGCCAGGTACCCATTGAGAAGCGTCCGTTCACTTGGGAGAGCCTGATTTCTAGGACCCGCTTGAGAGACTCCTGGCTGATTTGGCTGAGGTAGGGTTATTGTCCAGATGGACTTTGCTGGTACTCATTCCTTTCGTCCACTTAGAGATGTCACCAGGCTGGCATTGAAGAGTTTGTGCACCTGTCCAGGCATCTTTCTAGGCTCACAGCAGCCAGGCCAAAGTGACTCTCTGTACCCCCGTGCTGTACAGCTCTACACGGTAAGTTCAGGGCTTCCAGGAAGCATCCCATATACTGTGAGTTGCTGGCACCTATGTAGGAGACACAGCCTGCTGCAAGGAGCTGGTCACACCTACAGCCCATGTTCTGCATACTTGGCAGGTGACTTTGTAGTGTGTCTGATGTGTCCAGACAGCACTGGATTGTCTGTGCACAAGCAGTTCTCGTGCTTCCTGGAAATACTGGACTTGCTACACAAACAACGACTTCTACTCGTGAAATTCCAGACACAAAGAACATTAGTGCAGAGCACAGGGACACTCATGGTGGAGTTGGGTGTGGAGACAGGGTCACCAGACTCCTCCAGAAAACAAACCCCACTTTTGCAAACACAGGAAATTGTGGATGTTTTCCCCAAAATAATTTCACCTGCCCTGCTGCTTTCCCAACCATCAGGCTGGCAAACTGACTCCAGGAGAACAGCTGCCCTTGATGAATGCACAACTCATCCATGCTGCTTAAAGTAGCTTCCAAGTCCTTGGCCTAAGCTCTGTGTCATCGAGACAAGGATTCCTGCAGAAAGTGTAGTACCTCATTAGCCTGATTTGTAAACTATGAAGCTGGGTGGAAGACAGAGCTGGTATAAGCACCTCAGGTAGAAATTAAAATCTTTCCATACATTGCATGAAATGTAGCTGGCCTAACTCGTCATCACAGCATCCAACCAGCCTGCCGCTTCTAAACCCACCTCTAGTCACAGTACTGCACGTCTTGGCCAGCTGGCTCTGCCACGAATGGAGCATGTGTCAGCCACCTTTACTGCATCACACCAGAAAGCCTGTGCTCAGCGTTGAGGGCTTTCATCCGAATTCCAGCTGTGCTCGATGGTTTTTAACAAATCACTCCCAAACACTGCTCACTGAACACATCCCTCAACAGCCCGCACCTCAGGCAGCTGTAGTCACAGGGGGCAAGAGAAAAGGAGGATATTCTATCCCTATTACATGTGCTTGGAGATGCGAGGCACTGACAATCCCAGGTCATCAGGAAATATTGTGGAAGAGCAAGAAACCAAACCCAGACCTTCTCATACACCCCCGAAACAACCCTTTCCCAGAAAGTCAGTCAAGAAACTTTCTCCCCTATTACCAGGTACTAACTGATACTGGTGCTTGTCTATGCGATGGAGACTGGGAAGGGTGGGATCCCACAGGTGGGCACAGGGTTCTAAATAGCAGAAGCAATAATGGTGGGCAGGCACCACTCTTGCTCGTGGCACAATATCAGCTTCCCAACTAAAACCTTGGTAACAGCAAGTTCCACTGCCCACGAAGCCACAGACAACTGGCACTGCTTTCAAAGTCGTGCCCATGGTTGTTCAAAGGAGGAAGTGAATTCTTCTTTCATACTGGGTTCAATCTGCCCATAATCCATTTGATACAAACATGTAGGAAATGCTTGTCATAAAGTCAAAAGGCTTATGGTGAGCAGGGACAGAAGTAAGTCTGGATATGGCTGAAAGTGACAATAAAGCATTAAATTCCTGATTCACTGATTCAGATGCTCATATATGAGCATTTGAGAAGGCAATCCTAGAGAATTAAAGCAACTGCTCAAACAGGCTGTTCTGGGCACAAAAGTCCGTTCAATGCCCTATACTTTAGTCAGGGTTTGTGTCTCTCTCCCCTATTCTTCCTACCTTAGACTTTGAGAGGCCAGTTCTTCATGTCCAGCACCCCTAGCCTTGGGCAGAAGAGCATCCCAATACCACCTCAGAGCTGCAGTTTCAATCACCACTACATGGGATAAATCCATCCCAATGTTCCAAACGTCAGGGAGGAGCTGCACCTCAGTAATGCTTTCCCAGAGAAGCATCCCAGCAGCTTAGGCAGTCAGTCATCTCCAACTTTCATCAGAGGAAAAGGTCTGCACTTGAGCAAGTTCCTGCAGTTGGCACTGCATGACCTGCGTAAGTATTTATGCCACAGGTGAATACCTGAATCCAGCACGCAGAGCAAGCAGGAACCTGAGAAAACTTTTCCGTTTGGCTGCAGGAAGAAAAATTTCTCCTCTCTTTCCCGTGCATCAGAGTTACCTGTCCTTCAGCATCTTTACCACAAATGCCTGCACAAGAACACGTGGCTGGGCACTGTGCCATCGGAGCATTTGCTGGCACCAAAGAGCCTGGAAAGCAGCAATTGTTCTTGGCCCATGACTTCATCCTGGAGCTCAGACTCATAGCCAGTTTTGTTTAGAACACCCAGGGGTTTTACATCAGCGAGTGCAGGTTTTCAGGTACCTGCCAGGTCAGAGACACAGTTCGGATTTTACCCTAGACCGAACAATGGCTCGGACCCACTTCCTTGGGAGTGCTTTATAGCCACTTGCAGAGTCTTACATTTGTATAAAACCTGGCAGAATTCACCAAAGTGCTTGAGAAGTTTTGGAAAGTTTATCAAATTTTACACAATGTTTTAATCATTTGACAGGTAGAATCCATAGGACATTCACAAATTAGTTTTTATGTATTTTTAAATTTTACCCATAGATGTCTTTCCTCGCTGCAATTTTTTGGGAGAGGGTCTTTTATCCACAGAAAAATCATTCCAAAGGTAACTCTAATTATGTACTGAGGTGTCCAAAAACAAGCAGTATCAGAAATCCCACTCTTCTTCCTCCTTAACACTGACAGTTTATTCGTGTGGGAATACACATCCACATACATATCCACTGAGATACCCTCCTTAGGATGAGTCAGATACGAGTAAGTTAAAAACAAAAAGAAGAAGAAAAAATAGGTTTGGCCCTTTTCGGTTTTGTTAGAGTGAAGGAAGTCTGATTTATTATTTTAAGAGCATTCATCTAATAAATATTAGGAATGCCTGGTGTTACCTTTCTTGTCCTCTGAGGAGGAGAGAAGAGGCTTTCCCAGGTATTAAAGGATGGGGTGAAAACGTTGCGTCTTTAGTGGCAGAACTTTCCTTCCAATGGTTTGACAAATTTTTTGAGACACCCAGATATTAGAAAAAGAAAAAAATGAGGATGTGAGCAGTCTGAATCATATCACATTTCCCTCCTCAGCTAATCAGCTTTCACTTTCTCAGCATGTCTGAGGCTATAAATCTAAGGCTTATTCATCCATAAATTCTTAAGGGGAAACACAATTGACAAGTTCTTTGCGCCTAATGTAAAAGGACAAACCAGTAGAGGACAAGGAGGGGGATGAACCCATGGATTTACCTGTGGGTTTCTGCATCCAATCAACTCCACCATTTCTGGGGCGGAAGAGGGTGTGCTCTGTTTTTTCAAAAACAAAATAGTGAAACCAGTACAGTGCCCAGCACTGATGAAGTCTGATTTTTCTAAAAGACTTTTTACCATGGCTGTTCCAGGAAATTAAATTTTCAGGACAATATAGTTACAATGATACCCCAAAAATGGGCAGAAATCCAGATTTTTAAAATCCTTTTCCTGGCAAGTCATCCTCTAGCAATAACAGCGCTTAAACTGTCAGCAAAAGCCTTCAGAGTTAGCTCATGAGAGATGCATTAAAGACATCAGCCCTTCTCAAAATCACTTCAGAGGCACGGTCCCAAGGGCTACTCTACATATGTTTATTTGTACCATTTATCATTATTTTGGTGTATAAACTGAAACCATCTATATGTAGAGCTGTAGAAAAGTGGAGACAGTCCAATTTATAAGTAACTAATATCAATAGAGTTTCTCCGCAATGGAATGGAATAGTTATTCCTTACAACTACATCAAAAGTAGAGGTATGACTATAGGTTTGGAAACCAACAATTAACAGTAATGTTACAGCAGCACAAGCTTGCTGAGGCAAGGCTTCAGGAAAGACTATGCTGCGCTGATCCACATGGAAAGGTAAGCTCCGCAGCTCTAGAGAAAAGAATGCTTTCTATTTTTGAATGGGCGGTTTGTGTTAATCGACATTAAGTGCTGGATGACCAAACTATTCACAAGAGACAAAACTAAATTGCACAGGTCAACACAAGTGATTTAAGCTCAACAGGAGTGAGGATGACCAAAAACTCAAACTTGAGAGTACAAGAATCAGAAAGTTGTTCCTTTTTTGCAGCCACTTTTGTTGTTCAGGATAGGAAGCAAGTCTCTCCATCCCTGACAGCGTGCTGCATCCTGCTAAGGACAAGAAGGGAAGGAAGGAGACTCCTACACTTTGCCTGCACTGGCCTCTCCCAGGGCTTCCTCTATATCTTTTGAGCTTATTGAACAACTCGGAAGCATTGTCACACAGCATTCAAACCCAGCCCACAAAACGCAATGCTGCTTTGCGCCCATGGTCAGATATATCCCGTCACAACAATGTGCTTCTGGAAAACTGAACTGAGTAGCAACCCCTGTGCGTGTGGCTAAACTTCCCCTTGTGCCACATCAGCCTCCCTGGTTGCACACAAAGTAGCAGGTAGTCGCATTCAGCTTTCAAGCTCTAATATTGAAACGTCCTTTTCTTCCTTTAAACCCCAGAGTAGAGACCATAGAATAACCATCTGCAGGTCTGGGTTAGGACAAACCTCTGCCTTGAGCTAATACATGCTTTGCTTCCAGAGGCAGTGCCTAAACTAGTCCAAATCTTCCTAAGCCCCATTTCTTCATAGCCTGCTGCTTCTCCTCCCTTCACATTTAATGGACCTCCAAGAGAAAACCCCCATCCACACTCTCCACCACCCTGCTGCTACAGTTGCAGGCAGAGTCTCCCATTCTCCTCATGGGGGAGGAGACCAGTTGACCTCACCCCCTTTCTGCCCTCCACCATGTATTGCTTTAGCTCCACTTCCCACAGTGATCCTTCTGGTGCTGTTGGCTGCAGCTCCGAGGACAGGTTATTGAGGTTCCCGCACGATCCTGTCTAAACATGGAACGGCAGCTCCTAGCAGCACTGTTGCGATGCCATGGGCATACACCATATAAGGACAGAGAAGAACTGGAAAAAGAAGCGACCAGAAAATCCAGCAGCCAAGGCAGCCTTCAAGACCTAGAAAAGTTTTTTTTCAAATTACAAGAGAAAAAGTCCTGATCCTCGTATAACTTTTCCTTCCTCCTAGATTCATGTCCAGATCTGTTGTTTTTACCGATACTCATCCCTCACCACCCTAGCCTTCCGCCATCCCCCCAGCCCAACCCCGGGCTTACCTGAGGGGTATGCGGATGGCAATAATTCTGTCAATGGCAATAGCAAGGAGGCTGAAGATCGAACTCTGAGTCAAGACCAGGACGAAGCAGGCAATGAAAAGGCAGCCATAGAAGAAGGCACAGAAGCCAGTACTGATGGTGATGGCAAAGGGGATTGCCAGCATGCCCACGGCAATGTCAGCAGCAGCCAGGGACACCACAAAATAGTTGGTGACGTTCTGCAAGTTGCTATTCAAATAGACTGCCCAGCAGACCAGGATGTTCCCCAGGATGGCCAGCACTGCAATGACCAGTTCCAGGATGATGTAAGCTACGTCTGAGAGGAAGTCTTCTTTCCCATGTACTAGCATGGTGAGAACAACCAGGCCAATGTGAGAACGTGCCAGAAAAGCTCAGCGTTCATATCTGCGGAGCACTGAACAGCCAAGACACCTCAAAGCTGCCTGGGGTCTGAAGAGCACTCAGCTGCCAGCCGGTGAAGGTTGCTCACATGCACCCTTTTCTCCCCATAGCTGTCAAGATCTTTACAGTAGCAGGTGTCAAGAAAAAAAAACCAGGGCTGGTCAACTCCAGCAAAGTGGATTAACTAGATGCAGAATAATTCAAACTCCAGCAGACGAATGGACAGGAGAATATCTCATGTAGACATACACTGCTCCCCAGGCCACAAAGTCCAGCAGGCAACATGACACAGAAAGTGTATTGTATGGCAGCATCACATCGGCTGTGAGTTTTTGTTTCCTGTTGACAATCACACTGCTAGTCATGGCTTCCTGTCATGTAGGTAACTACTAGCAACATCCTCCAGTTCTCTTTTTCACGTTTTCCCGCTAGGACGTGGGAGATATTCTCTTCAGCTGAAGCAAACATTCAACTTCTTCACTTGTAGTTTCCTTTAAAAAAAGAAAAAACACAAAAAACAAACACCAACCACATACACTAAGTAATCAGCTCTATGGAGGAGATGGAAAAAGCAAAATCTCATTAAAGTGGCACATTAAATTGATAACGGATATTAAAGAGACCTAGAAGAATACATCATTGGCAAAAATCTCACATTTTGTCTATCCTGAAAGCTGCAGGGCCAAACCTAAGGTTCAGAAGGCAGTATTTCACAGTGGTGATGAGAAACAAGGGACGTTTTGTTTTCGAGGCTACCAACTGAGCTGGCACTTCAGCAGCTGCTCAATAGTCTGCCCTGAAACACGAGAGCCCCACTAATTATGCCTTGGCAAGTGCTGTGGCTGCGCAGAGGAAAGGTGGAGGAGCGTTTTTACATACACCTGTCTCCCCCTGATCACAAACACAAGTCTTGAGCCATCACATGCTGCCCGCCCTCAGGTACTTTGCCACGAAAGTGGGCTGCACCAATACGCTGCTCTGCGATGACACGAACCTTCATTCTTAAGGGGGTTACGTCGCTGGCATGTGTGGTCACCACCTTGTTGCTACACCCAGTCTTTCCTTCAAGCACACAGATACTGGAACGTGATCAGTGGCAGGGAGAACAGTTTGAGGTAAGTCAGACAGTGACATCTTTGAGGACTTTCCTGCTGAGCATGCACACTCTCCGCAAAGGTCTCTGCATGTTCCCCTCCTGCAACGCCATTGGTTTTATTCCCATGAATCTTTATCCTATAAGCAAACCATTTATTCGTTATACCTGCATTGTTCATAGCATTTGTTGCATCCACAGATACAGGTCAGCACCATTCTTCAACTACAACCAGCCAGAAACACATCCACCAAGACACACCTCTCCCAGAAACACAGACATAGGCACAATGCCAACGTCATCTCTCAAGTATACATTCATGTTCCTGCAGTATCATGCATACAAATCTGGAACTAAAGTTGGTGCCACTTACAAGGAAAACAAGCTTTCTTCTTCTGTCTTCTCTGGAGACATTCAAAACCTGCCTGGACGCAGTCCTGTGCAACCTGCTCTAGGTGAACCTGCTCTGGCAGGGGGGTTGGACTAGATGATCTCCAGAGGTCCCTTCCAACCCCTGTGATTCTGTGAAACATGGTCCCTACAGCTGCCATTTCATATGAACAGACAGACATCATCTACGTGCTTGCATGCCTCACTCACACACTAATCTTTCATGTCACCTCCTACCTCCGCTTTCAGATATGGGGGCATTTCACCACTGTTTCAGCTAAAAATATAGCAATGGAGAATACAGTTCCCTGAGCTTCGTTGCACAGTCAAGAGATAATTGCTGTCCTACCCTGTCACTTCCAGAGTGGGTTTTCAACCTTATTTAGCAAGCTTTAGCAGCAATATTTTCTCATTAATTTAAGAAAACATCCACTTGAAACATCAGAGGGCTGGGGAGAGAGACACAGCACTGACAGATCACTCGAGCTCAGCTTTGGATGCAACATGAACCTCCAAAACAAAAGATTTTTTTCGGACCCCATCCACAGTGATCTGGTGTGGTCTAACCCAGCAGGGTTTCATGCCTTCACAGTTCACTCTGTTTTCAAGTCAGAAACCTAATTTCTCAGGATAAAATAAAAGGGTAAAGACAGTGATAATAAAAGAAAATATGATTAACTTGTGATTCACATCTGATCTCAGGAATATAATCTAATTTTAGACCTTTCATTGATTTAGAGCTGTATTGCTAATGCTGCATTTGAAAGGAAAGTGAATGATTCTTGGTGGTTTGGATGTGCTTCAAAAACCTAGCTTTTTCTCCACCTCCAGCAATCTTGTTTATGTGTTTGGTTTGGTTTATGTGGAAGAAATCAACAGAAGAGATTAGCTTGTGATCTAGCTATTAAGAGGAAGATAAAGATCATCCAGTTAATCTTTTCTAAAGAACAAAAAACCCCAAGAAGTCTCTATATTGTCTGTTTTCCTGTAGCAAAAACTCTGGTTTCCCATTGGCCTCCTACAGATTGCTTCTACTTTCTTGAATGTCAGGGATGTCAGTGATCTGCTCCTACCTCACTCTGCTAGCATCTGATTGTCCGTTACAAATCCCAATCGGTTTGTTTCAAAGGAATGATACTGAAAACTAACACACCCCCCACCCCAGCCTGACTTCCAGGGAAGGGGATTAGAATTAATATAAGAGAGAAATAAAGGAAATCTGGAGGAAGAGAAAGCAGAAGGGGCAAGATGAAAAACAAACAATGCTTTGTACGTGTGTGTGAGCAAGAAAGAGGGGAAAAAAAGACAGGAAAAAGCTGGTAGGAAAAAAACCCCCAACCAGATAAGGGAAGTAGTGGGCAAAACAGGCCTGTACGAGAAAGAGAGGGTGCCTGCCTGTCAGAGGTACGGCACACGGCTGCGCCTGAAGGCTCTGAAGGGGGTGCAAGCTCCCATGTCCCTTAGCATCATGGCAGCAGAGACGGTGATAGGGTAATACTTCGGCAATGGAGCAGGGAGCATACACCTCTCTGCTTCCCAACATGCTCACACGTTTGCTTGCAGGGCAAGCTCATGACCCAACTCCAGTGTCAGGACAAGTTTAGAAAAATTTAACGTTACTGTGACATACTTGGGCCAAAACTACTGCTATGTAAAATAAAACCACCATAAACACTCCCACAAGCTACTCTGAGATGAAGTTAAAAGAACTGAAGAAACCCCTCTCTGAAAAGAGCCAGTTTGAGAACTGGTCACCTTAATCCCGATGCTGAGAGGATTTACTTAAAGTCCTGCTTTGTTGCTCTTGCCCCTAAAATTCATACCACATACACCTCAGTGAAGAGGATCAAAGTGAAATTACTGGGATATTCTTCCCCATTTCAGAGCTTCCTTTAGTAGGATTATGAAACCATATTAATCCCAGATGCATTGTTTATCCTGACTCTTTCAATGGCTCATCTCAAATGCATTTTCCAACAGGACATGGAGGGAAGTAGCAAACCTACGCTGCGGAGGTCCCCCACATACTAATCGTTCAGCACAAAGACAAAGCTGGAATTGCCTACAGCTCTGCATGTATCCTGAAAAAGCACAATGCTGGAATCCGAAGTTTAACAACCACATCACATATTGTTTTCTGACACAACAGAGCTTTTAACCTTCTACTTCAACTGCTTGTTTCATGGTCTGATGTTAAATTTGAATTTTTTATCTCTGAATTTGTTTAGTCCCTTGTTTCCCCTCCCCTTTCAGAAACAGTGGCCTGATTCTTCAACCCAAGCCCTAGCCATTTATTCCGAAGCCATCTGTGAGATGTTATGTCCAGAAGAGGACAACATGTCCTTCCACCCTCTGCTCTCAGATGGGCTGGAAAACATTTAAAGAGTTCTGCAGAGCCAGCACATCTCGGAAGAGAAATGACTGGAGCTGAGCAGGTGTCCCAGCTGTGACAAAACAACATTTTGTGTCTGCTTCAATGCCGGTGCTTCTGCAGTAGCCCCTGACATTAGAAAAAGCAATTATTAGCCACACAACCCAGCACATCAGAGGCCTCACCTGCTACCTACAGAAGTTGCCACAACCTGGGAGGTTCCCAAGTTCAGCCTGAACTCACCCATCTCTCCTCATTCATCTCTTGCAGTGTCAGCCCGCTATAGCTTTCACCCACCACAGTAACAAGTCCTTCATTGCAGAAGTACTTGCAACTTGCTTTAAAAGAAGAACAGGCTCAGGCATTCTGCTCATACGACTAGAAATGTTCTGCACAGGGACAAAAGGAAATACAGACCACCTAGAGAACCCAGCATATTTCCAGAAGCAACACAAAATTTATTATAGAATTATCTACTTCATCCAAGACCCACAGGCTCAGCAACCAGGTCTGACAAGACAAAATTAATTAACAACCTGCTTTACTCACTGGGGAAGTGTATATTTAACATCTTAGGCCCTTGAGGGATCAATATTGCAAGCTTCTTGAAACTTAAGAAAAATAACCTGTATCACACAACCTGCTGGACAGCTACAATTAGTATTTCTTCTTAAGCCCGTGTTTTATTTTGTTAATTGGATTAATTCCTTCTTGATACCCTGGGCTATGTTCCGGCCTTTTCCCCATTATTAAATAAACCTTTTTTGCCACTCACAAACCTATAAAGCTGTTGCTCTGTTCGTTTTTAGTGACTTGGAACACTCTGTTCTCTCTCATATTTCACCCCCAATGAAAAACCGCTCCTTGAAAATTCAATAAAGCATCTGAACAGCATGTTCCCATGAAGCAATTCACCACTGGAGCCTAAGCAAGCTTTTGTTTGGCATCTCCAGTTGGCTTTGGACTAAGGTGTTGCCCCTTCTCTCTCCTGAGTGCCGAAGGCATCAAGGCGAGCCCTTGGCCACTGCTTGGTTCAAATCACCCGCCTCAAACAAGCCCATTTCCTGCTCTTGGCCCCTTCAGGCTGAGGTCAGTCATCCCAGGTTTGGACGCCCACGCTCCGTCACAGCAGTACAGAGAAGATGCACCCTCTGCTCTGCGTGCCAGGCTGACATACATGACAATGTCGGTGACACTTCAGTTTGGCAGCTACTCTCAGACATCAGCAAAATCTCCAGGGGCTCAGCAGCCCTCAGGGCACCCAAGACAGTCTACGGGCACGTAGGTGATGGGCTGCAGCTTCCCCAGGCTCCAGAGAGGATTGGTTTCTCTTTGTCTGCTTCAGGATGGGGTAAGCAATTCCCCCATTCCACAGATCACAATCTAGCACCTGGTTTTGACAACACGACCCTTCCCAGGTACCAGCCACGTACACATTACCTGACTCCCTTAGGGAAAACCCTTGAATTCACACATGGCTGTAAGCAGAAAAATTGGTGCTGCTAAACCATTTGTTTCCTACTTTCCAAAGCCTGGAGGGGGAGATGCCTGTGAGTTTTTGTCCTCTCTTTGAAATCCCTTCAGCTCAAAGAGAATCTCCCTATCTTTTAAATCAAAGACTCTAAGAAATCTTGTCTCTCCCCATTTCTTTAGAGGATCAAGTCATAATAAGTAAGCCAATGTGCTCCCAGGCAGTACACAAATTTGCAAAACAACTCAGGCTGTAAAACATAACGAAAACAGCTGTCCTTTCGGGGAGAACAACAGGGAAGGCAGCAGCAGCACTTTTCCGCGTTGCTCAATGGTTTCCTTTCTGAAGCGCGCTATTTTATGAATACTTCATGCAGAGTGGCTTCCCCACGCCCCTGACTGCTCACACGAAGCCAGCGTGCTTGGAGCTGTCAGAGAGCATCCTCACTCCTGCCTCCTGTCGAAGGATGAAGAGATGTGGCTGGGTGGGGCAGGAAAGAGAGGAGGAAGGAGGCATCACCCATCTAAGTAAGACATACTTTTTCTGGTTCCCCTATTTGCTTTATTATTGGCTTCTGGCTAAATGATCTTTTAGGTCATCTGCTTACAGTAATAGGAGGAAATTAAATATTAATAATAGACTATTTCCCTCTAGACTGCTCTTTGTTAACAAAGGATACAAGTGAAATAAAGCAGGCGAAATTATCAGCGCACCATGCTCTTGGTTTTCGGGTACCTGGAGCACTCGCAGTTTCCCCTCAACCTCCCCTGGAGTTACGGATGCCCAGTGTCCTGCACACCTGCCTGCGTGGACACCCACACAAGTGTGGAACACAGTGATGTCTGGAAATCCTTGTTCTATCAAGGGGCTCCACATGGCGGTCTGACACTTCCAGAGCATCGTTTCAGACTTGATCCGAAACATAATCTGAGACACTGATGCTCAGACAGCAAAAAATGCAGGGCCAAGGATCTTTTGAAGCACAGAGCTTGTCTCCGTTTGGGGAGTGAAGTCTTCCTCCAGTGTAAACCCTGGTTTCTGGTTTGACTTTGCAAATTCTCCAGAAATACTGAGTCAAATGAAGGCTTCTGCTTTGCTGAACTTGGTCTGGGATTAGACCATTTCTCTTACAGGAAAGCAGCAGCCCTCCAAGACTTAAAACCTTCACTCCATGTACTTGTGAAAGGCAAAAGAAATGACTCTTCAGAGATCTGTACTGCCCCTGAACTGACAAAGATCAGAAATGGCGAAGAAGGACAACATTTCTGCTTTACATTTCCATCTCAGCTGCAGTCCAGGCCAAAAAAGCAGGCTGCACTCGCAGCAAGAGCAAGCGTGGTGAATCTGGGTGTAAAGTCTGTATTGACTAGGGCACTACTAGAGACACACATACCACTGCCGCAGCGTGTAATAAAAACCATACCCTTCAAACCTGTCCCGTGTCTCTCTTCTCCTCCTGTTTATACCCCATATAAAAATCACAAAACAAAAATGTCCGAAAAGTGAAACCTCACTGGACAACAAGCAAAGGTCATAACACAGATGGGCTGGCTAATAGGAATGGCTGATCCAAAACCAATATTTCAGCTTTGCCTCCTGCCCTCCGAGTGCTACAAGTGGATTAATTTTTATTGCAGTAGCGGAAGAGAAGACTAGAACAGAACGCATTTGACCATTTTTTTTCCCTAAGTGGATGTTATAAATGTTTAAAAGCAAGAAAAAAACCTCACAGTAATTATTCCCATCCTAATGGTCACAAAAAGCCAGAGAGGGCAAAACTAAGTAAGGCTGAATGACCAGCAGTTAAATAAGCCAGATCGAACAAACAAACAAATGGGAAAAGGTTCCCCTGTGCTCACGAGAGTAAAGTCTCACTGGGCAGCAGGCACCATGATATATTGCCAAAAGGCACGGAAACATGTTGGATTTTTGAGCAACCCATTTGTATCTAGGACCGATGATGTTGATTTACCTACAGTGGCATTTCCAAAAATAAAAAAATGGAGCATTTGGATAAGCTTTCATAAGACAGACATGTTAAAAAGCATAATTAAAACCATGTACTGTGGCCAGAAACATGTTCCTGCTGCCAATATCATCCACAATGTCTCTGAGGAGCCAGTTTTCCTTTCCTGTGCAAGGGAAGAACTCAAAAGCAAACTCTGCCTCCCCACAGCCCTACTAAAGCCAGCTGTGTTCATACATAAGGAGCATTTCCTTCAAGAACAAAATAAGAGAAATGAGGAAACAGGATATCAAAAAGAGGTGACCCACTGAGGAACATAGGCAAGGGAGGAATTTGCTCCGAAAATATTTATCATATTGCTAATGCATCCATTCTAGTATATTTTAAAATAATGGAGTAGACTCCTCTCCAGATGTGACTTCACCTCTCATTTCTATATGAAGTTTCTAGACAGGCAGTTCAGAATTGGGTACATCTGTTTGTTTTCCCATCTTTTTATCTAGTTGTTCCCAAGCTTTCCTTCTCTACCTACAGGTTTGCTCCCCATCAGGCCTTGCAAGCCCTGCTCCCTCTCCGAGCACCCTCCTTCTGCAGGGTGTAAGCAGCGTTTGCCTCAGCTCTGCCAGCGAAACTAAAACTCACTCAACTCCAGTGCAGGGAGTGCTGTTGTACCAGGTCAACCAAGGTCCTATCTGCCACAGTAGAAGGAATGTAACTCTTTCCAACTCTCTCCATGTAACTTAAAATGATTCCTCATCTGTCCTTCCCTATCCTAATGAAGGCACTGTACAGCTTCAACAGATGAGCAAATTCTACCTGCCTCTGAGCCAAAGCAAAGCTGTCTTACTGCATTAGCTCATCCGTGGCTCATACGCTGACCCTCCTGAGCAAGGGTTATTACTGAGGACTCACCACGGAGCTCCCATTACCACCCAAGTGGTTTGACTCATACCTACCCACAGCACGAAGAGCAGTCAAGCCTCCATTGGGTTACTAACACAGCTCATCACATCCTTCCTCCCCAACTTGCTCCCTTCTCTTATCAATTTAAGCAGTGACACAGTGGCCGCGCTCAGTCCGAGCTCCACAGAGCCCACCCCACTGACATGGCAGCAGAGCCTGTCCAAACACCCCCAGAGCTCCCCCATCCTCACCTCTGCACAGCCCACCTCACTGGCTGCCGTTTGCTCTACGTGGGCTCCTCACTGCTGGCTCAGTCTCCGGGATCAAGCACGTGCTGCCCGTGCCTTGCAGTACCGGCTGATGTTCATCCAACACAAGAAACCCTATTTCCTCCCGTGCCCCAGGGTGTGTCCCAGCCCCCTGCGCCCCAAACTGTGCACCGGTTTGTTTTACCCAACTCATTGCACCTCAGTTTGTCAATCAGCTACCAGTGAAAAAGCATTCAGACAGAGTGACAACGCAGGTGGTGTGTGTTCATCCCAAAAGCAGGCAAAAGCCACAATAACGAATATTCTTCCTCCTTAGTTTGTTTTCAGCAACTTTCCCTCTTCCATTTTTTAAGGTACTTACCCTGACTCGCTAATGCTTATTTGCTCTGTGTCACGACTCATCATTCTGTTAGTGTTTCTGTCTCAGTCTCAAAGCTATTTAAGACATTTTTAGGACTCTGCCACCCTCTGTGGATGAGGAGGAGTTGATGCTCTGATGATGTCTCGAGGCCACATGCCCATACTTTGTCCCTCCCTCTTCTCTTTGCTATGACTTGCGCCGTACTCCTGTCACTCTTGCAAAGTGACTTGCATTTTCACTATCACTGCCAGCCACGCCAATACAACCCTTTCTAGAGGTACTCAAAGTGACCTTTTTTTTTCCCCCAAGTCCTCGATTATAATCTGATTTATTAAGAACTCTCCAGTGTCACTGCTTACTGATCCCAAAGTCTCAGTGTGTAGCTGGTGCTCTGAGGACTCTAACGAAGTCCTTCCTTTATTTCCTAAGTCCTTGTGCTGTGGTAAAAGCACATCCGCTTACCAGTAACAGCCTGCTACCTCTGCCCGCTTCCTCCTCTGACTGCTCAGGCCAGAGACGCTGATGTTCTGGGGTGGAGACAGCGTGCAACTGCTGGTGAAAATGACTTTTCTAGTCATCAGTCTCTCTCCTTCTACATCAAACCACTCCACTGGAGAACCAGTAGCCATTCATAAGTCACTTCAGAAAACATTCTGCTGGACTTGCTAGCTATTCATGAGTTAGTGTGCTTGTCTAGAGGAAGCAGAAAGGCAAGGAGAGCAGCAGCAAGTACCCCGCTACAACAGAGACACCTCTACCACGCTTGGGAAGCAGCCCTTTTCTCCTATGAAAACTTCAGATATTTTACAATTTCTGCACAGTGAGAGATCATTAAAAGCTCCAGCTGTAAAGAAACCTGCAGTCGTTTCTCAAATGCATGACAACCACGATCCTCACACCTTGCTGAACAAGGATACGCCAAAAAAGATTCCCAAGGCAAATTCCTTAGGGACTGTGGCATTTGACTACAAACACAAAAGATGTTAGTCAAGCAGAGATGGATCCCAGGTAGGTGCCCAGAACAGACATCCCCAAGACTTTAGGATGGTTTCTCCCATGCGGACTGTGTCCATTTCTTGCCTGCTCTAATCGTACAGCTAGGCTGTACTGTGGCTACACGGAGGAAAAGGTAGGAAAGAGGACAAAAAACTGTCAGTGAATCCTCTTTTCAGTCTTCAGCCCATGAATACAGCTTCTTACCTTTCTATATGCTGCAAGAGCTAATGCCATACAGCTGTGCCAGAGAAAAAGAATCACGTAACTACATCGAATCCGCCAGAATCGTCCATGTCTACCCACATTATAACCCTAAATGAATTGTAGCGGTCAAGCAGAGTTTGGGTCAGCATTTAGCAAGACACAGGATGACATAAAGCAAAAGATTAACATGTTTTAGGTGTTTGACAAAGTTAGGTGCCTCAGTTTTAACAGGTCCAGCCAAAAAGGCCTGATTTCTGGGAGGGAAGCACTTTTCGGAATCAGGGTATTTTAAGTAATCCCTGACTAGGTACCCATTAGCACAGGTCATTTTTGGCCAAAAACCCAGGCTGCAGAACATTCAAGAAACTTTTAAAAAGTCAACGTGCTTCCCCGCACATGCTCCAGGAACTGTAATGGTGCTGGTGCCCGCCCAAGTCAGTCTGATGTTATTTTCCATCGTCCCATTGAACCTGGGCACTGATCTGTGGATCCGACGTATGTGGAAACTGTAATTATTCAAATCAATTTCAAACACGTGCCTCTCTTCTGAAGATTGTATTAAAGAGCTACATACCTCTTAGCTGTCTTTTATCCTGGGAAATGTTTCCTATGGAAAATCCCAGCCTGTGCCCAAGTATACGGATCTCATACTGAAACCAAAGTTGTTATCATCACAGAGTATGATATTTAACAGCCTACTTCCCTTAACTCCTTAACCTCAACAACTGATTCATACCAGGATCTGACGATCCTACTCTGGGGAAACCTCAATAACCAAAATGATAGGTCACTCTGTAGAGGACTTTCCCAGTACAAGAAGAGAGATGTGGATAGCAGGCCAACATTACAGAACAGGCAAAGAGAGCAGAAACACTTATGCTCCCCTAGTGAGAAAAAAAAAGGGGGGGGGGGGGGGGGGAGGGGGGGGAAGGGGAGACAAGAAGTGAGAGGAGAATACAACAGTCTAAGACCAAAACAAAATGGTTCCAAAGAAGCAAAACTGGGAGAAAAACGGGAGAGACTCTGATGTCTGAATACTAATTGAGGAAAGAAACCTCTAACAGGCAAAACAGTGCAAACCTCACCACTCCCAAAGGGATGCATTAAAAGAGCAGAACGAGACCAAATTACACTTCCCTCCGTCGAACAGCATTACTCACTGAAACGCATGAGGGACTCTGCCCAGGGAGATACGCAGACGTGACCCCCCAGCTGACGCTGGCTCGGGTTCAGCTGAGCTTCGAACGGCTCCACCAGGGAACGATCCTTCTCCTGCCCTCTTTGAAGAGCTGCTGAACGAGGAGCCACAACTGTCCCTGTGAGCGTCGCCTGGGATAAACACAGGGGACAGGGAGACGGAGAACGCTGTATCTCAGGTAGCCGGCAGATAAAACAGCCCCAATCTGCAAGTACCAGAGGCCTCCTGAGAATGCCCGAGTGCCTTCCACCCTGGATTTGAGTGCAATCACAAATGCTAATCAACATACAGACAGGAGCCCAGCATGTCGTTCCTCACGTCTCCAAAGCTTCAGGAAAACCCCCCTTTCCTCTCCTTGTATCAGAGAGGGACCGGAAGATTCCCTCATCCTCTGTATGCCTTTCCCTCCCCCTGTCCCTGGCTCAAACCATCCCTGCAAGGAGTTTCACTCCCTGCTAACTTCTCCATTGTCTCAGAACCATTGTTTGCAAATGTTGCCTAAAAATACTATGTAAAGTATTCTTTATTCCTGTGTCAGGTCTTTCCACGTCCCTATGTAACACCTGGACTTTATCTCCTTACCTGTCAGATAGTGATAAACCTACTGCATGCAGCCCCTGACTTATCATCTAAGATAAATACGATCCGTCTTGTAGCTGTCATTTCTTTTCTAACCCTGCCTTCCACTGCTGCATTTGTAGGTGTGACAAATTACTTATTTTATTTGGGCTTGCAATGTGTGAATTTAAAAAAAAAAAAAAAACTTTAAAAAATCAGCAAGAGCCCCAAACCAAACATAAAATTTCAAATGTGGCCTTCCTGGCACCAGACTTACTGCTGCTTTGTGGGCAAGGAGGCTCCAGTACTCCTGCTCTTGTGTATTCTCTACAATGGCATTTGCATATGCTTTACATAAGATACATTGTATTTTATGCTACCTAGTAATTTTGGGTTTTAATAATCAACCAACAGGCCCAATGATGAAAAGCATCCTTTCTCCAGAACAAGCCATAAACTAAACTGATAAGGTTTGAGATAGTGCCTTCAATATAAGTGAATTGTGGGGTCTAAAGTGCTCTAAGCTATCACCTGAGCCTCTGCTGTCGCTTCAGAAAGGCACGCGCCTCCCTCCGGTCCTATCCTATTCTCTGCCAGCCCCGTCGGGATGTCTCACATAGCACTAGATGTCTGTTTATAGCACCCGTATCAAGCCCCAGGCGTCCTGAACAGGAAGGGACAAAGCTTGCGCTCAAACACGTGCCGCAGCACTGTTAGCGCTTTTGCCCAACAGCAGCGATCGCCCTGAACGTGAAGTTTTACAGAAGCCATCTTCTTGCGTTTGACTTTTCTCTGAACTCTCCTAAGCACTTAGTGGCTCTTCAGCTCTTTTCATAACCTCATCGCTGCGTGTTTATCCAAACAACTTGATCCTAACTTTGCAACTGCATCACCATACCGAGCTGCATCGCAGCCTACCTAACCCCATCCCTCCCATGCTTCTGCGGATCTCCAGCCCCGCCAAGCACAAGGTAGCCAGGTTGCATACGATTTGCTCCTGACAGAACACAGGCTGAGGAGTGAAAGAGATCACACCTTTATTCTCTCACATTTCCCAAATACCTGCATTTGCTGAGGCACTTCTAAATACTCTTTGCTGAGCCTCTGTGGGTTGCCCACTGTGGTCAGGATGAGGAATGAGTTACAGCAAAGGAGGTTTAAGCTGGACGTCAGGGTGTTTCCCGCATGCCAGGAAAGTAAGGAGTCTCTGCTGCAGGTCTTTAGGAGCAGGATGGAGAAATAGCTGTCAGGAACAGCAAAAGCATAGCTGATCCTGCCTTTGGGCAGAGGCATGGATTAGATGACCTCGAAGTGCCTCCTGAGGATATTTTCCATAATTGAGAGTTGTATGTGCCATCTGTCCATTCTGATCTACAGAGATTTACTTCAGAAAAAAAAAAAGTGCAACACAACCAATAATTATTCCTGACACAGATGCAACCTTTGCGAGGGGAGAGGCATCTTCCGATTCTACAGAGGAAACTGAAGCCTTCAGAGGTTACACCACACCACCTTCTGTGTATCTGCCCAGATCCTCTTGCCCTCCCAAGGCAGAACACTGCTGGGTCTTTCCCCCTAACAGACCAACCCTCAATATTCAGCTAAATGAGCATCTCATTAAGTAGGCAACTTTCTCTGTCTTTTCAAAATGAGGAGAGAGGCAAGGAACTGGTGTCGTTGTGTTCAAGTAGCTTCACCAAGGCTGTTCAGGTGCGCTGATGCAAAACCTGAAGGTGATCCATGAGGCAACCAGGCCAAGCCCCGACGAAAGGGAGTAACTCTCCATTGACTGTGAGAATCCTCCCTGATTCCTTGACACACAGTTCAAGATCTCTTGGGTTTTAGCTGAGAGTCCAACAAAAAAGAAAGTTTTAATAGCCTATCTCCCTTTTCAGATAGAAAGCATGCAATAATGAAGGACCTAGGGAGTTATTCACCATCCAGATCAGATGGAGAGAATGAACAAGAAGAGCTGGAATCTGTTCAAGCTGAAGACAAAGACAAACTTTGCAGGACACCAAGAGAGATGTCAATACCAGCCTTTGCATGGAAAACACCTCACTCACAGCTGCACAGAACTCAGAGAGCTCAGCCACACTATGCCTTATCCCTTCTCACGTGTAAAAACGTGGGCGGAAATGTCAAACCAAAGAGAAGAGCTGAAGCATAGTGAAAAAACGTGTTTTGGTGGAAAATCTGTGAAGCCTTAAACATCCTGTGTAGACGAGAAATCACACAGCCATCAGTCACCCAGGCAGAAAGGAAGTGGTGAAGGGGAAGGTTTTCCCTCCACACCAGATGGAAAAGCTGCCAGGCTCAAGACCGAAGGGGACGTACTCGGCCAGCCAGCCCAGACCCTTCACAGAAACACAACTGAAAGGAAGAGTGAAGACTCAAAACAGTCCCTCCAAACCTGCTGCTGGACTGAGCTTTTCCCAGTAGTTCTTAAGAGGGCTTAACCACATGGCTCTACATAAAATCCATTATTGAAGATTAAACAAAAAAGATGAATAGCCTTCAAAAGGTGATTACATCCAAATGCAATGGTGCCAGCGGCCCTTATGGAAACATCCTATTAAAATGTCAACAAAAATAGAAATGCAAACACAGGAGACCTGGCAGGAGGCTTTCCAGCTCAGATCTTTAGTGCCTTTTGCACCCTCTGACAGAAGGACAGAGGCTAAAACTGTCATTACTGGACTGACATCCCCTGACCTGGCACAGGATGATGCTGATTCTATTTTTTATGTACAAAAATACATATGGAAAGAGAGACAGATTATGTATGTGTGTAAATTACAAACTTATCACCTGAAGAGCATTAAAAAGGAGACCTGCTTGCCTTCCCCCCCCCCCCCCCACCCCCCCGCAAACCCTGGAATCGATAATTTTTATTTTATATACACACATACACGTTTGCAGTTTGTACCCACGTGTTTTCTCTGCAAATTCAGAGGCTCGTAGCTTTCCTGGTTAATTCAGAATTTAATCCATTTGCCACTCTAGGCAGGATTTCATTTACATAGTATTTTTGTGATATGTGATTACATTTATATTGACTTTTTTATTGAGATCCGAAATAAGGTATTTCTTTCACAGATCTAATTCAATTGAAATATTTCTTACATCCCTGTTGGTCGCTTTATCTAATCTTTTTGTACTTCACTTGGGCAACATGCTCTGGGGGGTGTCTGTCTAACAGCAGGAGCTGGCCGTACTTGCTTTCTCTCTAGTTTCTCTCGTGTAGAAGAATGTATTTATCAATTACTACAGTTCTTGAGTTACACGGGTCTGAGACTTACGAGCCTGATAAGAAACCTGAAAACAAATACATCCAAAGATCGAGTTATCTAAGAGTTGACCATCTGCTTAGGAAAATAATTTTAAGTAGTTACGACAATTCTATTAACTGCTATTTACTAAGTGAGTCATGTTGTTCTCTTTAAGTTAACCCTTCCCGTGTCCTCTGTGGACCCACTGTCCAAGACAGTTTTGAAGAGGGTGCTCGACCACCTTTACTATTTTCAAAGCCTGCAATACCTTTGCACTCAAAACTTACCCCATCAGGACATAAAAGAGCGTTAAAGCAACTGCGGTGCTTCTGGGCGACTCTCAGACCACGCAAACAACCATACAGAAAAACCTCTTCCCGGGAGCATCCCCTTTTGAGGGCACCACACACCAGCACCCATGCAGCAGGAATGCATCTGCTGCTCAAGGTGCTCTTCCAGGACGGGCTGCCTGCTCCTCCGTGAGGGCAGGTCACCCTGGCACGGCCCCGGAGCCCTGTCCGCCAGGGCAGAAAGCCTTCTCACGCGTCCTCCCAACAGCTCTGGAGACAACCACCACCTTGCAGCCTCTTCCCCTTTCCTTCATCTGTCCTCTCTCCCCAGCAGAGAGATTCCAGGCCCCTCTGTGACTGGCAGCTCCACTAACATCCTCGCTGGTCCCAAGGCTTAGAGAGCTCCCAGGCACAGCAGAAGGGACACGGCCGAAAAAACTTTTAGTCGCTTGACACAGATGAGGCAGGGTTGGGGCTTTTGGGGGCAAGGAAGGGGATCAGACTGCGCGCAGGTTTAATGCCGTCTATTCAGTCCCTGCCCTTTTCCCCTTAGCGTGATCGCGAAGCGCACGGAAATCTCCTTTGTTAAACACGACAGAGAAGTTCACAGGATGCAGGGTGCTCCTTGCGGAATCGCTATTTTATGATAAAGCAGAAGCACAAATATCAGCTGAAGGGCTAAGAGGAGGGCTGGGTGCAGGGGGGCAAAGTCCAGCACTCGGTGTCTGAAGGAAGATCCGTGGAGCAAACATCTCGGAGCGTGGGGGTGTGTCGGGGCACTGACAGTTGGGAATCGGCACGGTGTGCAGAGCACCGGCTCCACGGTGGAAAAACCATCCGAACCGGGACAGGGGAAAGCGGCGGCAAAGAGAAAATCGCCCCCGTCTCGGGGCAGGGGGTTAGGCAGCACCGCGGGGGCAGCGGGCGGCCACTTTTAAAACTCGCGGGAGAGGCAGGAGAGGGACCGGGGCTGTCGCGGACGCCGCGAAGGACGCGAGGAAAGTTGAGCTGCCCACAAGCCGCTCCCGGGACCGGCGACCGCCTGGTTCGGGATGCCCCAGCGGGGCCGCCGGGGCCGCCCGCACCGCTCCGGCGGGAGGAGGAAGCGGGGCGAGACCCGAGGTCCCGCTCCGCNAGCGGCCCCCGCAACCCCCGGCCGCAGCCCCCGCCCCGGCGGGACGGAGACGGCCAGCCCCGCCGGGGACCGCGGCGGGTCGAACGAGCGGCGGCGGAGCCGGTGCCTGGAGCCCGGCAGCCCCGCGGCTTTACCTGGCGGTCGGCGGTAACCGGGCACGGGGGAGGGGGGTGCGCGCCGACATGGACAGCCCCCGTCGGCATCTCGCAAAGCGGCTGAAGGAGAGGTCGCCACTTACTTCAAGAAGTCCAGCTCCTGCCTTGAGGGACCTGCAAGTGACAGAAACGGGCTTTTACTGTGCTTGATCTGCATACAATGAGAGTAGGAAAGGGAAGGAGGGCTTTCTCCATACATTGCTTTAAGCATCTACTTCTTTCCAGGCTGGAAAACCCACCTGGCAGGTTTAAGCCTACAGCTGTACCGAGGGGCACAGTGCAGTGCTGCGCGGAGATACCCTGGAAGAGCGCACAAGCAGGGAGAAACTTACTGTTTCTTCTCTTCTCTGCTTAACTGTCCGTACTACCACCAGAAAGGAAACCCTCCACATTACTACTCTGGAAGTGTTTAAGACTTCTCAGTAAGGATATTAAGTATTTTACAGAAGTTGCACGTTTCCCACTGAGTAGGTCTTTGTGGATCCCACCAGTGTGCACACATGCGTTTCCTGCCCCGAGTCAGGCCGGCGGTGGCATGCCCCTTGGGGCTGCGCACGTCCCCAGCCATCTCCTGTTCCTCCGCAGGAACAGACTTGGGGAACAGCCATGACTCATCTCGCAGCAATTTTGAAGCAGGGAGAGAACCTCTCAAGAATTTGAACCCACTGGTCTTTGTGGATTTCATCTAAGTTTCTTTATTTCTATTTTGCAACTTTACATCTTAGCAAGTAATTTATCTACACGTTCCTATTGGTTGGACATTACAGATGGGAAAAACCACCAGTTGTGACTCCACACTTCCCACCAACCCCACGGCAGACCCCAGCCTATGGAAAACCAATTCGTTTTAATGACAGCCAACCCAGGCGCCTCTGCGCAGGGGACTGCCACAGCTTGGATGCTTGTGCCATGCAACAAAAGTTTTTATTTCAGGATTCGCAACCCCAGAGATGCTTTGCTCACACAAATCTGCCGGAAGCACGTGCACATTACTTTGATCCACAGGCAACTCTCTTACCCAGCCTTCTCTGGCAGCAAGAGCATGAACGATGCTTTCAGTTTTTTCGGTGTATCAAGACAGTAGGAAAGAAGTAGCAGAATTGGCACCAGCCACTTCAGCACCAACCTCAAAACCTATGAGCATCTAAACATTAGAAATTTAGCACTGGCAGCAGCATGTGGCACCCGTGCTGTCCTCCCCTCCACTCTTACCCCAGACGGGAAGGCAGGCTGGTACAGGGGCTGCCTCAGCCATGCAGCTGTGAATTAACAGAGCGGAGGCCAGCGCGCTGCTCCAAAGACAATGGGAATCCTGCAGGGAGGAAAAAAAACCTGTAATTTTTTTCCCAGGAAGTTACAGAAAAGGCTGGAGTAATCTACCACACAGTAACACGTAATGATTTTAAGGACCACATGTATTGACTAGCCAAGTCAAGAGAAAAAGCAAAAGTGGGAGACCAGGAGCAATTCAGGAGCCTCATCAAAACATGCTGCAATAATGATAAATTTAGAAATGCCGCTTGCCTACGAGAAGTTTGCCAGAGCTTTTGAAAAACGCTGACACGAGAACCAGGCACTGTTTGTGTAATGGTCTCGCTGTTGCCCTGTACAAGACGTAGTGCTTCCCTACTCCCAGTCGATACTCCACAAAGTTTCATGCTATGTGATTGCCTTTGAACACGAGGGAAAGTGTCACGCTGTAGCAGTTCGCTGTCTGCCGGGATCTGCTGCGTCTGTTCAGCGTTGCTCCATCCCAGGGCAGCGTTTCCTATATTGCAGAGGTTGCCTCTCACCTTTGGCCCAGCTCCTCCAAGACATCCAAATGACTCTCTCCCACTGAAATCAATGAAAGTTGGGAATCAAAATACTTTCAAGGAGCAGGAATGCAGTTTCTAAATATGATTTTGTTCCTGAATACATTAAAGTCGTTGCCATCAGCTCCCTTTATTAAGTCGTCAGGCTGGTTTCTTCCAACAGTCCCATCCTCAGCACATCATGTTACAAGTTTCCCGAGTGCCAGATGTTGATCAACATATCTTTGAAGGACCCCAGAAATGCTTCATTGGATGTCTCTTTTCCCAGTTATAACTCTTCTTTGATTTTTGCAGCTCATCAGTTTTAAGATTATTTGACATAGACTACGTTGATTTTCTTTTAAACCAGCAAGTCACAGAAGATGCAAAGCAAATGTCTGAGTGCTTTCACAGGGCTGGCTGACAATGGTACCCTGACAAGCTTCTAATGTTTCTTAGAAATTACTTTTTTCCATAAAAGCATTCTGATACCACTACCAAAACCACCAAAACACTGGTTCCTTCCCTCATTGGTCATTCCAGTTTGGATAGCATATCAGGTCCCCAGCGTCACCTCCTGATTTTCTCTGTGTAGTTGGGAATTCTGCAGTGTTTCAAGATGTTAAAAATCAGTATTAACACCTCCCAGAACAACTGAGCCAGTTCCGCTATTACTTTTGCATGTTCGTTTTTCACTTCTGCACAAGTAAATGTGTTTATAACGAGCAGCTGCCGGTTTATGGGTAGGGTAGCTTTCATTACTACAGTAAGATCTGAACAGATATGTTGTCTTTCTTTTGAATTAAGAAATTAATTGGTTTTCTATTATTTTTTATGCTATTGTCCCTGTCAAGTATCAGAACTGCACCGTTCTTCAGCTTGTATTTCTTCTTGTGTATATTCAATGTGTATTGTCCTTACCTGTAGGTATTTCTACTTATGTCCTCCCTTACCAGTGGCCAACAATGACAGTAAAGGAATATGATAAGCTTTTGTATTTTTTCTTTGTTTTTAGAATGGGGGTGGGGGCAGTACAAGAGAGTGCTAACTTCCTTTCCCTTCTTAGTCACTCATGAAGGAAAAAACAGCCTTACCACGACTGCTGTAGCAAGACACACTTTGAGAAGGGACTACATGAAAAGGTCGGCTGAAACTACCAGGAAACAAAACACCTTCCAGCAGCCTCAGGAGCCACGGGAAGGTACGGCCACACGCCTAGAGCCTGCTGCTGGCTCAGGCTGTGAGCTGAAAGAGGTCCAGTACTGCAAGGAAAGAAATTAAGTTTTCTGATTCTCCCACGTACAGCCAAGAAGGGCTTTTTCATTCCTGAGAAGCAGAGTTGCAATAACATACTGGACACGATCTCCTAATTGAACAAGCCGAACTCCTGAATTTTGGGCATCTGAAAAACAGTGATGTGAGACTATTTGCACTTCTCAGACTTAGCAACTGAGCTAAAGTAGTAAACTCTAGAAAGACTGTGTGGAATAAACTTTGGAACACTTCCTTCAAAAAGATGAGAGCAAAGTAAATCAAAACTTCACACTTGAGACCTGTCATGAAACTCACCCTTCTCTTTGCTGATCCTGCAGGAGCCACAGTCTGCTTGGGCACGTCAGTGATGCCACTGTAAACACAAACCAGACTCATCTCTAACAACTGTAATCAAAACCAGCCTGGCATCCTGGTAAGTAGCAGGATAGCAGGAAAATCATACCTATGTATTGAGGCTTCCACATGAAGGACTGAAAACGATCCTCAGTTTGTCTAGAACAGAATCTGGGAGAATTAATGTTTGGGGTTTTTTTAAATAGAAAAGATATTTCTGTCTTTAAGAAAGAAATTACTCTTTACCAGTTTTAGAACTCTTCTCACTTTTCTGACCAGACTGAATCATGTGATATACGCAACATGACATTTAAGGGGTGCATATTTTGCAAAGAAGCATGGAAGTGAGCATTGCATTACACAGATGCACAATGTTGTTAAACAGGACACTTAAACCGATGCGTTCTGACTTGTACATAATCCCATTCCCACAAATGCTGCCTGAATCTCCTCAGAGCAGTGAAAGGCACTTGCATTAGTCTGAGAGAAGGGATGGAGGCAGGGTTACTTGAGGTCCTTTGAAAACTAGCAATCTTTCAACATTAAAGATAGATACATATCAATAAAAATCCATATGTGAATATATATATACACACAATTCTTCCTCTCACGTTGCTCAACATTAAATATTTGTTAGCAATTTTAAAATCAACACTGAAAAAAAAAGAAGCTAGATTTTCTGAAGAGAGAGTCCTTTAACAAAGTTACACGTGCAGAATTTTTGCTGGAAACGCCCATCACTAACAACTTAACGAAGGACACTCCTCTGTGTCAAAGACTGAAGCCTTCTCACAAAATGTTCAATTCCCGCACAGGAGTTCAACTTTTACCTAAGCTTGAGGAAAACAAGCTAAAGTCAAGGTAAGGTTTGTGCTTACAGGGAAACGCAAACCCATGTCCACAGCAGTGTTTAAATCCTGCCATTTGCGCTTAGGTCAGGAACGAAAGGATTTTCAGTAATTTCACATCGAGAGTTGGACCAGTCTCCGTAAAAGGCACTGCCCAAACAGACTGTGGCTTCATTGCTCTAAATGCTATTCAGCATGACAGACTATGAGATGGAGTTCAATCTAAATTTAAGCACTCTTTGTAGACTATTAATAGAAGACGAACTGGTAGCATGAATCATCATGTGGGAGCTGCAGAGCAACAGCTATTTATTTTCTATAATAGTAATATATAGAAGTTACCTTTATACAATAAAAGAACTGTTGGAGTTGCAAGGCCCAGCAGAAGAAGTCAGATGATTCTTCTTCACTTATACTATTCTCATTTTATTCCAAGGAGCAATGAGAGGGCAACCCTTATTTAACTTGACAAAATCCACATTGTGTATAACCAAGCTCTGTCACAACATAAATTGGAGACAAAAAGTAGCTACTGACCCTGCTCCCCACCACTCCCTGCAAGGGACTAGCGTGTGCTGGAAATGTTGGTGCAAAATGATGGAACTTCACAGGTTTATAAAGTTCAGCAAGTGTTTTAGCCCCCTGTTCCAATGCCCGTATAATGTTTGTACCTCTGGCCAGGAGAACTGCGGTGTGCCTTCCCTTCACGTTTCTCCTCTGCTGGGACGATAGTCCAGCAGTGTTGGTGTTAGACCAGCCATTTTGGGGAAAGATTTTTCAGGAGAACTGAACACCTAACAGCTCGCGAACTGCAAAACGGTGGATGCTCGGTACCCCTCAGGATCATACCCTCCGATGATGGGATTTTCTTTATCCAGAGAGAGCACTGGCTGCGCACCCTGCAGGCTGTGCCCTGGGCTTCACTCCGTTGCAGTTGATGGACTCTGAATGTGGCCCCACAGAGACACGGAGTGTGAACTCAACACACTGGCATTTCGGTGCTCTGTGGGATATTTATTTTTGAAAAATATGATATTGTCAACAGCTCAGTGAAGTTGTCTCCAGACTGTTATGTCTCCTTCTCAAGTTTCTTTCATTTTTAAGAGCTTAACTTTTAGGCTTCTGGCATGAGGAAAGAGCCTAAAATGGTTTAAGAAAAGGAAGAATGAAGAAGGGAGTGAGCTATGCACAGCACTGGAGAGAAGCACAAGTATTTCCTCACACAATATAATCAATGCAAACGTCTAGCAGTAAAAATACTGTGATAAGACACTACTGTGTTCAACCCCGTTTTCATAATGAGAGTAAGGAGGTTCCAAAGAACTGGAAATCCTGAAGGGCAAAGAACATCTAAGAAAAGGCAACATCGTAGTTTTCAAACAGGGCATTTCATATACAGAAATTCAGTACTATAAACAGAGTTCAGTTAACCCACGGTGACACAGAGGGAGACGGCAGACATAAAGACTAGTAAAAAGCTTAACTTGGATTGGGCTTGATGGCATCAGTCTCTTATCTACTTTTCTTTTTTTTTAAATTCATAGGCATTTTTTTTTCTAAACAAAGACACATGGGAGAAGTTTCAGAGCAACTTTTCTAACATAAGTGAAGCCAATAAAAAACCATTTAATTAGACATAAATCATCTCCTAATCTTGAGCTGCCAGGAATAGAGACACGAATTAGCTAACTTCTCCATTCAAGGTGCTGGGTTGCAGCATCACGCAGTAATTCATACGGAAGGTGTGGGAGCTTTCCATAACACCATCACTACTTTTCAAGCAATTCAATTTAGAATTCTTTTCCTCACTCAACCTTTAGTATTGAGGACAAAAAAGAAAACATCAGTTTAAGAAACGAGAAGAACACAAACGCAGGGCCCAAGCAAAGACAGTGCTGAACCCCCCTCCCCCCCAGACAAAAGGCTAAGTGAGGGAGCTAAGAGAGGGTGAACAATGTGAAAGGCACACAATTCAGCACCTTTTTTTTTTTTTTTAAAAAAAAAAAGTCTTAACAGTAGCTGCTGGCTATTAATAACTTCCCATCTGGAGAAGGGCGTTAACTTTTTGTGATAAGTTAGTGTCTCTGTTTTAAAAGAATTTTGCGTGGGAAGAACTTACATCTTCATCAGCCCCTCTGGTCTATGCACTTTGTGGAACGACCCACAGCTCTTGGCAAGACACATGATATAATCCAAGTCTCTTCCATTGATCAAAGCAATTGTGAAACCCTTTATGATAAGAATTTTAGTTGAAAGTTCTGTAATGCTAATCTTGTTCCTATGCAGAATTTAACTGCAGAACCACCATGACTCCAATATAAGCTTTTGTGATTTAATACAATGGAATATTATATTGCTGTTGCTTCCGAGGCTTTTATTTTACTTTTCCACACAGCTGCAGTTTTTCATTACAGTGAGACCTTCAAAATTATTTAACTGATTTTATTATATTCAATTTAAACACACTTATGGAGCTAGTTTCACATGTTTAACAAAATTCTCTAATGACAGCTTGGAAGACAATCCATAAAAAAAGCTTTGGTTAGGGAATATTATTTCAGTGGATATAGGAAAGAAAAGTTGCAGCTCTACAGACTGTGCAGATACTCCTGTTTTAGCATACCTCAGGCCTGACCTGTGTCCGGCTCATGGCTTCTGTCTTGACCTTCCGATTGCCAACTGCGGGCGTACAAGTCACTTCTACAATGCTGTCACGCGCTTGCTACAGAAAAGAAAAACATCTATTTTCTGACATGAGTTTACTACACTACACTTCTAAAACATTTATTTTTAAAAGAAGTACGAAAACTGAAGATCCACGCTTAGAAACAGGATATAAATCCATTTTGAGAACTAAGAAGAGTTTTCTTAAACTGCTCAAATTTGGGGAGAATACTTCACCTCAAGAAAGGAGAAGCGAGACGTTTTCTTGCAGAGTAACATTACTGAGATAAAGACTTTTCTGGATTGCTGAAGAGTCAGAAAACACCACACAAAATCTCAAAAAAGATCAGGTAATAAATAGGTAGAATTAAAATACCTATAGTAGTCAGTGCATTTAAGAACAAGATTTGAAATAAATAGCAGCTCAGCCCAAACCTCTGGATCAAATTTATTCCAGAGCACTTGAAATTAAACCTCTAAACCAGGATTTGAAAACAGTTACCTATCCAGGATGATTGAGACCAAATCAGATTTAAGGTGTCCTAGTCTTTATTTTCACCTGGAAATTTTATTTTTAGGCATCTGCTTTAAATACGCTGAACTGTTATAGAAATGAAGTCCCCAATCCCTCCCCAGCCCAATTCCTTTAGAGAGAGGGGGGGAGGCAGCGAGCACACACGCATGCATTGCCTTACTTGGGCTGCCTTAAGTAACATTTAAATAACTCTAATGTGCAATGTATTACAGAAGTTGCCTAAATTGAACATATTCTCTGCAATCCCCTTCTCTGTTACTCATATTCAAGACTAGGACAATACAGGCTAAGCAGATGCCTTAAATACATACCTCTTATCTAGGGTATTCACCGTCTTATCATTTAAAACCCTTTGGGGGTAGATACTGTAAAGCATGCTGCTATACCAAGAGAGACATGACTTCCAAACAATCATGACGTTATGTGCATGCAAATAATTCGCATGCACTTCTCATCCATAGTGTATAAACCTCCACAAACTACTTCCTGTAACACTCACTCCTGAAAAACCATGGTGCCGCAAATAGCATTAAAATATTCCCTCTTGTAGCGGCTTCACTCAAGAAAACAAATACGCATTTTGCTATTTGCAATCTTTATTTCATGAATAATTAAGAAGAAAACATGGCAACATTGGCAAATTGAAGGCATACATACTAAATACTCACACAGAATACATTATGGAGAAAGTAAATGCCCAGATCTTTAGTGGTCCTTGCAAACTAAAAGCATTTTGGTCCTCCAAAAGGTTTAGCTTAAAATATGCTTGCTGACCTTTTAAGTCCCAATGATTAACAGCTTGTGCCTTTCAAACCAGAGACAGGGTGAAATACAATTTGAACACACTTCCAAATTCTCCTCAAACCTCTATTTCTCAGCTTTAACCAGAAGCAAACAAAATGGTTGTTTTCCTCCTTACCTTTTAAATGTATACGCTAATACACCACCCTAAGTATTCAAGACGCAAGCACTTCTTGAAACATGTTGTTTTATTAAGAACCTGCATATGTACATATATGTATACACACATGTATACATGTGTGCATATATCTATGTACATATATGCATTTATGTAAAACCTCTCTATCTATGTAAAATGTCTCTATATGTCAATGTGTGTGTATAAACCAGTTGAAAGGGTTCTGGAAAAGAGAAAAGTGCTTGTTGTCTATAACAAGAATTACTAAACCCATACGTTTACTGTTAGGTCAGTCTAACAGTTGTGTTTCAAGGGAGTACAAAACCAGTACGAATCAGAAAAGCTGGATGGATGAGAAGAGCTTTTAAGAATCACTGTTTTTTACATCATCTTTAAAGGCCATGAAAAATAAACTTTAAATTAGCTATTTAAGAGATATTAGTACTGGCTGCAGTGTCATCTCAAACAAGGTTAGTCCTTATCCGATACAGCGCTGTGAAGTTAGACTGAGACATCAATAAAATTCTGTTCTTTCATGAAGTCCAAAATTCATCACACTGTTCTGTCAATTCTGCCTCACACCTGAACTGAAAGTACCCTCATCCAAGAGTTGGAGGGTACCAATTAATGCCCTTCTGACTTTGATCTGGAGAGTTGTCCAATATTAAATGGGATCACTGATTTATTTCCTATACATTGGACAACTCTTGATCATTACTGACCTAAAGTGAACTTACAGTCTGGAGGCTAACTAGACTATGCTTTGTTTAGTAGTGTTATACTTTCTTTCCATTAGATAACATACAGAAAAAAAAAAAAAATTTCTGTTCAAAAAAACCCTTCAGATATGAATAAAAGTGCTACTTAAAAATAGTCAAATTGACCTTACAATATATGCAAACTCAAAAGTTTCTAACTGAAATGCTGTATGTTACAAGGATTCATTACTTGAGTATGTTATGTGTACTTGTGCCTTCTTTACTGAACTGATTCCCAAGTAATTATCCTAATTGAACATATGCATGAATTGGTAACCAGTAAAAAGCCTCCAGAGAAATTTCAACAATGGAACAAAAAAAGAAGAGCCTCCTTCTCCCCATTTGTTGAAATAGAGTTCAGAAACAAAAACTTACTATTCCATTATTGCAAATGCAGTCTACTGTCAAAACAGGTCAGTTCATGAACTGTGGAACCAGGACTGCCAACGGCTCCTCTGCAGCAGGAAATGTCCACTGGGCTTCCTAACTACCATATAAATATACCAGTTACATGCCATTAAAATAATACATATATCACTAGAATGAAAATGCATGTAATACGTTGCTATGCTGGGGCACAGTAAGTTTTAAGCCTTGACTTCCCCAAACAACTTGTTCATATTCTAGAACTCTATGCAAAATACAAAAGCCTTAGAAAAGTGCAACAAAACTAGCTTCATGATATTTTTCTTTCTGTTTCCATAAATACAATCTCATAAAAATATTATTAAACAGAAGCATACTTCCCAGTGGAGAACAAACGTGCCACATTTCAGCTTTGAGCAAGTGATTTTGACTAAACCTAACCCCCCTGAAAATAGGGGATTAAAATTAAACCAGCTTAATTGCATCAGGCTGCTGTCATATTCTGCCCAAAGTTTACCCTACCGTTTTGCATCCTCAAGTCCTGTTGGAACGGATGGGAGCTTTATGTGCAACTCTGTGGCAGACAGTGACCTAAGGGTAAGGAATATTCCAAGTAAAAGATAAATGTGAGTTGGAAGGAAGTCATCTGGTGTTCATCAGTTTTACTGAAGTTTCACTGTGAGGAAATAATCCTATTATTGCAGAAAGAATTAGTTTATGGAGGCTAGGATAGTGGCCTTGTCAAACTGAGTTCAAGGGTATTGCATCCCCAAAACTAGCAAGCACAAATACATACGGAAAAAAAGACACACGTGTCAACACTCTAAATGAAATTGGAACTGTACAAACCTTGATTTGTTATTTAGCCTTAATTATCAAAAACATACTTGCTACATATTCTAGATGCTTAATGTCTTGGCTTTGACAATTACAAAGTGTACTTCAACACCGATACAGAAATCACAGCAAATACAACAGAAAAAACTTAGATGAATGAAGAGCTGGGAATGCTCAGCAGGCCAGACAGTAATTTAAAACCCATCCAGCCACTCTCCTTTGAAAGCAGAAACACTATTAGAGATACCTCTCTAAATACGGACAATTAAATATATTAAGAGATGTCTAGGAACCCTTTACTCATTTAAGGAGTTGATAATTTGGGGTGATGTAGCCTATATGGGAGATAAGGAAGTCATGGGAGAGTCAAGCAGCTGCAAGACGTTTTGCCAATCAACAGACACTACCTTGGGAAAGCACGGTGGGATGGTCAGAACTCATGGATGACAACTACGTGTTGATACCACTTTTCACCAAATCATTTCTCAAACTGGTTAATATTACTGAGCGTTCATACCCTAATGCTAGCTTAAAGAAAGGAATTGCAGAAATACAGCTTGGCAGAACATAAAAATAAACCAGAAATAAATATTTACGAAGTCAAGCGAAGGACCACAAACAAACTATATAGTTAAATCGGTCTGTACATGAACACTACTATTTTAAAATCCTCTTTCTTAGGCCACCTCAGCAAGAGTATTACTCACAATAGGCAAAAAATAGTGTATAGGTGTACAATGGGATTCCTTCCCAGAAGAATTCTGCCCCTTCATAGCTCCTGCTCAATACAGCCTGCAGTTAAGCTGTTGCAAGAGCCAAATAAGAAGTAAAGTCACCACATGCATCACACGAACAGTTTTAAAGGCTTAACTTTAGCCTATGCGTAGCTTCACGCCAGTCATCCAGAGGGGGCAGCTTTGGAAGATACTGTCACATATCACCTGAAAACCAGACAGCATTCCCAAACCAGTCACAAGCAGAACACAGAAAGTAAAAAAAAACATCCAGAAGTTCTCCATATCTCCAGCTTCCCAAATAATCTCATTAAAAACTGGGTTATAAAATTGGTACATTGTGCCAAAACTGCACAGAAATAGAGAGAATTCAATAAATGTGATTTTTTGGTTATGCAAAAGATGTAACAGAATCCAAATGTCTGAAGTGTTGAATCAGGGAACTGAAAAAACAGATAAGAACTTAACATTGAGATCATTAACAGAAATGAGATGCCAGTGAGAATTTTTTGTCACAGCTACAAAATTCTTAAGGCAGATCCTCAGCAGTTTAAACCACTGTACTGCAGCATTAGAGCAAGGGATAAAATTTCTCCTTATGCTTGTAAAACCAGAGTATGACTGCTGTCAGTGGTATCAATATGCATTTACAATGATACATCAAAGCTGAGTTCATTTAGCTTTGGCAAATTAAGGGGCCCCTAAAGCATGATGATGGACTGTATAGAAAAACATAAACAGTGGAAATATTTTACAAAACTGGAGGCAAGAAATTATCAGAAATGCTACATGTAACTTGAGGAATATATTTTATGCAAAAGAGACAAAAATTTACTTTTACATCAGAATATGCTGTAATTAAGTACTATATTCTGGATTACCTATCCATAAACACAAATTTAAAAGGGCCCTTTGTGAGGACCACTGAGATTCACACCAGAGATACTAAATTAGTGTTTCTATTTAAATATACAAGACAACCAAATCAAACTGGATCAAACAAAACCAACTGAAAACCAAATGAAGTGTAATCCATTCTGAAGTCACCTCAGTTCTGTTATTGTTAGATACTCTGTATCAAAACTTCTCTGACAGAATTTTCCTGAATAACCAAAATTAAATTTTTCCTCCCATTCCTTCTTTTTTTTGGTAAAGAAAACGCCCACAACTGGTCATTCAGTTCACTGCCAATGATCTTGCATCAGGATGACAACTAGCCAAACCCAATACACACCTGACTCTAAACTGACCTCTCTACTCCATGGAAGTGTTTCAGTCAACAGGGTCCAGAAGATGATATAGTTGTAGCTGCATCAATACGTTTGACAGCTCCATTTGGTTGCCCACCCTACCCCTACAGCTGGCAATGAGTAACCCTGATATAGTACAGCACAGGCATTTGCAAGGCACATATTAAAATGCAGTAATACAAATTGATGATAAAATATTTGTCCTTTTTTTAGTACATTCAGAAATATTTTCCAGATTAAAAAGAAAGGAAAGTAAATCAGCATAAACTCGTACTTCACGTGTACGAAAACCCAGGCTGTTTCAGGATTAACTATGAGTAGGAACCAAACAGAACGGTATCATCCATGTCCAGAAAGGCTACAGCTATTCTTCCTCTTGAAAAATTTAATGCTGTTTGAACCTTCCAAAAAAACATGCTGTAGAGTGCTGCAGGGCATTATGTTTGTTTTAGACCTTCCATTGCTTCATTAGTTCCACTCAGACAGCCGTGCAGCATCTTGTATGTAAAGGCTCAGATATATCATTATAAAAAACCCACTCTTCATGGAGCCCGATATTCTTTTACAGATATGAATGCAGCAGAGGTTTATCAGATAGATCACACTAAGAAGTTTACAGAGCTCTGAAGTTCAAAACAAGATCATTTTTATGATTACTAATAACTTTTCTCTCTCTTTGAAGACTAGCAGCTCATCTTTTTAACAGAAAGTATCTGGAAAATGTGACTTCCCCTTTTACAAATGGTTGTACTATTAGTGTTATTTCAGACTAATACAACATTCCAGGTAAATTAAGTTGACCATTGGACAGAAAAAAAATCAGCTTAAAGCTCAAATTACCTTAACAAAACAGGTCATGAGTGAATTTAGACCAAGAAATGCTATCCTTTTTATTAGAAAAATATTTTCTTAAAATCTAAGGCAATGAATAAGACAATCACAGATAAGGATGTCTGTTCAGAGGATGAACAGAAGGTTTTTTAAACACAAAATTGCAAAACCTGAATTTAGTAGTAAGAGATGGAACGTGAGACAGCAATAATGTGTATTTCCAATATGATTATTGAAACTTATTTGAAGAAATTAAGTAAGCAAAATTTTTTGAAGAAATATGTGGAAGAGGAAATTGTATTTCAGACTTTTATTAAAATCTGTTACTGAAGTTTTTCACTTGAAGCCTCTCTTGCAACAATTGTCTTTAGATTACGTTGGCTCTTCAAATGCACCAATTAATAATCTGAGAGTATCCAGCTACTTTTAGGGCTCTAAAGAACTGTAAGAATGTGTGAGAGACTGCTGCTCTGAAAACTTCTCCAAAGGCCCTCTGCATGAATTAAGTACTTATTTTGCAAATTTTCATAATTCTCACAGGCACATATCAGTGTAAGCTTATATTTTTGTCTAATGCTAGCTGCTAGAGACATGCTGAATTATTACTTTTCACATGGGCTATGATCTTCAGATGATAGGGTTTTGGATTTGGCAATAATTTTGAGTTAAATCTGTGCTTTTATACCATGATGAAGTTTCACAGATGCCAAGCACAGTTGCATTCACTGGGTTAACATCTATGACATTCAAACTGTCCTTAACAGTCATAAGAGCACCACAGAAATGGCAGATTCGTTTTCTTTATAACAGGGTTACTGTGTTGAAAGAGCATGTGCTTATAAATCGCCGTTGTTACAGAACTCACTTCTAAAGTAGGCTTCTGCTTAATATTAATGAGAGATGTTCAACTGTGGCTTAACTGCTGATAAGTATTCAGAAAAATAAGAGGCAGAAGCAATGACAGAATGAAGTCTTCCCTTGATTTGACAAACAAGATTACAACAAACAGCTTATGACAAATGGATAGATGAAATCATTCTGAGCCATTAACATTCTGCACGAGGCCCTGAAGTGCCAGGATGTATCAATTCAATGATCGCTAAGGCACTTACTTGAACTCTTTTGCCCAAGAGCTGTTACATGTATTCAGATACATTTTAGGAAAATAGAAGCTGAGCAGACAAAAGTTTCTCAGTTCCTGCCTTGTGACAGTGAGTCATTTTCACGCAATATTCGAGACTACTGGGTGTATACACATTACATCAGTTCCTCCGCAGTTCTTGTCAGAGAACGTCTCACCTTCTGCCAGTCCGATGAGGATGTGCAAGATCAATGAAAAACACACAGAAAACACAGCAAAGCTGGATTTGAGACAAACTACTTCATTATTACATCTTATTGAAAATATCTTCTCTGCAGAGGAAATGCTATCCCAGTTCCAAAATTCTCCCACAGAAATCCATGACGTATGCTCATATTGCTGTAGAGTAAAGCCTGGGGTAGCTGTGCGTGCTATACAGGCAAAGGAGGAAGAGGGGAAAGAACAAGCCATACAAGGGTTGATTATTGATTAATTTCTCTTATAATGGAAGCACAGGGAGTTTGGACAGATTTCTTGAAGTATAGCGTACCCTGAAAACCAGGAGCTGTATGTGCTAGTCTTTACAATCCTTAAGATAAAGTTGGAAGCCACATCACTGTGACAGAGGTAGGCTTATAATGAAGCTTTAGAATGAAGAGTTCTTCTGTGCCAAAGTTTTCGAGGTATCGTGAGCACTTTTCCACTCAATTTGTCGTTATGGAATAAAAGCTTGTTTTCCTAGAATATTGTGCATATTTTAAAGGAGGGAAGATAGCTGTAAAGGCAGTAACTAAATTACCATTAAGAACTCTACTGTATCAGGGTGCCATATGCTGTGGGTAGAATATTCAGACTCTGCGGTATTGGGATGCTACAGAAAGTTCACTAATATGATGCCATGTTATTCTTTTCCTTCTCAAAGCTTTAGCTGTACATTCAGTCTGCTGTATGCTAGAGGATCCATTCATCTCACTCTCCTAGGAAAGAAAGCTTCAGGAAGTCTGGCTGGAAAGGCAGCACGTAAGTAGTCCCGGCTCTTTAGGGTACATGATTAATCTGAATAGCTTAATAACTTGGGTTATTCCACGCACTGTGGCAACAAGTTCTTGCTTTGAAACAGTTGTTTCCAGGCTTAGTAGCTGAAGCAATCTGAGGCAATCCAGGGTAGTGTCACTGACGTTTGAGGGGACTCAAATGTTGCCAGTTTTCAGTGAAATGGGGATTAGCATTTCAGCAAGATTTCCGTCTGGTAGCTCATGTTGGTACTACCCCACGGATCTGTTGAATTATCAGGGTTTCAGGTTTCAAAGTATTTGTAAATTGCTGTAACGTACAGCATGACATTCTGCCAGTCTGGACGCTCAGTTCGCACCATTTCATTGATGTCCTGTCACAGAAAACAGATTGGTCAAAATCAGGAATGATAACCTTGTCAGTAAGGTGGTAGTGTTTTTACAAATTCCCGAGAATGGGAAATCTGTAAAGTTTCCACAATTTAAAGTGCTGGTGAAGAAAGCTCTGTTTTCTTCCATGCATCTTTGTATTACTTACAAAATGTAAACAGCTACGAATAACACACCTGTAGATAGTTACTTTCTCGACTTAAGATTGAAATGTGTAATGCTGTGCATACTTCAGTTGTCCCCTATTTAGTATAATTAGTATAGTAGTCAAGGCTTTAGTGTTCACAAACCCCTGCACCAGCCTCGCAAGTCAATACAATCTACTTAGATACTGTGAGTCACAGAATCAAGGCCCAGATATTAATTGAAATTAAAGTTAAAAATTCCTATCGGGGTAGGAGTCAGCATCAATAAGTAATTAAACCTCGTTTTACAGTAGACTACTGAACTTTAGATTACTTTGTATGTATTTTTGACTAAAGAAGCAAGGAAAAGGGAAGCTTACTGTACTACCAGTTTGGGTATATCCAAGAGACAAAGCCATAAGTTCGTGTCTGATACACCAGTTCACATGTATTTCATAGTACCAGTAACCACATTGTCTGTGAATAAGCAGGGTAAACAAAGCCTGATCTCCTCTTTTCAGCACACGTACAAAGGAAAACCGAGTGAGCTTTGTTTACTGTAAGGGTCTATTTTGTAAGCTTTGCGTTCAGGAACCTCCAGAAGTCAAAAAAGAGAAAGTAATTTTTTTTTAATTCTCCACATGAAAGTAGCCGAACGCTTTCTTATTCAGGGAACAAATAACTTCCCCTTACATTACCACTACTGTTTACATACAGTTGTCTTCACACCTTTTTTCACCCTCCACCCATGCAGTACAGACAAGGAAAAAAATCTGCAGACATACACATCGCACAGACTGCGTATGTAGGTAAGTAAATAGATACTAAATCCTTAAGATGGATACAATTTGCACTTAGAAGATTTAATTCCATTCAATTTGCCTTTTTAGAGTACATTAATGTACATTTTAGAGTACATCTGTGATTAAGTACATTACAAAAAGAAAGGACAGACAGCAACCATTTAGGCTACAGCTGAATTATGTAAGAATTACTGCAGTTATTTTCCACAATCTAGTTCTTACTCGGTAAGAAACTTCAATGTTTCAAATCACTGATGAAGTCAAAGTACTAAAGCCCAACAGTTGCGCTGCCATTGTCAGCAAATACAATGCTGGGGGGTAAGGGCTCTGATAAGGATCAGAGAAAGTGTTATTTTTAAAAATGTCTGACTTTGTTGTATTATTAGTTGCCAACTATGGCAGCTTTGTTAGAATTAAGGTTACAAAAGCATCACTTAAGTATCATTTCTGATACTGGCAATTTTAGCTGAATTTTTGTGGTTATTTCACAAGGGCTTGGGATTCTCCCAGTTCCGTATCTTCAGAAATCTTCCTTTTCTAGTAAATACTTTACTATTGAAAACTAATTCTTTTAAGCTAAAATTGTATAAGAAAGCTTATTATTATAAATAGTAATCGAAAAAACCCCTTCAATTATTTACAATGATGACAAATTAAAAGTCTGAACTGAAGGGTTAAAATCTTGACTCTCATACCACACTGAGCAAAAGAAAAAATTACATAGCTTGATTTGTACATCCAGGATTCCAAAAACCCCAAATAATTTGAAAGTAGGTCAGAGACAGGAGAGAATTAATGAATTCTTGAAGATTTTATCACATAACTATTTCTCAGGTTATTCTCAAGCAAATCCATTCCTTTATTATTATTATTTCTTATGATATTGAGAGATCAGTTTTGGTAAGTCTTCCTTTTATAGCTTCAGAGTTTATCTGCTATCGGTCATTGTGCTGTTCCCTTTGCTGCAGCAGCTGGAGTACAGGTCTGTATCTCAGTCACTATTTAATGCAAAAAACATGTAAGCTGAAGTTGTTGATGACAGTGGGTTTATTAAACAAAGCCACTGAGATAGGGAGTATCGTTCATGTTTTTCAGTCAAGTATGACACAGGGGTAATAACCTCTAGCTGAGCTCATCTGCTGCGATGTTTAAGTATAAAGCATCAAAATGTTTCAAAAGTACAAAATAGAATAATTTGATTTTTATAAATGGAACATAATTCATTCAGTGTGCATTTAAAACTTACCAGAGTAGATTTGATACCAACGCTTTCAGCTGCTTGAAAAGCCAAAGTGAAATTTCTTCTCTGTGTGAGATACAAAAGCATGTTAGAATCCAAGGAAATACTACTTCAAACATAAAAAGTGGTGTTAAGAATGTTCATAGTAATGGTGCTACTTTTGCTTCAAATGGAGTCTATAATTTGACCACAGTAATTTTCAAAGACCCATAGGAATGAACATGTCCTAATATAATCCAAAAAATTATGGAAAATTTGTATTAATTCCTCATTCAGAAGATAATACTGAAAAATCATTGTCAGTGAAGAATGATTGAGTTATAAAATGCTAAAGAGCAAATTATTTATTCTTTAAAAAGCATAAATAAAAAATAAAATCTCTTCATGTGTTAATGAAATATTTTTTGCTTTTTTAGGAATTCTCACTAATAATACATCTCCAGATAACATACCAGTAGGTATTACCTATAGCACACTAGAACACAGACTACTCTGCAGTCTTGACATCTTCTAGTTTACCTTTGACATTTATCACTTGAGAAGAGTATCACAGTCTCTTACCAGTATGAGAAAGTAGGATGAAACAACATCCTTGTGATATTGAAAGAGATGGACAAAACATGTCAAGATACAAATTTGATGGATTTAAAGTCTTTAAGCTTAAACACTCCTTGCTTCCAAAACCCGAACTGAAAACACTTCCCAGCTGTTTGGGTTAAATGCCTCAGACTTAAATTTATGACCTTCTGTCATTTTATTTTTTCTTCTACCCGCTCCAAAGTTCTGTTTAACCCAATGATCTCATACTATTAAAATGTTACAATAAGAATAGCAGCAAGGTAGTTTGAAGTGTTTCAATTATGATTCCTAGTAATACTGAGTTTTTTAGAACTCAAATTTGTTCATTCTTCTTTATTAACCCATATTAATTATATAGTCTTGCAGTCCCAGGAACGGGATTTTTTAATGTCGTACCTTGTCCTGGCTGTTTAGTTCTTGATAGGGAATGTGGGCTGGGAGGTAAGTATGGAGCACTGCACAGAAAGCCAAACCATCATTCCAGCTACTGCTGAAGTTTGTTATGTCGATATTCTTGAAGGAAGAAAAATATAAACACTATTAAAATCACAATCTAACAAGTATTAGTTCTACCAGTCCACCAATACTTGTGAGGTTTTTTGTGGGTTTATATTCTTTTTTTTTTTAAAAATCTTTGAAGAAATCAGCAGAGAAAGCTAAGAGCCTAACACAAAAGTTCTGTGGTAAGAAACCAAAACCCACTACTACAGAGAACAACAAAAAAATTTAGCAATAAGAAGGTCTGCTATCTTGTGTATTAATTCCAGGTAATATTAAGCTCCCCTTCTCCCCCAAAAAAAGTGCAAAATGTGTGTGTGAAAGGTGTAAAATGTTGTGCTAGAGAGGGTAATAGTATAGATTTGGTATAACTGTACACACCAAGACAGAAAAGCAAATGAGTTAGAGACGTGTGCCTAAAATCCCTGAAATGGACCATGTGGCAGTATCTCTGTTAATAGAAGATTTCACTTCTCTGCTTCTACTGCATTAATATCCAGTCAAAATTTCTAACTGATGAGGACAAATATTTTCTCTTCTAAACAAACTATTTCTATACAGAAACTTATTGAACAAGATCACAAACAAAAATTATGTTTCAGGTGGAAATAGATGTTCCAACAGATTTGCCACTGACAGTGGCAGGGAATCACTATCTTTGGGATTGGAACTGAAATTGAAAAATGCAGTCCTGCACTCCAGTAGGAAACTCAGTGGCACTGGTAAACACATCTCCTGAGACTGAATATATTATTGTAGAAAAAGTCAGCCCTGTCCAAAAGAGTTACGAACAAGATGCCTCAGTGACCTTTTAAATTACTGTATACTTGGCTGTTGGCAGTCAAACAATGGTAAAGCGGCTAAGTGGATAGCAGTCAGTTTAAACTTTAATTAAGAAACAACCAGTAACAACAACTCACAGCTTATCTTTCAGACCTTTATGGAGAAATATAAATATGCTTTAATATCTAACTCACTTAACTGGGCTTAAGCAGAAGCTAGCCAGCTCCCCTACTTAGTTTTTAAAATTTTAATGCAGCAGGAACTACAACCTCCAGTCACAGAGTTGCAGAAACACAATCACACAAGTCAAACTTTCGCCTGACAGCAATAGTTGTCACCTGTCTTTGACAAGACACGAAAACTTGTCATTCTTAATGCAGAAAAATCCACTGGGAATCAGTGTGACCGTTGTACACCGGCTGAGAACGAAGGCAGTTGTATTTCTTGTCAAACCAATGATTTGGATTACAAATGGAAAACAACTGCAATCTCCTCCAATGGAGGAAAAAAACAAAACTAAAGGCCATTTCTGGAAGAATGTGAGGGAAATCTCCATTTCCTGCTCAGCTTTAGCACTTTTTATACAAAGTCCACCAAATGCAGGTTCAGGCTCTGGTGACGTAAGCGTACGTGCTGGGGCTCACAATGGCCAAGGCAGTGGTCTGAGCCTCGCCTGCCGTCCTGCTGCCGGCTTCCAAACGGAAATGTCATTGTTGGAGACCCCCAGTCTGTGGGAACGTGTTCTTCACACAGCTTCCTCAAGCCACAGGGGTGGGAAAATGTAAAAGCAAAAGAAAAAAAAAAAAAATGAAGCCCCCCCTCTTTTCTCCTC
>VYXH01002951.1:186776-221602 GCA_013397275.1 Burhinus bistriatus | reverse complement strand
AAAAACAAAAAAAAAAAAAAAAAAATGAAGCCCTCCCTCTTTTCTCCTCAAGAGAGACAGGAAATTGGATTTAAATTAATGCTTGGTTAAAACTTTTTCAATGTTACTTAAATTAGGCAAACAAATGCAACCCACAGTACGAGGTTTTAAGGAAAAAAAAAAAGGGAATAAATATCAGATTGTGAAAGCCAATGAATTCCTACTTGTGTCTGTTTACAAAGTTACTTTTTGAAAAGTTCTTTCCCCTTCCCTGTAACCAGTAATGCCTCAGATCACATCTGTATCGGAAAGATGGATAAAGGCAGGGAGAGGGGCTTTTTCTTGTCCCAGTCATCTGTGGCAAGCCCGTTATAAAAATCAAATATGAATGACCATGTTTCCTTTGCTACACAATCTGTCGAGGGAGAAAAACAGTCCTGGTTTTCACCCCTTCGCTGAAATACTCTCCCTCCTTCCCCAGGATGGCCAAGTGACGTGGGGAAGGGAGGAGAATGATGCATGTTGGCATTGTTACGGTTAAGTTAAACACAGATCTGCTCAGATATACATACATGCATTGAGCCAAACTATTAAGAAAAAAAAATCAATCGTACCAGTTAAAGCCACCGAAGAGCATTAGCAATTTTTTAACTCTCAGGACTACGAGGATAGATAGGACATACCTTATTAAGGTAAGGAGGAATGCTGAAGCATCGCTGAACCTGATTAGCAGTTTTGAACACACCAGTTTCCAACCTAGTGACATAATGCTGGGTAGAGTTTCAACAAGTACCTGTTGAATTGCTATTATTGCAGAATATACTCTATTTACCAAAGACCAGGATTCCATTAAAGCCAGTCAGCAGTCACTGTACAAATAAAATAAAGTTTGATAGTACCTTGCCTCACAGACCTTACAATGTCTTTGTTCTCTCCCAGATTGCTCTACATGTTTCAGAGGAAGCACAGCAATATTTATTTGAAAATTGAAGAGTTTGAGCCTGAACACCAGCATCCCTGAAGCACAGATGAGATCTCAGTACTGAAAGAGGGCTGGAAGGGTATACAGCCTTCAAAGCGAGAACAATAGCTTACAGTGGAAACAAGGGAGCACCTGGAAAGGAGAAGCGCACGATGCCATACTGTTAAAGCACAGAGCTGGAATAGTGATCTTTGCAACAGTCAGGATGGACATCAACAGGCAAGAATGCATTCATCAGAATTAAGAGAATAGGATGCTGCGGTGATGTGTATGAGATCATCTGAACCTACACCTGAAGTCTGACCCTGTGGATGGATGAGGAAGACTTGTGCTCAGAATATATGAAGAAAGAAATTGCAAGGTTCCAAAACAGTCCGGATAAACTAGAAAACAGACCTATAGAACAACTGGGGCTGAAGACAGAACTCTTCATATGATGAAAAAACCATGAGGAGTGCTCACCTCCAAAATCTAGAGACATTTTTCATAGTTTTAGAAGTATATTCCCTCACTCCAACATGCCAGCAAGAAAACCAGGACAAAGTTGTGCTGAAAATGGTAAATGGAACTAAACCAAGAGAAAGTCATCTTCCCTTAAATGTTATAGTTGTATAAACTAAAAATGTCACTTTAAATATTAGTAGCATCCATAGAACGTTGGATTTTGAATATAAACATTGGGAAAAAGGGCCACTTCAAAAAGTTCACCTACAAGTTTGGTTGCTTCTTGAAAAGAACTTGGAATACCCTATTTTTCTAAATCTTCCTGTAGGGTCCAGCTTTTATTATTAAGACAACAAGCAGAAAATGAACCCATCATCCAAGAATCTTAATGTACCCAGAGAAGCTGAATTAAATACAACGGAAGGAAACAATTAAAAGGGACTGGTTTCTGTTTCCAATTGCTCTGAGTATCATGAATTATTATTACCTCACAGACTAAAAAAAGTATAATATTGGTCAGACACTAAAAAACAAATCTAGAAACTGGACAGATTGTCATTTAAACTGAAAATTTAATTTTTTATGTAGGGCTTTGAGCACATAACTGGCACATTTAAATACAGCACAATTTTATTTCCCAAATGCTTTTAACTACTTGTGGTTTTTTGAAAAAGCTTGGTCAGTATAATGAAATCAATCTTGTATTAAGCTCTTATTTCTCAAAGAATTGACGGTAAACAGAACATCAACCTAAAATCTCTGACATAATTTCTTCTTTGTTACTGCTTTTATTAAGTAATTGGCTCTATTAAGACAATTCTGCTGGAATCTAATCCGGAATTTTTCTTCAAGCCATTTCAGACCACAAAGTATTAAAGCAATTGAAGGACATACTTTCAGATAAATTGTCAAATGAGGAATAAGCCTTTCCAGACACAGGTGAACTAGAAGGAGATTTATCAGTCCTTGTCTATAAACGTTCAATACTTAGGACGTGAATGAAGTCACCTCTAGTATTTGGGAGAGATTTTTTTTAAAAAAGACAATTCTAACAAAAGGACTTGAGCAACAGACTGTTGTCTTAAAAAGATCGTGGAAGACACTTTCCAACCAGGAATAAAAAATAGAGTTAAAAATTTGTAAGACTTTTCTAGAGACAGAGCATAAGAATATAACATTTTACATAACCAAACAGACCAAATTCTATAGCCCATTCTATAGCTGTGACAAAAAGGGGAAAAAAAGATGGCATGGGAACACCCTGGTGGATCCACAACCAAAAAAACTTTCAAGTATGACTCAAGCTCCTATTAAACTGCAAAGTGCAGAGTAGGCACAATCACCACAAAATTAGTATTCCCTTGTGCTCACATAGGAAAAAAAGAGGAAGAAGATTCTTCCTGAAACAAGGTTGAAATGTAATAGGAACAAAATGATCCATCAGCTTAGGCTGAAATACAATAGTGGTTAAACAGTAAATAAACTGGATTTGAACATGAATCAGAAGTGCATCCTTGCAATAAAGAATGCAAACTGTATCCTGAGCTTACAATTACAAACTAGGAACAAAGTTATTTTAACTCTCTCTTCAGTGGACATATCCACAGCTGTCTTCAATCTTCCTGAACTATATATATTACAATTTGAGCAGACAACCATACTGCGTAGCAGCTATTTCTCCATCCCTTGCTCTGCACAAGGAGGAGAGGTTCCCACATCCTAACTCACTTTGGCTCACAAATGAGTTAGGACACGGAGAAAATAAAAACATGTGTCTATGTCTCTGTTGTATTAGTTAATGAAATAAGTGGGCTGGGAAAGCAAAAGCATTAATATGACTCTGTACTATAATATATTAAACCATTAAAACAAGATTTGAGGTTTAAGTGTACAGATCTTGGCAGGCTTCTCATGGCACAAAATTATCATTAAAAAGCTTTTAAAAGCTTTTAAAGACACATAATCACACAAAAGAGTATCCGTTAAAAAAATTAGAAATGTAAACTACAAAATAATTACTAGCCACAAGCCATTGAATCAGGATTCATTGATTCTCAAATCATGGATTAAAGCTGAGGCTATCAGTACTACTGGCAGTAGGTGGGAACTTAAAAGTATTCCTGGAATAGACTTAACAGCAGTCCCAGCTTATGAAAAGGGTAGTAAATGGCAAATATAAACCATCAAAACCCTTAAATATTGACTGTTAATGTTTCTTTCCATACCAAAGATGTGTTATTTTTCAGTTTTGGCACAAAAAAGAACCATAAAAGGAGCAGTCATTCTCAAAAAAAAACCATAATAGCTTCAGACATTAAAATCTGAAGCACTTACAGAGATGCAGACAGCTTCATAATTTATTCTAAATTTTGTCATAATTAAGTCTAACAAGTTGACGTTTCTCTTGTATCAGAATCCAGTTCAAACAGAAAAGGGAAGCATGTCCTTCCTTAACTCAACAATTTTTGGCTAAAGCATCACAGCTTAAACCAAGGAGAGAAGTGTTCTGGCAGTCTGACTACTTTGATGAATCAACTAGACAGCACCCGGGAAAGCATGCATAGCCTGGAATCATTATTGGAACATAGGGTTACACAAGCACAGTCTTGCCCTCTTTTTGTGCTTTATTTTTGAAATCAATATAATTGATTTTATATGGAGTACTGTGTCCAGCACTGGGGCCCCCAACATAAGAAGGACACGGACCTGCTGGAGCAAGTCCAGAGGAGGCCACAAAGATGACCAGAGGATTAGAGCACCTCTGCTACGAGGACAGGCTGAGAGAGTTGGGGTTGTTCAGCCTGGAGAAGAGAAGGCTTCAGGGAGACCTTATAGCAGCCTTCCAGTATCTGAAGAAGGCCTGCAAGAAAGCGGGAGAGGGACTTTTTACAAGGGCATGTAGTGATAGGACAAGGGGTAATGGCTTCAAGCTGGAAGAGGGAGGTTTAGATTGGATATCAGAAAGAAATTTCTCACTCTGAGGGTGATGAGGCACTGGAACAGGTTGCCCAGGAAAGCTGTGGAGGCCCCATCCCTGGAGGTGTTCAAGGCCAGGTTGGATGGGGCTTTGAGCAACCAGGTCCCTTGTGAGATGTCCCTGCCCATGGCAGGGGGCTTAGAACTAGATGATCTTTAAGGTCCCTTCCAACCTAAACCATTCTATGATTCTATGATAATACTTTGAGTAGAATATGATCTAGCTTAGTGTTGATAAAGACGTGTATATAAGAACAGATTTTAAAAAAAAGCAACACGAACCATCTTTTACCTTTAGCTTTGTCATTCTACACTTACTACTTGAGTACAAACGAAAGCCTTGCTTGATTTCAAGGTGCATTTAGTGTAGCATTAGGTGCAGATAAATTCATACTCAATCACACTGCTCAACCACTAAAAAAATTTGTTTATTGCTGCCATGTAGATAATAAGTTTTAAATTTTTTGCAAGACATGTAGCTTTGATCTGTACAGGAGGTAGAAATTAGGTGGTCTTTCCAGAAAAAGCAGCATTACATGAATTAGACAATAGGTACTACAAGGCTACATTAAGGACCTCTCCTAGTGTATCTGTAATTAGGAAGCATGGAAAGCTTAAAGAAAGGTTAAAAAAAAAATTTAGTCTATTCTTGCCGCTATCTTGTGACAATTGCTTTTTTGGTGTCAGACTTCTGGAAGTGAATTATCTCTCAGAATGCTGACAAAAAATGGAAAATAAATAGAAATATTGCTGTAGATAAGAATGGGTGAGGATATGTGTATCCTGTTTATTAGTCCCCTTCTTAACATGAACCATGCATGCTGACATCCTTTTTTGGACTTTCGTTAGTTGTGCTCTCAAAATGAAAGTAGCTGTGTTCCAGCTAGGGTAAATGCACCATAACAGCTGGACAGGATTACTTTATGCTTTGAAGATATCTGGAATTTATGACAGTTTTATGACACAGCACATATTTTAGAGGAGCCAGGAGGATTCTCTTCTCTCTGGAAAATGCAGCGCTTGGCACTGTATTCTGAATCAGTATGTCAGATCCCGAGAAAAGCAAACACGTAATCAAAGTTCAAGTATTTTGTGCCTGTTCATCTGAAAACTAAAGGTGATTTGCTCCTCCTTTATCTAAATGCTTAAAAAACCCAAACCCTTAAGAGTGCAACTCTTCTCTTTCATGGCGTAGGGATCTCTTCAGCCCTGAATATAATTAAACTCAGCAACTTAGCGAGCGCAATACTGTCTAGACTGAACAGGCTCTAGATGAAAGTTAATACAGAACCTGACTGCTGCTAGTTCTGCAATGACCTTCTGCAGATCATCATCCTCCAAACTGAAGCTTCAAGGAGAAGTTCTGCTTACAAACAACATTCAGACAGCATGTATATTAAAAGCAACAATATAGTAAGCGAAAAACACACGCTTTCTTACATCAGTAAGAATTTCTCTTATTTTCATTGGCTATTTTAACGTTATTTTTTTATTGACGTGCTCCTTAAAAAATACCATATTTGGAACACAGTTAAATATTGTTTAGTAACTACATTTCATGAAATCTATTCATTTATTCCCTTCCAAATTTGCTTGAATAAATCAAGAAAACTGCACAATAAAGTAATTTATTATAGTTTTTTAAAAGGGTTAGGTATTAGCTTGTTTATCATAACACATTCACAAAAGAGAAAGTCTTAATATACTTTTAAAAATTCTGCTATGTGGAACTATATATTTGTCAGAGGTGGAAAGCACAGTTTGACATAATGTCTGTGAATGTGTGTGAAGGGCTTCAAATATAATCCTTCCACTATAATGGGCTGAAATTAGACTTTCACCACACTATCATCTTTGAATTATTTAGCATTCATAAAATTTCAAGCTTGTAAACCAGAGATACTTAAGACTTTTAATGAAAACCTTGAAAGTCATTTCCTAGAGGTGACAGGAGAGCTGAAGTTCTTCCATTCGACTTGAGCAGACAAAAAAAATATTAGTTGCACCAAGCAATTAAGTAGTACTGTATTCTCCACAAGTACCTTGTGCATAAAGGAAACCTTCTCTCTGCGAAACACTACAGATCTTGGTGTGGTGGTTTTCTGTTTTTTTTTTTTTGTTTTTTTGTTTTTTTGTTTNTTTTTTTTTTTTTTTTTGTTTTTTTTTTGTGGTCGCCCCCCCCCCCCCCCTTCTTTTCTATTTTCAACTCATGGAATAAAAAGCAGCTCAAGAACTACAGCTGGCCTACAAAGACAATAACATTCAATCATATGCTGCTGCTCAGTAATAAGGGTAAGCCAACTACATCATACCTTGTTTTTAAAATTTTAAGCTACTAGCAGCTCAACTGTAACTCTGTACACTTTAAACAAAATTTTTGAAGTTAAGATTTGTATCTGGCTGTTTGTGTGATTACTGTTTATTAGTCCATGTATAAACCAGAAATTCAACTATTCTCCAATATCCAGTGCAAAATATAATTCCAGAAATGAAAGGTAAAGCAATGCCAGGAGCAAACACGGCTCTGTTAGAAATGGGGCTTTAAATCAATGTACATGGTTCCATCTTCTCTATGAAATACCAACAACCAAAATAATTTTCTATAAATATTTCACGTACATGCATGTATAAAAAACTACAGCTGTGAGACAACACCTTCAGGCGAGAGGGAGAAAACAAGACCAAAAAAGTGATTGCTGTTGGCAACTGATGAAGAAGTAAACACATATTTCCATGTTGGCAAGGAAGTTCTTGAAAGATACTGGCTTACAGGGCTGGATTTTACTTAAATATTGGTAGTTCAATTAGATTTGCATTAGAAACAAATTGATATAATATGAATAGGACAAAATTAACAAAAATAATTATTCCGAAACAAAAACCTTCTAAGACTTTCTTTTTCTTTTCCTTGTTTCCAAATCATGGTCAAACTCTTCCAGGTCATTTCAGAACTTGTTACAGACTCAATTTGCAAGTATTATTCCTTTAACCTGTTACATTTGTAACTAACTAAATAATAGCTAACTGATTTAAATTGGTACCGGGATAGAAATTGGATCTACTGCTGTTCCCACAGAGGAAAGGGCTGGGATATTTAGGACTCCTCTGCTCTGTGCGGCTCACGCAGCAGCTCAGAGTCAGCAGACGGCTGGTCGGTCAGCGTGCAGGTAGCTCTAACAAGCATGTGCTGGCTCTTGCCCAGAGCCTAAGCCAAACAAAAGCAAACAGTGGTACAGAAGAAAAGTAGAAGTTATAATGATGGAAATGCTGGGGATAAAAGGGAACTGTGGCAAAGTATAAGACACTAGGAGGAGCTGGAGGTAAGAAAAGGTACGCTGTCAATATTTGGGGGACAGGGAAGGAGAAAGAGAGCTACAGTACCTTAAGTAGGATTGAATGAAGAAGGAAGATGTTCATTATTCTGATGGTTGTTTACCGCTTGTCAGTTTTGAATCCATGTAGTTTTAAAATAAAATTAAAACCAAGCAAAGCTTCAATTAAAAAAAAAAAAAAAAAAAAAATCCTTATCTGGTATTGACAATGTTGTTGAGATGCCAGAAAGCTGAATAAGCCCTATTCACAATGAATACAATGCCAGACACGTTTAAAACATTAGAGCACCACTAACGTGGTATTCAACCAGAATTTAATTTCAGGGGATGCTGAAAATAATCAAATTCTGTACAACAAAGAAGTGAAAAATGAGTCTGCCTAAAGCAAAAGACATTCTTCTCAAAAAACTAACTTAATATAACCTCCTGATGTTATCTTACTCTTTCAAAAGAAGGCATGCATTAGTTCTACAGATGCTACGGTTTCTCAGTAGCAACACAAGCAGAGAACCGTATTACAGGTGTTGAAGCAAGTACAGTAAGTCCCAAACCTATTCTACTAGTGTTTATAAAACTCAATTATAAGCAGCAATCTATATAAACAAAAGCATGCTCTTGCATGTGCACAAGATTATAGAATGAAAGGTTTGGAATACTTTCTATTACTTCTCCTAACCAGATAAGGAAGCTGTCAACTTTATCTTTTATTTCAAGACAATACGGGAAAATATTTTTGCATTCCGTTTTAGAGGATTTATAAAGAAATATAACATCCTGCCTTTTTTAAAATGTAGGGAAGGAGAAAGGCTCTTTCCACAAAGACGCTTATCCTCAGAAATAGCACAGTTTAGTACTAGACGTGCCACAGGAAGAGGGGGGAGGACTTATATCACAAGCCTGTCCATTGTACTGAAAGACGACTTTTCCTATGGATGGGCGATCATCCTGTTATGCGGTTCTCAACTTCCTCCTGCATTGTGAGTCTCAAGTCATGGAAAGAGTAAAGTTCTTAAACTGAGGATTGTGTTGGGAACTCCAAACACTTTCAATACAAGTTAACCAAACAAATACATCATGGTCGGACTATTAACATCCTGGTTTAGTTTGCTGAAGCCACTATTCTTTTGAAAAAATAATGTAATCAGGAGAACTCTGGATAGTTATCTTGTTAGCTCTTTTAGCTTCTGATAACATTTGGACTAACTGAAAAAAAAAAGTCTGGGAGCGAAGTAGAAAGCCAAGTTCAAAATGCAAGACAATGCAACCTTTGCAAAACAAACTGTCCGTAAATAGAGACTAAATGGGAGCATTTTGAAAGATCCAAATAAAACTACACTAATTACCTACCCAAAAAATATCTCTGAAATCTGAGAAATGGTACTCTAATTGCATTTGGGAAACATTAATTTAAACCTTAAGTTGCTAAAGTTTCAGTTACAGTTTCAAAAGTGCAATCTGTAAAAGGCTGTTTTAAAGTTCCTCAATAGGAGATCAGCTGCCCCCTTAAGAAAAAAAAACCTATTACCAACATGAAGCAAAGTGACTAAAGAGCTATTAATGTTAGTTAGGTTAGGACTTGTAGCATGTGTTCCAAGAAGAGAGTACAGTACATACCAGTGCCATTGCAATCTATGCAGTCAACTGTGGAGCAGCTTGGTTTATGCCATTGGCAGACTCTGATGTGTTGCAGCTAGAAGTATGCTACGTTAAACAGCTCTACAATTACCTGATATCCTTCTGTTTTTTTCTGGCACCACTTCAGCAAGGCATTTCTCTTGGATCCTCCGTATTCTCTTGCTAGGGCAGACAAGGGATCTTTCCTCTCTTCCCTAGGAACAAGGCAGAAGGGCAACTTAGAGCTTGTAACCTATATTTTGCCACAGAAATACATACCGTAAAAGCTTTAAAAAGGGCAAATAATTGTCACAGTGAAAGTAGTAGGGTACAGCACTACTGACTAAAAACAGAATACACAGAAATACCTGCAGAGCCTTAAGAGTTATTTTGGCGTAATTCTTTCCTTAGCACATCATCCTTCATTTTCCTTTAAATTAAACTTTTTTTCCTAGGTCTTTTCAACCTCAAAGATATTTTTCCTAAGAGTTCAGAAAATTAAACTCACAACATGGTAAGTTCCAGCTTGAACCATTAAGCTAACTCAAGTGACTTTATTTTGTATTTAGAAAGAGAATAAACTGATGCTATCTCTTTTGCATCTCATGGCTGATTACAAATGTCACCTTGAAACAACAAGTTTGCAAATTAGCAGCATGCCATTATTAACAGAACATTTGGTGAGATCTGGAGTTCTTAAAAAAGAGGGGGGAGATCTAACTAGGCTGATCTTCCATTTGATATACTGGCACAATAATGACCCACTTTTTTCAAATAAGAACGTTCATTTACCAATAAAAGCTATCAATTAATTTCACTTCCAGTCTGTCAAGCTATCTTAAGTAATTTTTTCTTTAGAGAAAGATTGGGCAAGAAAAGAACGAACATATCCAGGTTGTTCAGTTTTTCATATGAGTCTTACATTACATCTCTTTACCAGGCTTACAAAAATGAGTGCTTTGAATAAAAAATATGTATTACAGAGGTTAACACTTTTGTAGCGGCCTAGTTACATGATTCAATATTTCAACAGACAGTGTAGTGAACAGTCTCCGACAAAAAGACTATGTACCATTACGGAGCTTAGTTACTGGACTAAGTGTGCCAGCAGTTGTTCTTATTTTTAATAATTTCCATTTGGAAAATTAAAATAAGGTAACTATCAGTGAATCCATACTGCAAAGATTTCCTCATCTGCCATTTTTAAGAGAGTTCTATACAGATTGTAAGCAAGATTTTCACAACATCTACAAAGATGATACCCTAAGTTACTCCTTTTGGATATTTCCAAAAAGGCATACAGATTGTATACATTCACTCTCAAATCTTCAACTCTGTTCTTTACAACCCGTTTGGTGACTGGAAAGAGGGGTGGAATGCGGAAATACATAATATTTTCAGGGGATTCTCTGCTACAGATTTACAGGTAGCAATTCTTTGGGTCCTGCTAGGGGAAAAGAAAGCATCCAGGGAATGTGGATTTCCTCATGCACGTGTGCTACCAAGAGAACACCAGAGAATGTTCCATATATCAGCATCTGTCACTCAGCTCATAAAAGCAGAGAACACATGCCAACATACAACGAACTGTTCTAAGGCCCTAATCTTAAGTATATGTACTGCAATTTGTTTGGCCAGTCTTCACTGAACTACAAATGGCGAGATCTCAAAGTTGCTTAGAAAGAGATATGAGTGGTGGCATTTGAAACATCCATGAAAATACATGCACAGCAGAACAATAACCAGGAAACAGTGCCTTTCAGCATGAAAGATAGCAGTATGAGCCTTCAAACCTAACTGCTGATTTCAGAGAGATTTAACATGACAAGGAAGTTGCTAAGTGTGTATTTTAAATATGAAAGAAATTATCTAAATAGGTTACCATATCTAAACTTCATAGGTACCATACAGCCAGAATGATGCTTCATGAAATCCTGTATTTCAGTTCTTAGATCAGTACATATTTTAACAACCCAAACTGATGTACTTTTTCATCGGTGATTGAAACAAGTAATAATGGGATTGCATATTCAATCTACAATGAAGATTATGCAGCACTACGAGAACTTTAGAACAGAGATTTGGGACAATATACGAGAACTCAAATTAAAAGCTCCCTCTCGTTACACTAAACATACTGTTTAGCTATGAGGGAGCTGTACAGCCTGTTCTTAAATTCCAGTAAAAGCACACGGTTTATATCAGGTTCTCACAGTTATGAAAACACTGCTGAAGAAAATAAATTAGAGTAAGTTGTATGGAGACAATGAGAAATGGTTTGACATATAAATCTTACAAGTTAGTATATTAGGTCAACTGTATTCCAAATCAAAGAGCCAACGAAGTTTCAACTAGACAGGGAACAGTAAACTGCAAGTATTTGTTTAGTGAACTATAGCAATAGCTGTTTATTTTACAACAGCTTTCAGGAAAAGGTAGGGGGAAAAAAGAGAAACCTGATCGCATAACAAATTGAAGTACAGCAGCAACATTCTAAGGACTATTCCAAGGAGCGTGCTCATCATCATGCACCCACTGCTGCAGCTTCCACTGCCAAGTCTTCTTGTAGTGCTTAGCATTGCAGTCAATGGTCGGGCAGCAGAGTAATGATATAACTGTACAATTTTACCATGAAATGCCACGCTACTTGCTACAGTCTGCAGGCTGCCATCAATGCAATTTTATACATCACCAGTTCAAAGTTCATATACAGGTGTTTTAGTCTTTTTTTTTTTTTTTTTTTTTCTGGTTGNTTAGTCTTTTTTTTTTTTTTTTTCCTGGATGTACTTGATCTAAATTTAGGTGCTAACCCACACACTATTAATTGCTCCTGGTAAAGTACCCACAGATCCAAACTCTTCTGCACAGTGAAAGGAGAGCAGCACTGAGGCATGCCTCAGTTGATTTCAGCAAAATCATTTTCAATAGCACCCACACCTGTAAATATGTTCACAATTTTATAATGTAATTATTACATATTGTACATGTCTCAGAACATTAAGGGTTTAATATTTCTGCTGTACAAAAGATTTGTCAGGAAGCCCTGTGTTAAACAGTCTCAAGAAAGTCATTTAACCTTTGCCTGCCAGTTTCCCAATCTATAAAGAAGGGCTAAGTGCATACTTCACTTGCATAACATGAGGCTTAAATACTTTGAAGTCCTTTGACTGATAACACTACAGATAGGAAAAGTTGATAATTTATCACAAACTTACCTTTTTATCTTACTAATGAAAGTGGATTGCCTGGCCATTTGTTACTTAGACTTGCATTATGATTTCATCTGTGGGACAAATAACCCAGGCCCATTCACCCATGGCTATTTAGAAGACTTGGCAGTGTCTGGAATTATGACCTAGTTATGCTGCTTTTTGTCTTCAGCCATGATTACAGAAGTTAAGGTTTATCACTCAGTCTCCCTGGGTCCAAGCCACTCTGAAAGATTTGTTCAACACGCCATAACATAAGCTTATTTCTTGAATTTGGCTTCATGGTATTTTGAACTGATAAAATGCTATTATTTAGTCAACATAACTTAGCTGGTTTTCTCATGGAGATTAAAGTTTTGGTATTAACCTTGTAAGCTCTAAACAGCCTAATTACTGGTCTAACTTTTAAAACATATAGCGAGCTGCAGAAAACACTTTCTGAAGCTCTCAAAGATTATTGAAGATCATCATTGCATGGGTGGCAGTAGAGTCTGCAGTCTTAGCACCAGTATTATACATAGATACATGCAGACAGAGAGCTATGAAATTAACACATTTCTGTGCACCACAAAAAAGGGGTTTTACCGTATTCGACTTCTGGTTGTAGGGGTGACTGATGCTGTAGGAGAAGATGAGAGTGACAGCTGTGGTGAGGTGGTACCCATTGCCATGAGAGATGCTGGAGATGCTCCTTCAGGTGCACTGATATCCCGTTTGATTTCTTCACTACTTCTTCGAGAGACTAAGTGGGAAAATGACCATATATTCATCATTTGCAAACATAAAACCTTTCAAACTCATTCTTGCTCTCTGACAAGCATTAGTTCAGAAGCCATGCATGGAAACTCATATACAATACAAGGCTTCAACATTTTTCTTGATACTTTCCACTTAGGAAAGATCAAGGATTTAGATGGCACTACCAACATTTACGATCAAGCCCATACCCTGTAGCAAAGAAAATTTGATGAATGTATTTTAATGGAATATTGCTACTTCCATTAAAAGGATTTTATGAATGAGAAGAAATTTTAACACCAAACCATTTATTTTTTCCATGTCCATGTAGTTATGTTGCTAAGCTTCAAGAAGTTAAGAAAAAAGAAAACCAAAACAGTTTAGAGATGACAGCTGCTTTATTTCCACTTAATTTTAATGAAGAATTGGCATGTATGCGATGCTCTGGACACTAACTAAATATCACCAGTAAGCAAATCAAAGACTGATCTGAGGCCATTCAGGCACATTCCACAGAGCTTGCTTCATTTTATCAAAGGACAAACATTTTTTCTTTTGAATGAAAGCACAAGCATTATATTCTGTAAAACCAAATTTGGAATGGTTATGTTTTCTCTACATGGAAGAGTTTCCAGAGAAAAGTATAAGGTTTGCCTTTTATACCTAAATAGTCACCATTGTTTATGTTTGCGTGAATCAAAGATATAACTATCCACATATATCAGAGACTTATTTTGTAATGACTTGGGGTGAGTACCTTAATTTATAACTACCAGACACAAGAAGCTGGGCAAAAACACTTTTGGCTGGATTTTCTTTTTAGGAGAAATCAGAATGATCTAACACACATTTTCTTCTTAAAACCATTTACTCAAATATTTCTCTCAAATTAGTTCTGCCTAGTTTATAGAAAGTACCATTTTCACAGTATCACACTGTTTGTACTATAAATCTTAAAGATTTGTTTTTAGAAGCCCCTGCTGATAGACATCAGCTTGATAGTATACTAACACTCTACATAATCTTCTATTCAGCAACTCTATTTTTTAAAAATCCAAAGTTAACATCAAATGTGCAGCAACGACTATGAGTAATACGGAAAAATATTTGTAGGTTATGCCAGTCACAAAATGGACTACTTAAAAATGATTCACTGCAAACACTCTTTTGTCCTACAGAATGTGTAGAAATTTTGCTAGGTAATATGCAAAAACATTTATATGCATTAGATAATGTATAATGATGCCTTTGCTACCTAAAAAGAACAATCCTCCTATTTTAAACCATTGAAAAGAATTCTTTCCACAAACAAAAATGGAATTATTTAATTACAGAAAAATAATGTGCTTCTCTGCCTCATTCACTTAAAATAATCCAACATTCAAGCAGTAAAAAGTAACAGCCAGGAACAGTTTCCTTCTTCACATATACCTTGGACACCAAAATTATTTGCAATACAAGGAAAGATGAATCATAGAATCACAGAATGGTTAAGAGTTGGAAGGGACCTTAAAGATCATCTAGTTCTAAGCCCCCTGCCATGGGCAGGGACATCTCACAAGGGACCTGGTTGCTCAAAGCCCCATCCAACCTGGCCTTGAACACCTCCAGGGATGGGGCCTCCACAGCTTTCCTGGGTTACCTGTTCCAGTGCCTCATCACCCTCAGAGTGAGAAATTTCTTCCTGATATCCAATCTAAACCTCCCTCTTCCAGCTTGAAGCCATTACCCCTTGTCCTATCACTACATGCCCTTGTAAAAAGTCCCTCTCCAGCTTTCTTGCAGGCCCTCTTCAGGTACTGGAAGGCTGTTATAAGGTCTCTCTGAAGCCTTCTCTTCTCCAGGCTGAACAACCCCAACTCTCTCAGCCTGTCTTCACGGGATAGGTGCTCCAGCCCTCTGGTCATCTTTGTGGCCTGCCTCTGCACCCTCTCTAACAGGTCCATGTCCTTCTTGTGCTGAGGATTCCAAAGCTGGGCACAGTACTCCAGGTGGCGTCTCATGAGAGCGGAGTAGAGGGGCAGAATCACCTCCCTTGACCTGCTGGCCACGCTGCTTTTGATGCAGCCCAGGATGCGGTTGGCCTGGGCTGCAAGCGCACATTGCTGGCTCATGTTGAGCTTCTCATCAACCAACACCCCCAAGCCCCTCTCCTCAGGGCTGCTCTCAATCCATTCTCTGCCTAACCTGTATTTGTGCTTGGGATTGCCCCGACCCACGTGCAGGACCTTGCATTTGGCCTTGTTGAACTTCATGAGGCTGGCACAGGCCAGCCTGTCCAGGTCCCTCTGGACAGCATCCCTTCCCTGCAGTGTGTCGACCGCACTACACAGCTTGGTGTCATCAGCAAACTTGCTGAGGGTACACTCAATCCTGCTGTCCGTGTCGCCAAAGATGTTAAACAGCACCGGTCCCAATACCGACCCCTGAGGAACACCACATGTCACTGGTTTCCACTTAGCCATGGAGTCATTGACCACAACCCTTTGAGTGCAGCCATCCAGCCAATTCCTTATCCACTGAGCGGTCCATCCATCAAAACCATGTCTCTCCACTTAGAGACCAGGATGTTGTGCGGGACAGCGTCAAACACTTTGCACAACTCCAGGTAGATGCCATCTGTTGCTCTTCCCTTACCCACCAATGCTGTAACCCCGTCACAGAAGGTCACCAAATTTGTCAGGCGTGACTTGCCCTCGGTGAAGCCATGCTGGCTGCCACCAATCACCTCCTTATTTTCCATGTGCATTAGCATAGTTTCCAGGAGGATCTGCTCCGTGATCTTGCCAGGCACAGAGTCAACTGTTACATGCATGATTCATACTCATGCATCTGGTATGTTGGTACAAGTCATGTATGCAATAATAAGGAGACAAGCAATTAAAAAAAAAAAATCTATTCAGTTCCACTTGATGCAATAAAAGGGAATATCATTTTAGCATTGGACTTTAGTTTCTTTCCCCAAATATTTCAACAGAAAACTTGAATACTGAAAAATAAGCTATTCCAAATATCCAAATAGAGGTTTTTCGGTAAGAGCTTGATGGTCTGAAGACCAAAGTTCTCTCTTGAAAAAGTATATCTGTAAGTATAGTATTGAAATGGGAGTTCCTGATTTTACTGATAATCTAAAAAACGTGGTATTACCAGAAATAGATTTGGCACTTTCCATAGCGGGTACTCTTGGCAAAGATGCTGGCCTGCTGGTAGAAGACGTTCTCAACAAATGTTCTGGACAAAAAAAAAAAGAAGAGAGAAGATCATTAACAAAGATTCCAGTTAAATGTAAGACATTTGAGTCATGAATATTGTCTACCAGTGCCTGAGTTTAGCTGTTTTATTGAGAGCAACTGATTTTATCAGTATGAAAGAGAAGGCCTAAATTTGCTCATTACCAATAAAGATCACGACCTTCTTAATCCTTTTCCCTAAGGCCTCTTATTAAGCCACATGCCCTGGTCTATAAAAAAATGAGTTGTTAAACCGAAAGGCTGAGCAAGGAATCCCCAATTTAGCCCATGGCCAAAAATATTCTATATGCCATTCACAATGTGGACTGGCAAAGCAGATTGCTTTGTCCCTCATGTGATTTTTCCCCTCCCCCCTTTTCGTTTGTTTTTTTTTTTTTTTTTTTAAATAAAAACATGTGGGGTTTTTTTCCTCCCCTATGCAGTGGAATCAAAAATGTGCCTTTACATATTGGGGGGAAACAGTAGTTCTGCTGAGTAAAATCAAACTACAACAAAATTCCTTTTCTGTAGCATCAAATCAAAACTATTTCCTATTACCGAAGAAATATTCCTTCAAATAAAACATTTAGGCTGTAAACAAAAGGTTTACATACTCCTATGTAGAAACACTTAGAAGGCAGTAATCTGAATACAAAAAACCATGAAAAAGAAGAATGAGGATTTAAAAAGTGAGACCCCATTCATTAGATGAAAACATGAGAAACATACATTGCTACAGAGATACTTTAAAAATATATATGGTTATAAACAGGAATTCCGTCTGGCACATTCTCTATTTGAATGCAGTCCTGCTCCTGCATTAACTGACTATAATGAAAACACAAAAACCACTTAAAGCATACCACTCGTTTTGTGTTTAAGCTTATGTCTACCCATAAACTCTCTAACAATTAAAGAATCCTAAACTATCTTCTTGGAAAGGCATTTCAATATTCCTAAAAATATCCAAGTTTCTAAAATTAAAACTCCAGCTGCATTGTACAAATAACCTCAATACACATTCAACAAAAGCAAGAAGGAAATCTGGCACATACAGACTATTATGAAGTGCTACAAAAAAACCCAAAACAAACACCGTACCAAAACAACCAACCCTTTAGAAAGCATCAGAGCTCACAAATACCAAATTCAGAGGAAATATTCAGCCTGGAGTCATATGGGGATTATCTTGAGAAACATCTACAAAAAAACCACCCTAAAGCAGGCATAAATCAGAGAGCTACACCCAACACATGATAGCCATTCATTCTCACAGGAAGAGCACATTGTGAACAGTGTTTTGAGAGACAAAACAAAGTTCACAGAACAGGGAAATATTGGGAAACAGATAAACCAACAGTCAATTTAATTCCATTCAATTTTTTCATCTGGCTCCTGAAGATTCAATACTTATTAAGTTTATATTTTATTATTCACATGCAGTTCAATGCCAACCACCATCCTTGTTTCATTTTACGGGAGGGAAAAAACCCCAGCCACACAATGCATCATGTAGCCCCAGAGGTATATATTTTTAATATCTGGAAGACAGCTGCAAGGCATGTCCCTGAAATCATCTAGTCTTGGTTTTGCAAGTGATCTCAGTTTATGCACACATTAAAAACTGTCAGAATAATGCCGAGCTATTAGGATGCAATCATGGTTTTGTTGAAAATTCAAAAAAGTATCTTTATGACATGCCACCATGTGTGATGAAACACAAGTAACAAAAACTTGAAATATTCTATGATTCTATGAGAATATTATGGTAATAAGAAGTATATAATATGATAATACTTTGGATACTAAACAACATAAAATTAAAAAAAAAGTATTAACAGCATTGCTAAAAACAAAGTTTAAATGAACTTGAATCAACACCTTGAACAGGGATTTCAGCATAGCTTGGTCTTTTGTCTGTCAGCGTAGCAAGGGGTTTTGAAGCTGAGATTGGTCCACTTATAGAGTGCCTCTGAAATGGAAAAATACTTGTGTCAAACATAATCTGAAGGTCAAACATAATCTGAAGGTAAAAAACAAATATGGAATTGCAGAATTAGCTTTAGAAACCTGGATACGACATCACTACTGATTTAAAATAACTAAAAAATAAAAGAACCTTAAAAAATACAGTCTCCTATATGCAGCCAAGATTTTAGTGCTTGATTTGTGCTATTAACATATGCCTTTACAGCTTTGTGGCTTTTACTTGAAAATTAGGATAAGGGTGTATCAGATGTAGTGACATGAACTACCCGTTGCTAAGAAAAACCCTACTGAAAAAGCTATTTTTTATTCAGAATGTCATCATCTTTTGTTACCACCTATTTAACAGAGATGCTCTGTGAACAACTTGAGAGACGTTAAGTATTTTCAAATACATAACAAAATACAAACATAATTATTTTTTCTTTCTAAGGTCACTTTAATTTCTGTTCTGCACTAAACTAGCTACAAAATGATTTTTTTTCAAGTTTTATGTAAAATATTTAGGAATGCATGGCTTCTAGCAGCCTGAAGTGTACGTACACGATCATAGATGCATTAAGTCTTGCACACAATAGTTAAGCACTGGATAGCACCGAAATAAGCATTTTAGTATCACACAAATGAACTGTACACTACAATAATTACACTTACTGAAACTCATATTCAGTTGCTGAAGAGTCAGGGAAGACCATCTACCATTATTTGTTTTTTTAAATGAATCATTTCAAAGAGCCTATTGCAAATTATAGTACATTCTTTATTCACCCTGTCCTTTCTATTAGATTCCTGTATATAACCACAATCAGTCCAGTAATGTGTGTATCCTGAAAATCCTTTCAGCTCTCCGTCTGTCCCAAGATTAGATGAGAAGCTTAAATGAGCCTTATCTTCATAAGATAATAAAGGTCAGATGTTTCTCATGCCAAATGATGTAGGCAAGACAGACAAATTCAAAATTGTGATTTAAAAAAGCTAACAGTATATACTTTGCAGCATCCTGGAACACAGGCAGGATTACAAGGCTAATTATTCATCATTTAGAGTCAAAATAGTTACGCTTTTGTGCTAGTGCTAGAAATCAAATGGAGAAAACAATTGGCAACCACCTAAGAATCTAACTCCAAAATACAGCATGAAGAGCTTCATCACTTTGTACCTCAAAAGTCCTGCATGTACACTACAAAGATTATTCCTTTAAATGTGCAGATGATAGTAACTGCAATTGTGAGCTATGTGCAGAACTGCCTACAACAGCTTCCCATAAGAACTGGTATTTCAAACTCGCATTAGCTTTAAAGTTCACTCATCCACTTAGGAATTATTTTATTTTTAATAAAGGACAAGGACACAACCAAAGTTAAGAGCCTCTCCCCTAAAAAGGAAACCACTATAATAGAGTTAGATAATGAGGTTAAAAGCAAAACTTTTCATTTTGTCATTTTGTCTAGCTTTGGGATTATCATTACAAAGAAGCGCAGTACAGAACTTCAGCCAGGAAACAAAGGTTTGTCCAGAGCAGGCACAGTGCTGGATAATCACATACCTTTATCACTTTCTCAGCTTCTGGATATCACTTAAAAATAAACATCCTTTACGGATATTGTCACAAAGGGGTCATATTACTCGACTGATCACTTGCTGTGTACTGGTCTTGTCTCCTTGTTATAAAAAACCAGTTTGTCTTTTTGCTCCTGTTGACACTGCAGACAGGGCTTACTTTCACTGTTGCTCGTTCCTTATTACATATCTTACTATTTCAACTACCAGTAGTAACGTAGTGACTAATACACAGCAAATTAGAGGAAAATGAACCAACTAATATTTATCTAGTTCCGCTTGGCAATAACTATATAGTACTAGCACACAAGTCTCTTGGAGAACTTTTCCTGAAACATTTTACAAGTGTTACAAACTTTTCTGCTTGACTGAGCTTTTGCTGAATTTGTAGATCGGCCATTCTTCATTTCACTTAGAAAACAAAACACATCTGATGTGCAATCCAACATGTATGGATCCTACCAATCCCTTCATAAATAACTTACTTTCTTCAACCGCTAAACACCATTTGTCATTTATACCAGTGTTCAAACTCCTTGACGCTGATTGAAAGGATCAAAAGTTTGCAGGACTCAGGTGCGGTTGAGGCTACGCATGAAGGCTACTAATGGGACAGAAATTACTAAAGATGCTTTACAGTGTCATCCTCTTCTTATTCATCCTCCATTGAGGTCTAGCAGAAGAAAATGCTGGAAACTTTAAGAACTACTTTTGATGTGGTTTATAAAGAAAATTGTTCACAGTTAAATAACATATTTTTATGTAGTAGTCTCTGTATAATATAATTACAGTAACAGATGAAGATGCTAAGATCAACAGTTACTTTCTCACAGCCATTCCTAATTTGAAGATAAAGTTTATGCTAGCTACCTACAACTCTCTTCAGGTTTTGGTGGGGGTTTTTTTTGTTTTGTTTTGTTTTTTTTTGTTTTGGTTTGGTTTGGTTTTTTTGTGTGTTAGATGAGTAACAACTCCAGAAGAGGAACCAGCCCACAGGCGAGACAAAAAAAATGTAAAAGAGGGCAAACATCTGACACTTCAAATTTGAGGCAGAACTATGGCAGGCTGAACTAATCTCTGAAACTCCAAGTATTTTGCTTCTGACTCTTCATCCTTCCATGTGTTGTGGGCTAGGGAAGGCAACATGACCTACAACCACTACCAGGTACCTACTCCTGATCACTTTGCACTTCAGTATGTACTTCAATGAAGTACTTCACGCCAATGCACCTACACATGGCAATTTCAAAACAAACACGGTCCTTCACGTATTAAGTAGTTAAGATAAGGAAGTCTGACACTGAATTGGTTGGAGCCTGAAAGTTTATATGCTCAAAGCAAAGCAGGACATTCAGTGGTGACCAATGAATCTGAAACCATGTCTACTTCAGAGAGTCCTCCAGCTATGAAACAGAAAAAGAAAGTACTTGGGAAAAGCAGCAGATACGCTTCCTTGTCCTTATATTCCTCCCTCGGCATCTGCCTTGGTCACTCTCAGTGGTGACCAGCGAAGCTCTGGGCTAAGCCAGCAGGGCTGTTTTTACATTCTGAAGAGCATTCTCTTTGTACCTCTTTTCCTAAATTGTTCTGCAGTATTGCTAAGCGCTATGCTAAATAACAGCTATGTTCCACTGTGGGCTTGGACTTGAAGCCAGAAAGGGTTTTGTTTGTTTTCAGTTGCAAAAATGTATCTCCTTATACATACACATATTACTGTAAAGAAAAAACAAACAAAGCCAAGAGGGAGGAAATTCGTGACACAGTCCAGCACAAAAATGAAGTGATACATGTAATTCAGAGGGCACATGTTGATGCATCTGTACTTGGAGAATCTTTTTTGCAACCAATCCATCTTATCATAATATCAAAATTGTGCCAGTTTCTCAGTAGGTGCCCATGTAAATATTTCTCCTGTGACAGCATGTAAAAGCAACTGAGATTAATGATAATAAGCGCTGCAACACTCCTACAGAGATCAAACCTTACACCTTTACTCAAGATCGTAAACTATGGATGATTTCTATCATGTGGAAGCCGATACGTCAACTCACATAGTAACTTACTAAAATCTCACTTTTTAATTGCAAGAGAGTAAAAAACACAGACAAAAAAAATGTACAAAAGTTGCATAAATACAACAGTAGAAAACAAGGTAGTAATATGAAAATAGAGAAAAGGAAAAAGATGATGAAAATTGTTTTTGAACCCAACCCCCTTCTCTCTCGAGCAGAAAATATTCCTTAAATGAAATTTACATAACTGAGATCACAAAACCCAGTTGCCTTCTGGATAATTACGAATATTTTCAAGAAAACCACCTATCTTCAAAAAGACAATAGCAGCTGTTTTCATTTATACACCCTCCCATTTGTTTTTCTGGTAATGTCTCCCACTAATGAGTATCAAGCTGTTAATGACTTGGTTCTATACCAGAAGTAGAATTCAAAATTCAAGTAATTCTGGCAGATCGAGAACATCAACAAAAGAGCTGTGAACCTGAGCAGGTTTGCAGTATTTTAAGATATTACTTCGGTTCATGGTTAATTTACAGGTAAATAAAGTGAAATAAGCCTTAGGCTTCGTTCAAAAAGTCTTCTGTTGGCCAAAGCTCTGGTCTAGGCTTTTAGAACATGAGCTTAAGTGTGCCTCTTCCTACATGAGCACAGAAATAAACAGAAATATAAAGACAGATCCAATAGGAACAAAGCATCTGTCAGAGGACTTGTCGCATTTAACTACTTTAGAAAACTGCTGTCAGAAGTGATTGATCCACAGGAAGTAGCAGAAGCTCTCACAAAAACATTTAATTCTTTCTCTCTGCTTTGAGGTTATTTGTTTTATGAAATTCACTCTTAAATTAATCAAAGCTTCACTAGTCTGAGCACAGGAGACAGTGCACTAAAAGCCAATATGGATACAGATTCTTCAGTTCACACAGACAGGATTTATTACCAAAACATTAAGCTGACCTATAGTAAAAATCAAGTTTTGGTACTTCTGGTTAGTAGTATCTTGAAGGCAACAGGAGAATTACTGACATTAAAGGAGCAAAACATATAGTACATTCTTTGCTTTTTCTTTGCGAACCTGGTGCCATCTGCTTTGTCCTTAAACTTGCTGGCTTTTCCCAAAACCCCACTTCATGCAGCTAGTGAGATAATAAAACCAGCAGTGATCTATAAAGCTGAGCATTAGAGTACTGATGATGCAATCTTAGCATACCTAGGCTCCTGTAGCAGCTGAATAAGCAGACAAAGATTCAGAGGGGACAGGACAAAACACACAGTACAATCGCCAACTGGCCAAACTCTCAGTGAATACAAAATGAACAAAGATAATCAATTCAGAAGGATTTCATTCCTCTCTGGTCAGGTCTGATATTGAAAGCCCATGCAACATGGAATACATTTATACTGATGATTGCTGACAGATTCTGCACAGATCTCAGTCTGTTGCCCAAAGGGGATTACTGTTATTCCTGTGCCAGGCACAGGACTAAGAACTGACAAACAGCGACTCTAAAACTAAGGAATGCAGATAAGGTTTTCCTCCCATGCTTCTCAGTAGCGCAGGAATAGTAATAGTTGGGAATATTTAATAAGAATTTCCAATTTATGCCAAATCTTGTATTTACAACGTGGTTCTCAGTGAAAGACTCTTTTGTTAGACTGAACATTTTAGTAATTACTTACTTGAGACAATATTTTATCATAATTTCCCGACAAAGTCAGCCAATATTTGTATATTACCACCTGTAGTTTCACATTCTCTTTTTTACAAAGAAGGATTAAGTGCAGTTATAAAACACCTACCTGCATAGGTGATACAGCAGCAGCTGGGGGAGTTTTCATGGGACTTGGGCTCAGGGGAGTGCGAGGAATTGTGGCAGCAGCAGGGCTTGGAACTAGCAGAAACACAGAAAGGAAGCCATTATGAGCATTGTACTGTTTTGCAGTGAAACAGAAGACTGGCTGTTATAGCAAGCTCTCTCCTTGTACTTTACATTACTAGTTTTACCAGATCACATCTTTCAGAATTTCAATTAGTAACTGACTGCAAAGTCATTTTAAAGTATGCCTACACATTTACTCCTCTGTAATTACATTCATTTTCTGTCTTGAATACATCATCCATGGTAAAAACAGAAGTTTACTAGGGGGTGGACAAGGCTAAGGTACAGGACACTATTACCCTGGCAGATGTAAATGATAGCATTACTATTTCTCTGATCTCCAGATATCTAAGGAGATGGTAGCAGGCTCCTGGGTCTGCCAGTAAGACAAGAAAGATAACCTATTATCACCTGCTTCTCCTTTCTAGTTTCCAATCAAAGTCCACAGGTACTACGTATTATATAGGTAAAGACGGTCCATGAAATTTTGGGATTAAACAAATAACATGTTTAGAAATGTATGAAAACAGACAAATCCTGAGCTGGTGAATCAATCATCTGATTATTTAGCAGCATAATTAGTCACGAATGCTAAGAAGGCAGACAGCAGCTTGAAATAAAAGGCCAAAAATAAGGGAGAGAGGACTTATTTTACCAAACTAATTCTGGCAAGAAAGCACCTTTATCCAATAGCAGATTAAAAAAACCCTTCTAAATTAACACTAGGAAAGTAAAACAAACCTGTAAATACCTATGAACAAAGAGAACAAGTGTGGAAATAGAATCATTTACAGAATCGCCAAATAATGCAGAGGTATTTCTATAACTTAAGATTTTCAGGTTATAATCAATTAAAAATAGATTTGCCATATAGTCTAGATCCAGCCAAGCCTTTTTACATCAGAGACTTACAGTGACATTATTGTAAATGAAATTCAAAGCCAAAAGGCTTGGCAAGGGAAATATTTTAATCCATACAAGGTCTCATATGCAGTCAAAGCTAAAACCCGAGTGTTTCTTATTTCGGGATAATTACTTGTATTCCTTATTCTGCTCATCTATAGAGAAAGACAACAGCACGTGTTACTGTAATCCTCTGATAGTAGAAAAGTCCATTGTCTCAACAGTAAGATCCCTTTCATTTTAGAAATTACTCCCTGCATCTTTTAATAGGTGATACTGGTTGGACTTTATTTTTAACTTTCATCAGCACTTTGACTATAAGAATATAAATTATTAAAAGAAACAAACTCTGCTCTAGCTATTACATGGCTTTTAGAATGCTTAATTTGGCACATTAAGTTCACATTTTAATAGTAAGGCTGAAATCAACTGTGCTTCCAGCTATAATTATGTGTGTAATATGTGTTTATATATTTCTAATATACAGGAGCAGTGAATCAAAGCATCTAGCATATGAGTCATTGGCAATGCAACAGTAAAAAAAAAATAAAGACAAGACAAAAAAAGGATGATTGCACTTAACTGCAGTGAACAATCTGTTGTGCAATCTAGTTTAGGTTGGTTTGTTTCAGGCATAACTTATCGGTCAGTACTGATAAAATAACTTCCCTTTGAATTAGCTAAGCCATTAGAAGTGTCCGTGTCAACATATGCAAAATCGTAACTTCGTACAGCTACGACATTAGTTGAAAATAATTACCTTGGGAGGCACTATCAAATGACTTGATGAGTGTTTTTACAGTAGGAGTTGGCTCTGAGGAGGTGGATGATCTGCGACTCAGGCCCATTCCTTGTCTCAGAGCTGCCAAATCTCTCTCTACAGCATTCATGTAATTGTACACTCGACCACGTTCCTCTTCCTGCCTGAAATCAATATGCAGCCCATTTAAGGCATTTAAAAAAACATTTTAACATGCAAAGTCTTAAAATCAACACAGATTTGAAGCCAAATTAAAATCTATGGTCCAAATTGGTCATTACATTAACCTATTTTTCTTTCCACTGCAATTTAGAAATAGATTATCAACCTATATTACCACTGGAAGTTCTTACTATTTGTCAATAAGAGAGCTTAAGAACCAGGTGAAAAGTCTATTAAATCAATACTTGATTTAAGCCTTAATTCCTGCTCCTGATCTCTCAAACACACACAGGTATAAATGGATGGAAAAAACTGAGTCTTAAGGATTTCACCATTTCACATGAAAATAATCAGCTCAGGGGGGAGAATTTTTTTTCCATCTGCATGAACGGAAGACAATTTGAATGAATACTAAGGAGGTAAGAATACATTTCTGGCATACATCTTTAGGCAATGTATGAATCTGCTTTAAAAAAAAAATATTAGATTTTTAGTATAGAATATTTATGGTGTTTACTGTATTCAGTTTCACTCACAAGATTTGTTTGAAGCAACCTATTTTCTACAATCTGCAAGAATTAAACATTGACTGATTTTTGCTTCAGACACCATAACAGACTTTCCTGACACCTTCCCTTCAATACAGTAGCTGTACCATTTCCAAGGAATCTGATGCAGTTGCCTTTTTGTTCTTTGTCTGCAGTCAATCAGATGTCAAGAGATGCTTATGTATAGACAATAATGAATACACCGACCGGAATCAGCAAGCTGATTCTACCTTTGAAAGTGCAACTGTAACCTCAAAGGTTCACTTGCAAGCAGTAACTAATCAATTACAATTCTTGCTGAAACGTATTAGTCAGAATTGTTCATACTACTCAGTTTGGTGATCTTACTTCAGATAAGATGCCTTATGCCCAGCACTCATTCATCCAGATAATTTTCCATTTTCAGCGTAATCAGTCTGCTCTTCCTACCATCAGCTCTTCCCCAAGTTCCATAGCCTGTATTATCTCATATCCTGCTGGATGATGAGTTAAGTGTAATGTCCTATAAAATGCCCGTCCATGTGGAAAAAAAATTGTTTAATATATACACACACCACAAACACTATTACCGTAATTATAAGCTATAGGTGTATTCGATCCCTAGAGACAAGGTACTCAGGATTCAAACGGTGCTGTCGAAGATGCTCCTATTCTATGGATTTAAAGGACTTTAATACTTCTGAGACGCATTAACTCAGTTTCTAAATAACTGTAGCACCTAATTCAAGCCACAATACATCACAGTTTGAACTGTTTTTATTAAAAATGTTTTTATACACAAAGCATCTCTAATTACTTCCAGAAACAATTATCAGTGGAAAGAAAACAGGACAAGATATATGCAGAGTTAGAAGAAGGTTTCTTCTCAGGTAAAAATCCAGCCGTATCTTTAACCATACCAAAAGCCTTGGTTGCTAATAAGAAGTATTAATGATGGTACAGAAAAGCCAGCATTGCTTGTTTTTCACATTGAGGGAAGTTAAAACATGTCCAGCTGTTAAATGGGAAAAATCCTCCACTTCAACCTGGTTTTGCAAAAGCGCCAAACTGAATATTCTTGGATGGATTAAGTATACAGTTAAAGAAACAAATATTGTTCTTACGAGTTTACCTATTTGCACCATGAAAGCCTGCATAAAGCAGCTTGTTGAAATACAGATCCTCACAGTGAGAGAATTTACTAACTTCCAGAGTCTCAATAATAGTTAAGACACTGGATTTCCAATATTGTAACCCCCCTACAAAGGAGACAATATCCCTGTTGTCTTTTGCATACTTGCGTGACTTTATTTCCTCCAACTCTTTAGTGAGCTTCTCATTTTTCTCCTGAGCTTCATGTAATCTACGCTTCAGGTCTCCTATCTCTTCTTGGGCCTCAGACTTTATATCATTTGCTATAACCACTGCGGTCTGTAGATCAGCCTGGAACTGACGCCATTCTGCTGACTCCTCCTGTAAGTAAATAAAACTTTAAATTGAAAGCAGCAGCAAGAATTTTGAAGTTAAAAATAAAAGTTATCCTTATTATTCATAGTTTCCCTACACTGTTACAGGAAACAATTTACAGAATGATAAAGGCAGTCATCTCTGGCATTAGGCACAACCTAACTTACAAGTTAAACTGAAGAAGTTTTACTGGAAATAACTAGACTTCCAAGGTCACAAATTTCTTTTCTAGAAACAAAGAAAAAGTTCAAAGTGAAGCGAAAAAAAAATTAATATTGAACTATGCATCAGAAGACACAGGAACATTTTCTTCCAAGCCCAACATCCTATCTTTGTGACACCGAGAATTTTTCAGAAGTTAATTCTTTAGTGTCTGTAGGTTAGGAAATATATTCCCATATCATGCCTGTGTCTCAGAAATAATTATTTTAATGGTATTACATCTAATCATATTACCTTTTCACAATTCCACATGCAGGTCTTATGAAATTCCCAGTTTAGAATTTATTGAGTTTTTAGGTTTTAACCTACCCGGAGTCTCCTGTGAAGATTCTTTATCTCTCTTTCCATGTCATGCTTTTGATCCTGAAGTTTTTTAACTGTATCTGGAAAGAAAGTCAAATTCTCTGTAAGATCTTGTCAGGGATCTATTTACTTTAAAAAGAGTAACTGAAACAACCTGCAAATGTTTTTAAAAACTTTACTCAGAGAATACATTTTTATAACCAAAGTCATCTGGAGAAAAATAGTATGCACCGAAATAATTTGACAGAAAGCATCAATAGGTACGTACTTCTCTATGACTGGTGAGGGAATAGCATAAGCAAAATCAATTTCTACAAATCCCAGTCTCTTCTCCACCCTTCACAATATTAAAATGACAAAGCGGTAACAAAGAACAAATAAACAAGGTAGGTAATTTACCATGGAAGGATCCTGAAAACATGGAAGTCTGGGGGTTTTCCCCCTTCAAACGTAAGCTGCAGCTACACAAAGCCTTTTGAGTCACAATTTACTGCCTTGCACAAAGCAGCTGACATAACAGTCACAGTCATGCCTTCAACAGGGATAAAATTCTACTCATGTCCTCAAGAATCTTACATTCTTGTCTATCAAGCTATTATTTGAAGTTAAAACAAGCTATACTTACAGCAAATGGACACAGTCTATGAGATCATGTTATGAAAGAGATGGTCCCTTAAATCTGTCAGCAGCTATACAAAAGGGTTTGCAGCTTGATCACCACCATCTCCCCGTGTGGCGTCTGACAGACTGGCTGCTGCAATTATTATTCATTTGTTACCTTATTCAATACACAAGGACAATGTGATTGATTACTCCATTCTTATAACTAAGCAACTAGTGAAGAAGAACACCGATCTTTGGATTCTAGGATGATTTTATTTCTATAGCATCATGTAGCTGTAAAAATTTCCAAACTGTAAAAATGATGGGCCAACTGACTGAAAGCGTTTTTTTGTTCAGGTTCATTATTCCAAGACCTGCTGGAAACAAGTATTTTTCCCGTATCTTAGCAACGCTCTTTCCACAAAAAGATTGAAGGTGCCCAATAAATTTAGGCTCTTCAAAATACAAAACCTTTGAAAAAATCTATGGAACTGCACAATAGATGTTTCAATAGTCAGAAGACAGTAAGTATGTAGGTACCTACAAACAGATTGATACAGTAAAGTTTTGCAGCTCCCATTTTCTAACATTAAAAACTTTCCAGTGCTTTTATTTGGGTATGAGGTCTCAGGAAAACGAGTAAACCAGGGTTTATTCAAAGTTACTTGTTCTGCCAATACCTACCAGTGTCTTCCCAAGTAAGCCTATACCTCCAGTACTCCTGCTCTTTTGTCAAATGGCTTTTCTTAACAAGAAAAATGAGGCTACAGCAGCCTAAATGGGAAATAGTAAGCATTTCAAAATGTTTAAATCAGATGCAACAAGAACTAAGAACAGATTTAAGCTGATTTATGCTGATGTGTACATTAAGGAGCCTCAACTATGCTCGTAAGAACATTTCAATTTTTCAGCCATGGAATTCCTTTTGGTTTCTTCATCAGAAGCAGTTCTTAAGTTTTGCCTCAACAGTCCCAAGTACAGAGGCTTTTAATGCCACAGCTAATTTCTTTACACGAATGATATAAACCTCAGTTGGCCTGAAAACATGATAACCTTTCAGGCTTGGAAAAGTTGAAACACTAAAATTAGACAGATATTTCTGTATTTATCTCCTTCTTACAAGACCGTACATTTTATGATGCGTCCAACTGATCTTTAAGCTTTGAAGATAAGCCTAACAGAGTGTGCTGCTCAAATCCCATGCTACCATGTTATTTAAGCAAAGCCCTCCAATTTTAGCTTGTCTCTGTATACATAACCTGTTTGCGCTAAAGTCAGCACAGCTTTAGGTCTAAGTTACAAAAGTCGCTCCCCCTCCCCACCCTTTTTTCCTTTAAACACATGCTAAAAAATCCCGCTGCAAATTAGATAACTTTCAACAGTGACAGCAAGTCAACATGCCCTACAGAACTTCCAGTAGCATTCTGAAACAAAATCTAGCAGATGACTATTTTCTCTTTTAAAGGCAGTTCAAAGAAAATGTGTTTTTAAAAATAAAATCTGTTCTACTACTAAAAGCAAGCTATAGTTAGTCTAAAAATAACCACAAACCAGAAACTATAAATGCAGTTAAAGCTTGTGAATTGCCATTGTTTTGAGCTTCTGTGAGATATGAAATGCACCATTAAGTTTTAGGATATTTATGCTTTGAAGTAAAACACAATGGTCTGAATATTCTGCAGTTACTATAAACAATACAGAGCATTTTACAGCAGTTGTTAGAAACAGTCTTCCCCTCCAATCAATTGAAGATATTAAAAAAAAGACTGAAAAGAACTACCAAATTGCAACTGAATTTGAAATGTAGTGAGAAATTAAGACTAAGATAAGTGATTTCACCTCTTAACAGCCTGAACTCCATTCTTTGCATTGTGCCACCAATTACAGCCTGAAAATTCAAGTAGTCAAAATAGGTACACAGGCAGCAATTCTCTGTACAGCTGCCTTGTGGTATCCTTCCTTTCTGCAGCCTCACAATCTCCACGGTTCTTCTATAACACACACAAACCCTTTCCATCCGTACGTGCTGCACTTTTCAGTATGGTAGAACAGGTACTTCTCTTCTACCGTTATCCAGCCTCCTCCTTTTAAGGAGCATAGACAAGAAAGAGGATTGAGATAAAAGGAAAAGTAACTATTGTTTAGGGTAAGTGAAGAACAAGGAGACTATTATGATGAATGAATAGGATAATCAAAAATGGCAAATCAGCAAGCTGCTTGTGTTTTACTGCAGGATTCAATTATGTCTACATGTTACAAAACGATATTGATTTAAATCACAGTTTAACAAGGCCTTGCTTTTTAAAAGGTAGAAAAATAAACTATAGGAAATGAAGACTACAAATGGCAAAGAAAAACATTACAACTAGGGCTGGAGGTAGGGGGAAGAAACTAAGATATCATTTGAATTTTGTAAGGCTGCCAGAGAAAAAGTATCACTGCATTCCATATCTGTAACTCTTACTAATTATAATTGGCAGTTAGAATTTATCACTATGGAATAAAAATGAGTATCAACATTCAATTGTTTAATTTCAATAGTCTCTGGGGAAAAAAGAAAGAAAGAAAGACTTAGAATATCCAGATATGCATAGTAGTTTCAAAACATGACATTACAATGCCTGATAAGCAACTCTAAATCAAGTAATCCTGACACAGGCAAATCCATAATGGGCATTCTCGCAGTTTTTGTACTAGTCACATTGGTTTGCCTTGTACTAGGATAGCATTTCAATCCTTTAGCATAGAAATGGCTATCCCAGTATAATCACATCTACACAAAGTGGTGCCAGCATTACAGTTTATTTAAGAATTATAGCTTCCTTATGTAAGGAAGAGGCACTGGTTACAAACATACCAAAGCTCAGGCAATCTCCGTATCAATTTTGCTTTTGAGCTCATCACTGTCAGACAGTAGGTCCATACAGCAAGAAAGCTGAATTTTGTAAGGGTCCAACATTAGCAAAAATAAAAAAACCATGCTAACAATTAGAAAACTAAAATCCAATTGACTTTTCCAACACTATGGTAGAAAACGCCTAAAAATGGTAATGTAAAAATTTAGTTTCACAACGGCTGTCAAGATCCTCTTCAAAATGAGATATAGCAGCATTAAAAACTAACATTGTCAGCTCCATAAAAGAACTATTTATTCACTGAACATCAGATATCTCAACCTTCTTGCTCACCTACCCTTGTTAAAAACATTTACTGACACAAATACTTACAGACTAAGAGAATTGATATGTTTAGCACATGTACCTTGTGCTAAGTGAACATGCAACGTGTATTTTCAGACTTCAGAAAAAACATCTGATAACTGATAAGCTAACCTGCAAATGCAAGTTTTCTGCAAATCAGGAGACAAAGTTCTTTGAAAAAATTTCCCCACGAACTCTTACTAACTGCTTGGAAGAAGAATAATAGATTTCTTTTTTCCCCTTAGACATTGAAGATGACTGACGTGACAGCTTGGCTACGTGACCACTGAAAGGTTTTCCAAAGTCAGAAATGAGAACCGGAGGAAACACGCCATCTAGCGCAACACCCGCCTGCCCTGCCCTCTCCCAGTCCCTCACCTCCACTCCAGTACCTACAGACTCATTGAGACTACAGCTTGTTCCATCTCAGCGCACTAGTGAGGTTTTTTTAATATTTCTTAGAATTTTTAGATGCGATACAGAAGCACGACGCTTAAAACTCCTTGTCCCATCAGTAACGAGTTCAGCTGCCACTGACTACAGTTCCTGCTGCACCTGGATGGACATCAAGAATATACTGTACGTTTTTCATCATTGCAATTTACATCCTACCGTCTACAAAGAGATCCCAGTTTTTCCACGTAGACATATTAACAGCTAGAATGTGACAGTTCAATGTTCAGATTACCGTGAAAAATATTTCAGTATATGTTTGTTGTGCTGCTTTTTGGTGTTTGGAAAGCCCACAATGAAGTGTGCCCTAAGTACCAGTGCTAGAGCATTTCACCTTTGAACATTACTATTTAGCACTGACTAACCATTAAACTTAATGAACACTCACCACCTCATCTATGAAGCATCTTTCCCCTAATTGTAAAGTGTGTCTTTTGTGAATTCTTTAAGTGATAATTTTCCATGACTTATGACTTGTCATTTATCAGTTGTCTTGCCATCATTTTCATTCACTCAGTAACTTTGACATCAGGCAAATTCTCTTCTTAAGGGGTGGGTTAGATTTCCTCATATTTTAAAATCTAAATTAACTTTCACTGAAGAAAACATTTATGGTTCTTTGTTACACTTGGTTCTTTAGGTTGAAAAGACCACCATTCTTCTAACTGGTACTCTATAATACCTAAACCTACACTGAATTCCCCACGTTTAAAAGCACAGGCACTACACAGGCTGACAGAATACCAGAACTGACCAAAAGTCTGATCAGCTTGAGATAAATTACTACGACTAAGATGTGCTTTTCTGTCACTAATACAAATTATTAAAATTCTGTCTTTTATAAAAAGTCCCAGATTTTCTGAGATGCTGTTCTTTGCTGTCACTACTTAGAGCCTACCACTAAGAAACTCCTGTACGAGGTTTAATTATGAACCCATAATGAACAGCGTTTTAAAGTGGTCAGACAAAAACATTTTTTTAAATTTATCCTAGTCTTCAGGTGCCATCCTTTCTTATCGCCACTAGATGCCACTCTCCTTCCTGCCTATAAGTAAAACGCTGCTTTCTTCCCAAAAGGATCACACCAGGCCATCAGTTAGTACAGCTGAATTTTCCAAACTATTTCAAGAGCAACGAGTAACAAAGACTGTCGCAATTTCTGTTGAAACTTTCTGCCCAGGCAGAGGTTTGTCTGCCTGAATTTTTACACGTTTAAGTGAAATACCTGACAGCTGTTTTGTACACCCAAAGCAAAAGCATCTAAAAAGTAGAGCTGCCTTGTAATCAGGTATTACGAGGCAGATACTTAAATGTTTACTTGACTACAGTGCTGTTTTCTGTATGAATGTATTTCAGTTAATGGACAAAACAATGCAAGTAGAAAAGCGTTCAACCTTTTTCAGTCTTTGCTACAAAACTTCAGGAACAAAGTCAGAGCTCCTACTCCCAAGTAAATGGCTGTGTGGTTTTGGCACAGAAAGAGGAAAAAAATTGCAGAATAAAAACTTACAGCAATTTTGTAAAGAGAAACAGCGATTGCCGTTCAAGATAAAGAAAGGTTGCTCAGGGAAACCAAGCTGACACCCACATGTCTGAAGACACCAAGCTTCAGTTGAATAAACAATTTAGCTTGCTTAAGACACTACCTTTTCTTGATAGAGAACCAATTTAAAATTCTTTCTATGAATACTTCCCTTGCTGTTAAAAGGGATCATGCTTTAGTTTGTTTGCTATCTTGTTTCATCTTTGTATATCATGGAAGAACAGCAGATATTTGAATTCTGTAAGTAGCACTGTGCAAATACAGCTTGCCAGGGTACAGTTGCCTGAGTTCTTATTCAGGTGGAGACTAATTGCAGAATTCCAGCCCATGGTAGGAATGTCTGAGCAGGTCTTGCAGATCAGAGAGGGAACTAAGGCACAGAGAGCTAGACAAGTATACAGTAAACATTAATTTCATTATGAGCCCCAACCATTTCTTGTACAGTGGCAAGAGTCAACAGGTAAAGTTTTAGTCTAACTTGCTCGAAATTTGTCAGATTCATTTTTAGGTTCACAGATCAGTTTCATGACTTAAGCAAATCTACACAGAAAGAGATATATAATATATCTGTATTGCCAAGTCAGCTCTAACATTTGTAACTTTCAGGGCCTTCATTCACCCATTTTTCCACTAAAAACACCTTTCTTTAGGTGGGAGAAATCATTAATTATACACATTCTCAAACTACCTGGTAACTCCTAATAATTGGGTGCTCGAAAGAGAGAGCATTCTTAAAAAAAA